>VXBD01011616.1:403651-415545 GCA_013399975.1 Indicator maculatus
CCGGGGGCCCGCGCCAGGTTTCCCCCCCCCGCCCGGGTCCTCCCCGGGTGCCGAAGGAGGCGGGAGCGCGCAGGAACCGGCGCAGCCGCTCCAGCCCCGCGGGAAACGGTGCCGGTGGTCGGACGCTGCCCAACACTGGGACAGGTCGGAGACGGACTGTGCTAAGGGGATATCCCCCCTGCCCCGGCCGGACCGCTCGGTCCCCGCCCGTCCTGCGGCAGCGCTTCCCGCCAGCCGCGCCACCGGCATGGCCTCGGGCAAGGCGGCAGGGGAGCGGCGCTGGGAGCTGGTGCGCTGGTGAGTGGAGGGGGTCCGGTCCTGCGCCGGGGGTCCCGGCAGGGTAGGGGAGGGGGAACCCCAACAGGAGGCACTGCTGGGTAAGTTTGCAGGGGGGTTCCGGCTCTGGTGTGGGAAGGGGGCGCCGGGGCGTGGTCCCAGCGCTGGGGGAGTCCTGGCTGCTGAGGCTAGGGAAGAGGGGAATTCCGTCCGGGAGGATTTGGGGGCTGCTGGGGGGACCTAAGCCCACACCCTCGGGCTCTCCGGGGCATTCCAAGGGTCGCAGTGTGGTCCTGAGTGTGGAAGTCTGGGGGTGTCCCAGTGGGGCGGCTGCTTCAGCCAAGGCTGAGGGGGGCGGGGTGCAGCTGCTGCGAGGGGCACCGCCGGCACTTGGCGTCCCGTTGAGGTGCAAGAGCGGAATCTCAAAGCCGGACCGTGCTGCAGGGAGATGTCCCAGTTCCGCACCGGGAGAACGGGGATGCAGCAGCAGCCTGGCCCGGGCACTGCTGGCGTGCTCTGGGGACGCCCTGGCTGGCATCGCGGGGTGGAGGGTCCCGAGGCTGCACGGGGCGATGGCGGTGACCGGAGGAGCCGGGCCGGGCTGGCATTGGGAACAAGCTCCTCTCTCTCTCTGTTGTCATTTTCAATTGTGCAGTTTGTGATGTCCAGAGCTTGTGACTTTTGAGCAGGGCGCTGTGGCGATGCCAGGCTCTGACTGGGGTGACTTCGGCTGCAGCGTGGGGCTGCTGATGTCAGAGCTGGGAGCGAGCCCGGGACTCTGCGGGTGGGGGAACAGAGCCAGGCTGGGTGCTGGGGCTCCCGGGTTGGGGTGGGATCGGATCCCTGCAAACATGGGGAAGCAGAAGAGGATTGCTCTAAACTGGTGAAGTTGGCTTGTTGGTTTCATTTCCCCCCTCATCAGTAGCCTGGGGAGCTGTTCTTCTCACACTTAGAGCAAAACAGTTCCAATGTCCCTTGGCTGGGCCGTTCTTGTGCCCCTGCACCCTCACTCCCCTCTTCCTCGCCAGAAGCTCTTCTCATTCTCCTGCCTCTGCTTTGTGCAGTGCTCTCATATGCAGGAGCTGCAGGAGAGCGTTGGGACTGCACTGTGCTTGGTTGCTTTTACCAGGAAAATTATCAGGTCAGTCTGTTCCAGGGAAGCTCAAGGAGCTTCCCAGGCTTCCTTTGCTGAGTGCAGCAGGTCCTGATTCGAGTCCTGCACTGTCACTGCCCCTGGTTCTGGCAATTTTTGGGTGGGCAGCAGAGCCCAGCAGCAGCTTGTCAGGGCTTTGGGAGGCCTGTAGCACTGTGGCATGTCTCCTTGGAGCCAGTGTGGTCAGAATCCTGCAGTTAATGTTGGGAAGGTACCACCTGGAGCACTCACAGGCAGGGAAGAGAGTCCCTAAGCTTGGCCCAGGCCTGGTTGGGGTTCGTGGGTGAGCGGTTGTGTGTGTGTGCTTGTCTCCATCCAGGATCACAGGGGCTTTGAATAATTAATCACTTGCTGATGAAATTTCATGTTCAGAGGAGGGAGTGTGAAGTGCAGCTGCTGCTGGGATGGAGCAGGCAGCAGGACTGTTCTGAGAGGGGGACAACTGTGGCTACTCATGTTTTGCCCATGCTTCCCCAACCCCAATTATTGCCATTAACTCATCACATGAATATTGCTTAATAAGCCTCAACATCTGTCCTGACATTTGGAACCACGTTAGAAAGGCATCAGTCTCCTCCTGGAGCCAGTGATAATGCTTAGGGCAGGGCTGCTGCTGAGGAGAGGCCAGGTGGGAGCTGTTGGAGGCGAGCTGGGTGTGCCCAGAGCGATGGGGACCGCTGCTCTGGTGGCCACAGCGAGAGGGGGCAAGGGTAGCTGGGGAGCTACTGTCCCCTCGTCTGGGGGACGCACTGGAAGGGACGCCCTGTTCCAGCCCCGGTCATGTGCAGTGGGAGTGTCTGCCGCTGGCCAGGGAGGGACGGGGACGTCGCAGGGATGCACATGGATGGGGCTGGAACGTCAGCTCGCTGCTCCCTCTGAGGGGCACGCTGGTGGTGGTGGTGCTGGGCACGCAGCGCTGCTGAGCCAGCCGCTCCTGCAGCTCCCCCTGCACACTCCTGCGCTGATAAATATTTCAGTCCTCGCTGCTGTTATTTTTAGGTACGTGCGAGAGGGACGGTTCCGGATCGAGGAGAGGACGCTGACGGCTTTCCAGTGGCTGTACCAGCCCCACCAGCACCGCATCGTCAGCCGGGCGGACCTGGGCTCACCCAGCAGGTAAGGAGGGCGGGGGGCTGGGGGCCACAGGGAACACTGGCACGTCCCCTGCCCGTGCTGCCAGCAGCCTGTCCTGTCACAAACCTCGTGGGTTTGACGTGGGTCTCCTGAGTCTCAGCCTCTCTCTGGAGCCCTGCAAACATCTGAGCACCTTGGGGTTCACTTTGAAGTGAGGTTCCTGAGGCAGAGGTTGCAGCTGAGGGCTTCCAGCATCGCAGAAGCAGCCCTCTGGTGTAGAGCAGTGGAAAGGACAAATTGTTGACTGCCTCCCCAGACTTTCACTTTTAAAACCCCCAAGCACACAACCTCATGAGGACAGGTTGGACTCGATGATCTTTGAGGTCTCTTCCAACCTTCTTGATTCTATGATTCTATGACCTACTGTAGGCAGCTAAGACACCTGAGATTTACTTAAAAAGTAAACTGGGAGCCAGGGGCTGCATGTCTCCTGACCACAGGGGACCTCTGGAGAATATTTCGTCTGACACCATGATTTCATTTGGTGCTTAAGCTCTTCCCTTAGCAGCTCTGTGGGGATAGGTGTGGGAGCATGGTACCCTGGGCACACGCTGTGGCTCTCCTGCTGAGGCTGGCATGTTGCTGTCAGTTCAGATCTCAGGCTTTTGGTGACCCAGGCCTTGTGGGCATCCGGGCTCACACTGTGCAGCATCTGTCCCCTGCCTGCTAAGAGCACTGAGACACGGCGAGGCCCCACGTGGCTGCGTGGATAAAAGCTTTTCCCTCTTTATTTCAGCAGCAGTTTTGCTCTGAGAGCCCTCAAAGCTCTGAAGTGTTTATCTGCTGGAGTCACACGTACCAGGCTCGTGGAGGGAGGGAGGGAGAGGTGCCTGCAATGATGCCTCATGGGGAGCATCGCAGGGCTCTTGGAGGCTCCCCGCAGGATGAGGGGTCTTGAGGAGGGGACAATGCTGCAGAGTCCCTGGGCTGGGTAGGGAGGACATCCATAGCTTGAGGAGATTTCCTGGAGCAGGAGGGAGGTGTCCCAGTACCCTTGGCAGGAGCCATGGTGTGTGTCATGGCCGGCTGCTCCCCAAGGCAGTGATTCCTCCGCCTGCCACCGGAGAGGCTTTCCAAAACCTGGAATGACTCTGATGGTTCTGTACTTTAGTCTGCAAATTTCTATCAAAGGCTGCATTCATCTCCCCCCTGCTGCACACATATCATGGCCATGTGGAGCTTCAATGTGTGTTAATGTCATTCATAATTAATGCTAAGTGCCACTGGGGTTAATTCCACTGGATTCATTTTCTTTCCCAGGGGGCTGAGAAGCTACCTGGAAAAGTCTGGTGGTGTGTGTGGGACATCCATGGCCTGATGGTGCCTGCATCCCTCTTACAGGGATGAAACCTTTAACCAGGTTGAAAGCGGGACCCCAGAGCAGCCCAAGGGCACACTCCAGCTCAGCAAGTTCTGGGTTTGGCTGACCCTGACTCTAAAACAGCTAGGGGAAGCAGCTGGCTTGGGGAGCAGAGCTGCTGGTGCCACTTGGGGTACAGTCATGGAACCATGGAATCATTGAGGTTGGAAAAGACCTCTAAGATCAAGTCCAACCATCAACCCAAAGCCACCATGCAGCTCCATGGGACAGGAGCAAGCAGGAAGCTGCACTGGGGACCTGGTATTGTCTTTAAGCTCCTTGTTTGTCACTGGCAGCAGTGAGGTGTCCTGCAGCATGTCCTCACTGGTGGGTAAGGACCAGGGCATGGCAAGTGGAGAGCCATGCCCACATCCAGCACTGATGTTTGTTTTGGCTGTCACACAGCGTTGTGGAGGCTTCAGCTTGGGGATGTTGATGCTTTTGTGCCCTGGGTGGCATCCTGACATGGGTGCTCTGTGGCATTTCAGGCTGTCACATTATTTATCTGTCACATTAATTGGATCTCTGCCTCTGTTTTGCACTTGCTGCTTTTCCTTTGGGTAATGGTAGTGACAGAGCTGAGCAAGAGGCTGCCTGACCTGCTGGGGAGGGATCCCACAGCAGGGGAGGGGGCTTTGATTAGTTTCATTATTTATGGACGTTATGTACTCACTGGTCCCACCGGAGCAGCATTTTCTAGAAGGATGAGAGCTTGGGTCCTGCTTCCCACAGCCAGGATGGTTTTGCTGTGGTCCCACACAGTGTCCTGTCTGGAAGCAGCAGCTGCTGCTGCTGGCTGAGCTGCTATGAGATGAGCCTCTCCTGGGGCTCAGGAAGGCTTGGGGCAGCTGGGCCCTGCTGCTGGGGACAGTGTGGTGCCCACGGCTGGTTGCAACACAGAGCAAACCTGGTGCAAGAGACCAGGAGGGTTTGGAGTTGTGTGGCTTTTGGTCACCTTGTGGTCCATGAGATAGAAAGGATGGGCCTGATGGTGGGAATGGAGACTGGGCCTTGTCTTTCATTGGGTCCAGATTCTGGCCCTGGAAACTCTCATCTTGTCTGGTCTGGGTTGTATCTGTCTTCAGTTCAGTCATTACAGGCAAAGGGGCTCAAAGGTGAGACCAAAGCTGCTATGAGGCTGAGGGTGCTGAGATTGTTCAGCCTGGGGAAAAGGAGCCTCAGGGTAGACCTTCTGGCTCTCTCCAGCTCCTTGAAAGGAGGCTGAAGCTGGGTTGGGGTTGGTCTCATCTCCCAAGGAACAAGTAACAGGACGAAAAGGAACAACTGCAAGTTACCCCAGGGAAGGTTTAGGTTGGACATGAGGAACAATTTCTTCCCCCAAAGGGTTGTGAAGTACTGGCTCAGGCTGCTGAGGGCAGTGGTGTAGTCCCCATCCCTGGGGGGATTTTAAAGCCTTGTAGATGTGGTGCTGAGGGGCATGGTTTAGTGGTGACCTGGCAGTGCTGGGTTAATGGTTGGACTTGGTGATCTGGTCTTTTCCAGCCAAACGACTCTGATGTTTCTAGTAATTTGTTCACCAAACATCTCTTTCCCACTAAAACCCCCAGGCAGGTTTAATGGGCAGGATCCTCACCTTTGCTGGTGGCTATGGCTCCAGTGATGCTTCCTAAGTCTCTGTGGTGTATCTTGAGCCTCATGTTCTTTCCTTCAGCCCCATCAGGGAACCCAGTCCCAGTTTCCAGTTTGCTGACACACTTCACCCGAGCAGTGCTGCTCTCCCTCTGCAGGGGTGATGCGTAGGGGGGCAGGCAGGGCAGGGCTGTGGAGGCAGAGGTGTAGGCAGGGCAGAGCAGGCAAGGTGGAAGAAGCGGCTCTGTCCCACGGCGGCCCCCCAGCAGCCTCCATCTCGGTGCTGTCGTGGTCGGGGCTGCCAGCTTGTCCCCCCCGGGGGTCGCGGAGCTCCGCGGGTGCGCAGCGGCAGGCGCAGGCTCCTCCGCGGGTGCGGAAGCTGCGGGGCTGGGTCCACAGAGCGCAGCGAGGAGAGGGAGGTAAGGGGCTGCGAGCTGCCCGAGCCCGGCTGCGGTGTACGGAGGGGTTTGCACGGCGGGGGGTGGCTGGGGTGCGGACAGTCGGGGTGAGGCTTCGGCAGCAGAGACTGAAGTCCCTGTTTGTCTTTTTTTTCGCCCTGCCTGGGCTCTCTGGATGCAAACGCGCCGTGGAACCGGGAGCTATTGTTGGAACGCTTGGCGGTTCTCTGCTTGCATGTAAATAAATACGCGGTGGGGGCTTTGGGGACGGTGGNGGGGGGGCTCGGGGACAGAGATGTGGCGGTCTGTGCCCTGCTGCTACTGATGTGTGGTGGCCAATGCTTTTTGGTAAATAACGAAAATTCAAGGAGGCAACTTTCCAAGCTCTGCCCCTCACTCTGCTCCCATGGTTGGGGGGGCTTCCTGGCATTAGGGTTATGGGGCTATGGTCCTGCCCTGGCAGGGCACCTCCTGTGCTGGGGAGTCCCAGATTTCGGCATTTGACAGAACCAGGGCACTGAGATTGTTCCCAGCACCCTGTTTACTGGAGTGACCCCCTCTGAACGTGAGATCCCAGCCTGTCTGCGTGCTGTCTGCTCACCAGGCTGGGCAGAGCAGAAAATTCCTCTTCCCCCTGCTCTGGTGTGACCCAGTGTGAGCCCACGGAGCTGGGAGTGTGTCACCGGCATCCCTGGCACACACAGGACCTGAGCTGCACCCTGCCAGGTGCTGCCTTCTTTCCTCCTCTCCTCTGCACTCCCCTGTTTATTTTAGAGCAGTTGTTGTTTTAGCAGCACAAGGGACGTGAGACCTGTCCCAGGCAGGATTTACTGGGCTTGGAGGCAGGCCAGGGAGTCTCAGTTCAGAATCAGCAAGCAGGGTGACCCCCAGCCAGCACACCCCAGGTCTAGCAGATCTCTCATCCTCCTTCTGCTGCTAATTCCCTCCAAGGGCAGCTCACCATAACCACAGCAGAAAAACTGCCTTTTTATTCCTGCCCCCCCTATTCCCCTTTTCCTTATGTTTGTTTTATCATCCTTCCTCCCTCTTCATCTCTGAGAGTATCCATATGGCAGCAGGGTCCCAGGGGCTGCTTGCAGAGCCTCTCTGCTGCTGCTGCCTGTTGTGCACCTGAAGTCAGACTCTGCTTGTTGTTAGTGGCTGCTGTGGAAACAGGGACAGGACTTCAGCAGCAACAGTAGGCAGAGACATTTTTTCCAGGAGCTAAAAACAGCTCATTCTCCCCAGACCTCTTTCCAATTTCATGGGGGTAGATGAATCCCTGCTTAGAGCTAACATCTGCCTTCAAGTTGGATGCCAAACCAGAAAGATCTGTTTCTTGATTCTGCTTTGAATCTAGCCCAGCTCCTGCAAAAGCCACTCAAAATGGTGGAAAAATACAGGTGGTCCTGGCAAGATGTGGCAGGGCTTTGAAAAGCTTGAGCCCCAAACCTGTGTGCCTGGTTTGTAGGGTTTAGATGGAGCCATGCACGAGTTTGGCCTCGAATCTGAGCCCTGATGGCTGCCTAAGTTTAATCCCACGCCAGCTCGTCTTGGCTGCAGCAGTCACTGCTCACCCACCTGCTGCTGAGGGGCTGGGGAGTGGGGCACAGCATGGGGGTGCCACAGGAGGCTTCACCCAGCCCTGTTTCCTGCTGCTGTAGCCACCAGCTCCTATAACCTCTTCATGCTGAGCATCACTTAGGCTTTGGGGTTTTTTTTTTCCCCCTTTACTTCTGTTATTAGGAAACAGTTCCACAGACTGTTTGTATTAAAGATTTGAAAGCTCCTCATTTCCAGCCAAAGCATGTTCAGGTCTCTCTCATGCCAGTGCTTTGCTGCCACCCCCATGCTGGGCCAGCCCTGGGTTTCAGTTTAAAGCAGATCTTTTTCTGCCTTGCCACAATTTCTCCACAGGCTGCAGTCACATCTCCCCTGTCTCTGTTTTGTGAATTGGGCCAAATGCTCCCCAGCTCCTTTGCTCTGGCTGCATGCCAGTGCCAGCAGGAATGGGGTTTTGGTGGGGTTGTGCCCAACCTCCTCCCTCCACCAGCCCCTGCAGTGCCCAGGCCAACAGGCAGTGAGCTCCTGCTCCTCTGGGCTGCAGGAGCAGGGCACTGTGGTGTGAGATGTGCAGTGGATGTGCAGGTATCCATGGAGACAGTGCTCAGGGACCTGGCACTGGGCATGGCCAGCTGCCTGCCTGCCTGCCTGCTCGTCCTCTTGCCTGGGACCAGGCTGTCTCTGGAGCATCCTCAGCAAGGCAGCTTTGTGTGTGCCACAGCACAGAGGAACCTTGGTGCTAGATCCTTAGGACAGGCATGGTGTGTGTGGGGCATGGACATCACCTGTCTGTCTGAAGCATCCTCGGGCTCAGCTTGCATGGGGAAGGACATGGCTGGAAGAGGGAAAACAGAAGGGGGAAAGTCGGTGTGCTTGAACAGCTTTTCCTAAAGTGAGAGCCTTTCCAGGGAATTTCCTCCCCCTGCTAGCAAGACAAGGCTGTAAGATGGGTGGATCTGAGAAAACAAGCAGCTCTACACCTTAAACCCAGAGTGGAATGAGGAGAGTTGGGAGAGGCTGGAAGCCTGTGTGAGATAGGTTTGTGCTGTGGTCAGACAGAGCTGTGTCACCTTGCAGTAAACAGATGGGCCCTGTGATGCTGGGAGTGACCACCTGCTGCTGTATGTGGGACTGCATGTCTGAGTCCAAAATGTGGGTGCTGCATCCCTGCAGCATCTCCAGAGCAGGGACTACAGCCTGTGCAGGGCTGGCACCCACGGGCCCTGGAGCTCCCCTGCAAACCCTGCAGGAACCAGAGCTGTTAGCTGCAGGATCACTGGGGCTGCTGGCTCCTTGCAGGGGAAGAAGTGGATGTGAATTTGCACTGGGGGCTCCAGCTCACTGCTGCTCTGCTGCAGGTCATCAGCTGTGTAAAACATCAGTGCCCAGGACAGGCACTGTCTGCCCTTCTCCCTGTTTTCTACTCCTCAAGTTAGGAGCCCCAGAAGCCTTTCTTAAGTTGGCTGTTCATGCTCTGGACTCTTTTTTTTTTTCTGGCCAGCTAAACATTTGCTGGGAATGAGATCTTCATTCCTGGGTGGATATTTGCAGTTCTTGCTCTGTTCTGCAGCCTGATCCAATTAAGGCTCAGATGTATCAAGCCCTCCCTAATGAGTTTAAGGAGCTGTAGATAAGCAGCTGTGTGGCTCTGCTCTGCAGCCCAACCATCCCTGAGGAGCAAAGCCACACAAATCAGGCTTTTGGGAGGAGGTGGACAGGGAGTCTCCTGCAGCGAGCAGCCTCAGGCCTGAAGGAGGCATGGTGTGAAGTCTGGAAGCTCCCCTTGGCTTTCCTGTCCTTCTGCTGACAGGTGAGAGTGTTCCTCCTCCCCAGCCTGGGGCTGAGGGAGCTGGGTGCCTGTTGATTACTGAGCGGTAAGATCCACCCTGCAGAGCAAGCTGGGAAGCTGCTTGTTTAAGGCACTGAGTTCCTCACTTTGTTGTAGTTCAGCAGCGTCAGGAAAGGGAGAAAATGCGGTGAAGAATATTCCATGCACTGAGTCAGAGTTAATTCAGACACTGTTTTCCTTTGCTTTCTACATCAAGGCTGGTGATATGCACAGCCTGTTCTTCCTGCCAGGACCAAATCTAATATCTCTGGGTGCCCACAACCTTCCTCACCATCATAATAGAAAGATGAATGCCCTCAGCTCGCCGCATGCAATATTAAAGCACTAATGATGCAATCAGTCTCTCTTAGCCCCAGTAACAAAGGAAAGAATTACTCTGCCCTTCCTGGGCATGATTCTGCTCTGTGGTGTGGGCTTTGACTGCTGCCTACCTGCTGCAGGCCCTGCCTGTGCCCACTGCTTGTCCCTCGGCTGGGGCAGTGCCATCCGTGCCAGGGGCTCGTGCTGGAGCACCCCATGAGCAGGTCACCTTTCCATGTCTGCCCAAATGGCTGGAGCCAGGAGCAGCCCTTGGGAGTGGAGCATTGGGTACCACTGGCACTGCTTCCTCATGCTGCTGGGGGCTGAATTGTGCCCGTGTGCTAGGGGCTGGTGGCCTGGCTAAGCCATCCTGAAGCTGGCATGTTTGCAGGGGGCCAGACTGGCATCTTCAGCTGCCTGAGAGGAAAGTGCCTTTGGACCCTCCCTTCTGCACCATTGTTTCATGCATCAGCTGGTGCTGTGCTGCATGGACCCTTGAACACCCTGGGTTTGGTGGCTGCAGTGCCAGCGGTGATGCCAGGGGCAGTTGGAGCCCTGGGGTTCCCTGTGAGGTGATGGCAGAGCTGAGTGGGGGCCGGGCAGGATGAGCTGTTTGCTTTGGTAAACAGAATGGCACAGTTTGTGCTCATTAGGCACTGCTGGCATGTGGTTGGCAGTGTGCTGCTGCTGCCCTGGCTCCTCTCAGTTTTGCCTGGGTTGGGGGGGAGTGGGGGTGGGTATTGGGGCTGGGCACCTCTTCTCTGGGCTGCCCCAAGGAGCTGCAGTGCTCCAGGGCACATTGGTTTTATCAGTTAGCTGTTAACAACGTGCTCTGTGGCCCCCCCCTCCCCCCCCCTCTGGTGTCACCAGTGGCACTGGGGCTGCTGACAGGAGTGGGGAGCACAGCCAGGGTCGGGCTGATGGGCTCCTGGCTCTGGCAGGGAGCCCTGGCAGTGTTAATTTTGGCTGGTGCAGATGGTGCCAAGGAGACATCCTCCCCCCAGGCCTTTGTTTCTCCATTGTGGCTGATGGGTTCTGTGCTGTGCCTGCTCTGAAGGCAGGAGGTTGTTAGTTATTTTTTTTTTTTCCCTTTTGTCTTTGAGCCCAACTGTGAAATAACCTCCAGGGGGGAAGTGAGAAATGTCATCACAGAGAAACTATTTCTGGTGCTGTGCATACACTGATGTGGTGCCCTGGAGCAGAGGGAAGCTGGGGGTCTCTGGGGAGCAGGAGTTAGGTCTTTGGTACATTTTTGACCTTTGTTTGTAGCCTGTGTCTGTGGTGGCCAGCACAGCTCTAAGGGGCTGCTGGACTTGTGGGGATGGAGAGCAGGGGGAGATCTGCTTCTGTTCCCATTGGCTATGAGCATCCTGGGTGCTGGTCCTGCTGGGTGCAGGGTGAGGTTGGCTTCATGTGAGGGCTGCCTTCTGCCTCTTCTGGGCAGTGGGAAATGGAGACAGTGTCTCTGTGGCTGCATCCAGCTCCTCCCCATCCCAGGGTCTCAAATCCCAGGGGAGGTGTAGCAAGGACCTTGCCAGAGCAACTCTGACTTCCTGTCTGTTGAGAGCTGCTGTGAAAGGGGAGCCTGGCCCTGCGTCGCTGTCTCCCTGTCACCCTCCGCGCCCCTGCTGCCTCCTGGAGCAGCAGAGCAGATCCTGGTGCTTGCAGCACCGTGAGAGTCAGTGCCTCAGTGGAGAGCTGGCAGCTGTCCTGGGGCTCCCCGGGTCGGCCCTGGGGTGGTGCCAGCTATGCATCGATCTCCTCGTGGCTGCTGCGTGCCGGGCTGGAGCTGCAGCAGGGGGTTTGCTGCTCTGAGAGCTCAGCCATGCTGAGAGCTCCTTGCTCCTGTTCTCAAGCTGAGTGAATTGTGAGCAGCTCAGTGGAGCTGGGCAGAAATCAACTGGTGCCAGTGAGAGAGAGACGTGCCCTGGGGGAAGATGAGGCAGAGGATAATGTCACCTTGCTGCTGATGCAGAGCTGTGACGTGGAGCATGCAGGACACAAACGAGCTCCCAGCAAATGTCTGCTCCAAATGTTTCATGGCACCTGAATTGTGGCTTTCGAGCCTGCAGCGTGCTTGGGATTTAATTTTTTTTTTTTCTTTAAACAATGTCCTGAAGAGCTCCAAAATGCAAAGGATTTCTATCATTTCATGCCTTTAAGGAGAGATGGCTGTGGGCAGGGAAGTAGGAGTTGAAATAGCTGTATTTCAATCCAAGCTTCTTCCCTGGAGTTGAGTGATTTCTCTCTCCAACTCCCTATCCCGCCCCC
>VXBD01011616.1:415626-433743 GCA_013399975.1 Indicator maculatus
CCCCCCCGCCCTTGATTCTTTCACACATCAGACAGAGTCCAAATGTCTCAATTTAAAGCTTTTGGGTGCTTGGATGAGAGTCTGATTCCTGCAAGTGCCAAGTGCAGGGCTGGGAGCTGCCTCGAGTCCCCAGGAGCCACAGGAGCTGGGCAGTGCCCGGTGGTGCCGAGTCCCTTGGTGTGCTGCAGGTGCCATTTCAGCTCATGCCTGCAGCAGGAGGTGAGTGTTCAGGTAGCTTGAAGGCTCTCACCCTTCCTCCTCACTCTGACCATGGGTGGTGACCCCCTGTTGCAGCCCAGGCCTGTGTGGGCACAGGTGGACCCTTGGTGGCCAGTTTGGGAGGATGAAGGGTGGGAGGCTAGGGTGGCTGGAGTGGGGTAGGCACCGTGCCCAGCCTCCCCATGGATTCTGCTTTGTCTTGTGGTGCTCAGGGGCAGATGCAGGGCGTGATAGCCTGTGCCCTTGGGATTGATGGAAGCTGGTACCAGCTAGAGGTCAGCATCTCCATGGAAATGGGATTTCTGAAGCCTGGCTGTTTAAGTCCAAGGGGCTTTGGAGGTGGCCAGGCTGCAGATCAGTGTTATGAGGCTGCCAGGAACCAGAGGAGAGAAAAACCTGAGTGCTGCAGCTGTGCAGGGGCAGGGTGGGAGATGCCTCTCCAGGGATGTGTTTGCCTGCAGGACGAGGGGATGGGATTTATGCTTGTTGAGCTTTGATGCTTTTAGCCTGGTGTCCCCTGGAATGCGCTGCGGGGGTCCACTGGAGAATCTCCTCCCAGGGAGCCAGCCTGGGGCAATGAGCACAGCCCTGCCATTCTGGGGTCAACCGGGGCCAAAGGCAGACCGGTGGCTCTCTGCAGCAGCACTGGTGGCCAGCTGGGCTGATAGGGTGGGGGCAGCCCTGTGGCACGATGGCTTCCATGCCCGTGGCTTAGCCCTGGTGCCTGTGGTGCCCGTGCAGGGCTGCCCGCAGCCCTAGCCCTTAGGAGAAATGCGACGTTTGCAGCGTGAGGTTGTGAAAAGCCTGGGGCCACACACACACACACACAAAAGCCCAAACCGAAGAGGAAATGACTTTTTTTCTGGTGTTTGTGTGCGCCTGTGCAGGCTTCTGCCCGGGGGTGGCTGACCGGGAGGCGCTGGGGTCCCCCTGCCCTGGCACAGCGCTGAGCACGCTGACAGGAAGTGCCTGCTGTGGCCATCCATCCTCTCCCAGCTCTGGCACAAGGGTGCTGCCAGCCCTGAGCTGCGGGTGCTGCTGTCCCCATCGCCGTGCTCCCCATGGCCGGAGCGTCCCGGCAGCACCAAGCTGCCACCATGTTCCAGAGGAAGCGCAGCGTCTCCTTCGGCGGCTACGGCTGGTGGGTGCCTTTCCTTTCAACCCCCCTCCCTTTGCTACCAGCAGCGTTTCGTCCCTCTGCAGCTTCGAAGGAGGAAGCACCGCGGTGCTGTGGCATGGTGCCCTCGGCAGAGCCCTTCCTGCTGCCCCATGTCGACATCACGTGGGAGTTGGGAAGGACTTTTTCTCCTCATGCCTGTGGGGATGTGCCCTTTGAGCCGCTGTGTCCCAGCGATGTCCCTCGTGAACCCCACGGGTGCCCAGTGGTCTGGGGGTGGTCTCCTGTGGCCACTGCCTGCCTGCGAGAGCATCCCGTGGCTGTCCCCCACTCCTTTCTCTTGCTGCTGAGGACCTGCTGCCTGCTCCTCTTCTGTCTGGGTAGTGATGCTTGCAGCCACCTTTGGCGTGCATGGTGAAGTCCCACCTGGTCCATGGCAGGGTCCTGGTTCCTTTCTAGGTCATCCCTGGTCCTCGGCAGAGCTGTGTGCCTGCTGCTTGTGGTCCAGGTTCTACAGGACTGTTTGCATCTCGTGTCCCTTCCCTGTGGGATCTGCTGAGCTCTAGGGAAACATCGGGAGAAAAATCCCACGGTTCTCCCCTCACTTTATGCCGGTTTTTTTCCCGTTCCAAGTCTGTGCTGTCTGTGTGGAAACTGGTGGTCAAGTTGGCGATTTCATACCGGTTTTGGCTGTTTGGTGCTGGGGCAGAGGGGCTGCTTTGCTTTCTGTTCCCTGTGTGACGGTGCCGGGAGCCCTGGGTGCTTTGGGAGCAGCTCTGTGCTGGTGAGCTTAGAGCTGCCGGGAACCTGCCGGGGGAAATGCTGACTAAGGGCGACGGCTGTGGGAGGGCAGAGAAGTTGTTGAGGTTTTGGGCAAATCTCATGGGATTTCAGCGTGCACCTTGCCGAAACCAAGGGCTTAGTCTCAGCTGCTGGGATCGTTTAGTTTTTTACATAGAACGGGAAGGAAGCACTCGGTGAGAAACTTGTGCACCAGAAAATTGCGGCTGTCAGGCAGCTGTTGGGAGCGGGGGCACAGTGGGCACAGCAGGCACATCCTGGGGGCTGCTGCTGGTGGGCTCCCCGTGCGGTGGAGCACAGCCGTTACCCCTTCATAGGGGCGTTTGAGGTCAGCTGGGCTTTGCTTGACTGTTTTCCTCCTGTGCTCCGGCGAAGGTGCAGGAGGAAGATAACCAGGAGCTGGGGGAGCCGTGCAGGAAAATGCGGTTTGTGGGCTGCTGGGGGCTGTGCTGCCGTTGCAGTCGGGGCTGGGGGAATGCAGGGCACAGCCTTCCCTTTGAATACCAATATTCACCTCTGCAGAGTGAGGAGAGCAGATGAGGAGGAACGGAGGGAGCCCTGTTCTCTGTGCTCCAGCGCGGAGCTTCCAAGGGGAGTTAGTGACAGCGGGGTCCCCGGGGAAGACACCCCTTGCAGTCGTGCATCATGCAGTGTGCAGCTGGGAAAATGCATCCTTGGGCGTTTGTGAGAAAGGAAGGGACCTGCCACAGCCCTATACCTGCATCTGCAGCTTCTCACAGCCGCCTGACGGGGTGGGTGCGGGCACACCCTTCCTGTGGGCACCGTGCTGGGGTCCGGGCACGCCCAGCTGCTGCTCGCTGTGGCCACAGTCGCTATTTCCAGCCCCTGGCTGGGGTTTGATGCCACCAGCGAGGGCCCAGCAGCGTCCTTGTCCTGCGGAGGCCAATCTTGGTGCCTTCCCCTCTGGGCTGTGGGATGCATGCTGCGGGCGATGCAGAGCCGTGGGTGTTTCACATCACCCCAGCCCGGGAGGGGACGCAGGGCAGGGCCTGGCCGAGCGGCTCCCGTGACTCAGCCGCGGCGCAGCTGCGGTTTCCCGAGCAGAGAGCTCCTTTCTTCTCTGCTGCTTTTCTGTGGCTTTTTCTTTTTTTTTCTTTTTTTTTTTTTTAAACTCTCCCAACGGACTTTTCTTCTTCTGGCTCTGGATGGAGCTGCTCGCTGCAGCTTCTCGCTCCCACACAGGTCCTGCCCCAGCCACCCCCTGTCCCCAGAGCCCAGCCACGGAGTTTAGCAGCAGCCATCAACACCAGGGAGAGTCAATGTTCTACCTGATGTCGTGGTCAAGGAACCCTGCAGATGGTCTCGTTAAGTATTCAGTGACATCAGCAGGTGCCCCAGGTCTGTTTTTAGGAGTAGTAGCTCAAAGATCAGAGCACAAGAGCTGGTGGCTGGGGACATGCCTGGAATGAAGCATCCATGACTGTGGGGAGCTGTGAGCTCAATGTTGGCCCACGAGAAGGGCTTCAGGGAGGTCCTGGGGTCTGCAGGTGGGATGAAGTGGCTTCAACCTCACCCTTGGGAAGCAGGAACAGCCTATACAGAGTTCCTAATGGTGCATTTGGGATCTGGTGTGCCAGGGATCCATCCCCACGGGTGCAGCCTCCTGGTGATGGAGGAGTCCAGGCTGGCAGCCTGGATGGGAGGTAAAGCTGCAAGCAGAAGCAGGGGAAGCTGCATTTCTGCAGCCTGGCTGCATCCTCTGTGCCCGAGGTGTAAAAACAAGTGGGGTTTGGGGGTGTTTGATGTTTGCCTTTTTATTTTTTTTTCCTGAGAGCTGTGGAATTCGTTCCACGAGGCAGATAACGAGCAGAGCATTCACAACGACTGCCAAAAGACATCGGTTTGTGTTGGGAGGCATTACTATGATTTGCATTAATTAATATGAAGATGGCTCTAAGCACAGTGATTCTGTGCAGATAGGTGCTCATTAAGGGTGCCAGATCAATAAAGGAAGGTGCTGGGGCTCCCAGCCCCGGGTGAGCTGGCAAGGACTGGGAGGGGTGGGGCTGCTCTCTCTTCCAACCCCCCATTCAGGGCTCTGGCTGTGGCTGAGGGAGATAAGTAAAGGGCAAACCAGCAGCTGATGCCCAGGCAGGGATGGTGCAGCCCTCAGACAGCGAAGCAGCAATGGTCTAGGCATGAAAATCCTACCCCTGGCTGTATCCTTATTCCTTCCCCGTTGGACTGGACTTGGACCTGGCTCAAGGTCGAGTTTGGGGTGTTTGGGGTCTTCCTGTCACAGGTCTGTGGTCTCTAAACCTGTGTTTTGTGGGAGGTGGGAAGAATGCTTTGGAGAGAGCTGAGATATAGGGAATGTCATCCTCTGGTGCTCAGTTTACCTCTGGGGTTTTGGATAAGGAAGCAACAGCTCTCCACTGGTCACCAGTAGGACATGACTGGAGGGGGGCGGGGGGAGGTTGTTTTATTTGCCACTGGGCTTCACTTTAGGTTAAATTTTGGTAGAATTTTTTGTTGTTGTTGTTTTCTGGTGAAGTCTTTCCGTGGTGATTGTGGTGTCAGCCAGACTGATGCCACCTCCAAAGGAGATGCTGGAGCTGGGCTTGCCAGCAGTCCTGGTACCCAGCTGGGGAGGAGGGACAGCCCAGATCCCCCTGCCCCACAGTAACCTGCTCCTCTGCTTTCTCCCCAGGATTGACAAGACGATGCTCGCCAGCCTGAAGATCAAGTGAGTACCCCCACTCTGCTCTCCTGTGATGTCCCTGTGCAGTGTGTGGTGCTGAGATGGTGTTGGCTGTGGGGGATGCTTTCTCCATAGCTGGGCTGTCTTCCCAGCTCTATCTCTGTGCAGTGGTAGAGCAGCCAGGTGTGCCCATTCCTGGAGACAGCCTGGTGTGTGTCCCACAGCTCCTTCTCCTGCTGAGTCCAAGGGGGTTCAGGCACTGGGGGATTTTAACAACCCTGGGGGCAAGGGCATGGATGGTGCAGTCCATGGGGCACCAGCTCTGCCTTGGGAGGGGTGGGAAAGGGCAGGATGGGCCCCACTGGCTGTACATTTGGTGAAGTCTGGGGTTTTGGTTGAGTTTTTTGGGTGTTTTTTTGGTGTTGTTTTTGAATCTTGCAGTCTGGAAGGAGGGTGGGTGTGGGTGGATTGATGGGTGCCTGTGCTTCCTGCCCAGCTCCTGCTCCATGTTGGGGGGGCTCTGGATGCTGCCCTGGAAGGGATGAAGATGCTCTTGGGTCCCTAGAGGGCCTGGGAGCTGGTGGTGTTGCTTGGTGGGTCTGTCTTGGGCTTGCTGTGGAACTTGCTTGAAGGCTGGCAGCGTGGGTTGTGTGGCTGCTGGTGAGGAGGTTGCTGGGCCAGATCCTGCCCTGTGATGGGGGGAGGGGTGTGGGGTCACCACCCCTGCTGGAAGATGCCCTCAGCTGAGTGGGGCACAGAAGTGAGAAAGGGCTGAGTGGGGTGGTGGTGCTTGTGCTGGCTGTTCCCCAGGCACTCCCAGCTGTCTGGGACCTGCCTCCCATTCCTGCTGGACCTTTGCCTCCTGGCTGCAGAACCCAGGGGGTGATCCCTTCCCACCCACTGCGGTGCATCCCTGGCTCTGGATAATCTTCCTGTGCTGGGAATCTGTCTCAAGCATGCATGGCTCCCGTGTTGCTGGTGTTCTGCTGGGGCAGAAATGTCCTGGCCAAGCCTCCCTTGAGCTCTGGGAGCAGCCCCTGCGGTTCCCTCTCTAATCATTGCTTGTGCAAATTGCTCATTAAGGGAGAAGTCGACCGGAAGCCTCGGGGACTGTCTGCAGAGCCTGCCCATGCCCCTTGTGAAGAGCACGGCAGACACGGGGCTGCTAAGCTCATTGCTGGGGATTTTGCTGAACTAATGAGAACTTTAAATCACTGGTTACCACCTCTGGGAGCAGAGAGAGGTCTCAGTAGACTTCCCTTTTCCCTTGGAGCTGAGAAGGATTTAGCTGCTCCTTGAATGCTTGGATTTGTTTGCCCAGCAATCCTGCTGTAGAAATGCCATTTCCCCTCCTGTCCCCACAGTGCCAGGCAGTTAGTGCCAGGCTCAGGGCCCAGTGCCGGTGCTGTGGGACATGCTTCTGTGCCAGGACGAGGGTCTGGGGTCACATTTCTCTCTCCCTCCTTCCGTGAGCCGAGTGTTTGATAAGCATCCTCTGATGTGTAGCCTCCTAACGCTCCTGCTTTGTGGCCACATTGCTTCGTTAAGTGGTTCTGTAATTGGGGCCCAGCCAGAGACACTTTGGATATTTGTTAAAGGCTTTTAAAATTTAAAATAGATATAGTTTTGGGTTTTCTAACACCTTCCTGATTGCTGCA
This sequence comes from Indicator maculatus, assembly GCA_013399975.1. Lineage (NCBI taxonomy): Eukaryota > Metazoa > Chordata > Aves > Piciformes > Indicatoridae > Indicator > Indicator maculatus. The sequence continues at coordinate 422,084 of VXBD01011616.1, forward strand.
GCCTTATTAACAAGCAGGCAGCTGCTTTCTGTGAGCCAAGGAGCCCCTGACCAAGCCCTGTGTGCTGCAGCCATCAGCACTGACCTGCAGAAGCCTGGCAGGGGAGGAGCAGTGCAGGGTGCTGGATGGGGCCACGAGGTCTCTGTTGCAGGGGCAGGTCACAGTGTGGCTGGGGGGCTGCAGCACCCTTGCCTGCCCCCCCTGTCCTGCCAGCCCATTTTGTCCTTCCACCTTGGATCCACGGCCAAGGGGAGTGGGGTGCTGCTTTTGGGACAAGGTCCTGTGCAGGGAGGGTGTTTGGTGGGACCAAGCACGATGCCAGGCTGCAGGATGATCCCTGACTACTGCTGTGGTTGTTTGTCACCACAAACTTGCACACGCAGGTGGCACTAGAGCTTCAAAGCGGTTTCCCCTCTGCCTGCCTTTTAATTTGGTTTCATTAGTTGCCATGGTAACCACGGACATGTCTGAGGGACTCACCGGGGAGAGTGAGTGGAGATTGCGGAGTGGGAGTGTCGAAGAGAGGGGATGGATGCAGAGCCCTGGCAGCGCGGCCAGGGGCTCGGCTGGCCCCGGTTGGTGACGGGCACGGCAGGGAGGGACCGGGGCTGCACTCGGCGGGGAAGGTGCTGCAGAGGACCGAACATCCCCGGGCAGCTGCTGCTGAACGGCCTCACTTGCTGCTCAGCCTCCGAAATGCCCAGGAAGCCCTGGTGAGTTTGAGTCTGGCTCTGCTCCTGGGGCTGTGCCCATCACCTAGCAACGGCAGCCCCTGTGTGCCCAGTCCCACCACGTCGGGTTTCAGTGTGTGGCTGGCAAAGGGCCACCCTGGCTCTCCAAAACCTGCTGCTCTGGGGTGGAGGCTGAGTTTTTGGCTGCTGCAGGGAGCTGTGGGCTGCTTTGGAGAGCCTGGGTATGGTCCCACCTCTGGGGGATGTTCTTGGGAAGCTTTCAAAGCTCCCAAAGGCAGCTGATGGGGGTGGAGAGTCTGGGAAAGGGACTGGAAATGCTCTGCTCGCTGGTTTTAGGGATGCAGGGGGCAGCAAAGGCTGGGGCTATGGTGCTTGGGTGCCAGGAGAGGTGCCAGGGCTGCTGACAGCCATTGGGACTGGAGCCAAGGTGGGATGATGTGAAAGGGATGGACCAGTGGAAACCCTCCTCTGATGGGGACAAACCCATGGGGACCTTCCTCTGGCATCCAGCTGGACTCCTTGGGAAGGAGCTGGTCAGGTGGTGGCCCACCCTGGAGGGCAGCAGCCCTTTGCCTGCTGCTGGCACCCTAGCCCTCTGCGTTCTGGTTGTTTTCTCTTTGGCATCACCAAGGGAGATGTGCTGTAGAAACCATGAGGTGTTTAGAGAGGAAAAAAATTAAAATCAATGATAAAAAAAAGTCCCTCCTTCAGGCAAAGAGTCACCTCTTGCTTTAGCCTTGTAAGGCAAAAATAGCAACAAAATAATCATGTCTCTGTGGAACAGAGCAGCCTCTACACCAATTACCCAGAGTCAGCGTGTGGGGGGCTAAAACTCAGATGAAAGAGCATGTGATGCTCATCTGATGGTGGGAACAGCAGTGGAAGATAAAGGTGGGAAGAGATGAAAGACTCTGCTTGACCTTCGTAAAATGAGCTGTGTCCAGGCTTGAGGCTCTTTAATATTTGATGGGCTGGAGCCAAGCTAATGGGAAGATGTGGGAATGATTTAGCAGCAGCTGTGCTGACTTGGTGCAGTAATCTTGGAGGTTTGCACTTGGGTCTTGTGAGGACAAGGTCTGGAGAGCAGATTGTGTCTTAAGTAAATTCCTGTGACTTTATTGCCACCTTTGAAATGGGTAATTGCACACACTGGTCTGCAATTATCCCTCAGCTGTGGCAGCATCACACTGCAAGGCAGATGCTCCAGAGCCTGGCAAAGCAGTGAGCAGGGTGGGCAGGATGGATTCCCACCTCTCTGCGTTCCCAGCTGCTCATCTCCAAGGCTGGTGTCTCAGCTCTGGTGCAGGAATGTAAGAGGAGGACTGGGGGTGTGGATCTGGGGAGCAAAGGATGCACTGGGACTTGGAGCAAACTTTAACATCAGTTAAGGGCAGTGCTGGGGCTGGAGGGGCAGAATGAGGTGTGGGCTGGTCCAGGCTGCCAGCTGGGTGCTGGTCTGTGTGTTGGGTGAGTGTTGCTTAGGTGCCCAGGTGAGGTGAGGGTTGTTCAGTAGGCATCACCCCACAGCTTGGATGCTCTTCTCACTCCCTCCCTGTCACTGCTGCTGCCAGTTGTATCAGTGTCATTGGTGCCCAGTGGCTAATTTCACCACAGCAAATTCTTCTGAGCTTTTCCTAAGCCATTGGTGTTTTGGTTTCCTGACTAATCTCACCCTGATTTTTCCCTAAAGCTTCGCTGGGTACTCAAAGTGTCTGTGATGGGTCATGAAGCAGCCCTCCCCTGGCTTGTGCTCATGCACAAAGAGGAGGCAGAGTGTCCCTCGCCCAGGGATGGCCCTTCCAGCAATGGTGTGACCTCAGCTCACCTTGCTGAACGTCTCCCCAGCTCTGCCCCCTCTCCTGGGAGATCCCTGTGGCACTGTGGGCATGTGAGACAGTGGCAGCTTGGGGGGACGTGGCTGGAGATGGCACTGGAGGCAAAATGAGTCCTTGTGCTGGTGACAGGTCTTGTGCTCAGGTCCCTGCTGGGACAAGGTCCCTGACGAGAGCCAGGGAGGCTGCGGGTGGTGGCCAGGGCTGGTGACAGGTCCCTGCTGCTGCTGCGGGCTCTGGCTGACTCCGTCCTCGCTCGCCGTCTGCTGTCTGCGAGCCGCCTCTGCCCTGGCCAATGCCGGGGCACCCGAGGGATGCTCGGATAAATGTCAGCGCCGAGGTGACAGCTCTGCCTCGCAGTAGGCTGCTGGCACTGGCACAGCGAAGCACCTGCCCCACGGGCTCCTCCTGGGGCAAACGGCTGGCATATAGCTGGAGCTGCCCCTGGCTTTCGCTGCCCGGGCCCTGATCCGAGCCCCTCAAAGATCCAGGGACGTTTGGTGTTGCCCCAGGATCCACTCTGAACAGGTTTGGCTGCGTGTCCAGGACCAGGCAGCACGTTGGATCTTTCTTCCACGGGCAGGTGTGGAAGTGTTTCCCAATCCTCGATCGCAGTGTGGATGCGAAGAAGCAGGAGAGGCTAAGGGTCGCTGCTGAGCTGCATCAACCTGGGGCCTTTCAGGGGCACCTTCTCAGCCTGGCTGCAGCCCGTGGCTCCTCAGCTGGGCTCCCACCGGCATGCCTGGTCCCGGCCGGTGCTTCCCTGGCTGGCTGAAGCCTCTTCCAAGCTGTGCCAGCAGTCGGCACACGAGCGCTTGGCTGCTGCTGCCGCTTGGTCCTGCTGCGAGTGCATGCAGGCGAGAGGACCACAGGCTTTGCTGTTGGGGTCCTGCTGCCCTGTGCCCGTGCACCAAGGGACTTCTGTCTGTTAGTCCCTCCCTTCGGGGGGGTTTCTGTCTGTTAGTGACCCGGCTACTGCAAGTTGCATCACCCTGCTCTTGTCGAAGCTGTAGTCGATCCTCTAGGCTCTGGGTGCAGGGGATGGGGCACTGCTAAGTGCCCTTGAGAAGAGCAAGGAGCAGGCGTTGGCCTTTGCATCCAGGAGTCCTGCCCAGGGGGTTCTGCCCACTGCTGTGCCCAGGGGATCTCCACAGCAGATGCTGCCAGTCCCCCATCCTGGCAAACGCCACTGCCTGTCCCACCCCCATGCTGGAAAGCTTCAGCAGGAGGCAGCAAAGGTGGGAGTTGGTGATTTGAAAGAGGAATGTGAAAGTGGGGAAAGGAGGGTGGAAACCGTGGCAGCACCACGCGTGACAAACAAGGTGACAAACAAGGTCGTGCTGGAGGTGTTGGCCAGTGGATGGACGGCTGGGGAGCGGCAGGGAGCAGGTGCAGCCCAGCCAGGATGCTGGCCTTGGGAGATGAGCAGTGGCAGGGCCACAGCTGCCCTGCCTTGGCCAGCCCCAGAGCTGGCTGGGGATTTGCAAAATCCAGCCAGTCCCAACGTCTCTGCCCTATCTCCAGTGAGCAGGCAGCAGCGTGGCAGGGCAGCTATCACCCCGGCCCCCTGCAGGCACCCAGCCCCGCACCCTGCACCAGACTTGCTGCACGTTTCACAGCCTGCCTGCCTCAGAGGGAGCCTTCCCAGGAGGAGAAAGGTGAAGCCAGCCTTAGGGACTTCGGGGTCTTTCAGCCATTTAACCTGGTGAGCCTTATCTCTGGGAAATCCTGGGGGGAGGCACTGGCACAGCTCTGCTGATGCTCCTACCCTGGGAGGCTTCCTGGGAGGTGTTCAAGGCCAGGCTGGATGAGGCCTTGAGCAGCCTGGGCTGGTGGGAGTTGTCCCTGCCCATGGCAGGGGGTTGGAACTGGATGGTCCTTGAGGTCCCTTCCAACCCAAACCATTCTAGGATTTGGCCAAGGTCCTCTCAGTGCTTGCTGCAGATGTCTGGGTTTATTTGGGGGGTTATTGGTGCAGATGTCTGGGTTAATTTGGGGGGTTATTGGTGCAGATGTCTGGGTTTATTTGGGGGGTTATTGGTGCAGATGTCTGGGTTAATTTGGGGGGTTATTGGTGCAGATGTCTGGGTTTATTTGGGGGGTTATTGGTGCAGATGTCTGGGTTAATTTGGGGGGTTATTGGTGCAGATGTCTGGGTTTATTTGGGGGGTTATTGGTGCAGATGTCTGGGTTAATTTGGGGGNTTTATTTGGGGGGCTATTGGTGCAGATGTCTGGGTTAATTTAGAGGGTTATTGGTGCAGATGTCTGGGTTAATTTGGGGGGTTATTGGTGCAGATGTCTGGGTTAATTTGGGGGGTTATTGGTGCAGATGTCTGGGTTTATTTGGGGGGTTATTGGTGCAGATGTCAGGGTTTATTTGGGGGGTTATTGGTGCAGATGTCTGGGTTTATTTGGGGGGTTATTGGTGCAGATGTCTGGGTTTATTTGGGGGGTTGTTGGTGCAGAAAGCTCAGCTGCAGAGGGGAGGCAGCAGGCTGGGACCCAGCGGTGCAGCTGCGGCCTGCCATTGGCGGTGGCACCGCTGTGTGCTCTGTCCAGTCCCATATGTTCAGTGGTTGCTGTTGCTGTCAAAACAGCCTTCATGTATTCCAAGCCAGATTATCCACAAGTACATCTGCCCAGAGGACTTAGCAGCCCCACGTGGGGCTATTTTTAGCTGTGTCTCAGAACCAATGCCCTGCTGTGTCCCTTTCCTCCATCCTGGCAAAGCAGGAGCAGTTTGCAGACCATGGAGAGGTGGCTGCTCAGAGGAGCAATGCAGCAAATCTTCTAAGAGCAAATTGTGGTAGGGGGGAGGAAGCCTGAGTGGCTGGAGGGGTGGAGATACCACCTGCCTGTGAGTGCTTGCTCCCAAATGCCCACTGTGCCAAGGATGTGACTGTCTGCAGGAGCTGCAGAACTCAGCCAGGGCAAGGACCCTTTTGAGTGGTGAGTGCCAGTGGCTCAGAGGGGCATTGGCCCCTCTGGGTGTCCCTGCTGAGCTCCCCTCTGCTGTGTGCCCACTTGCCACAGGGGCGTGATTTGGGGAGCATGCTCAGGCTCCGCTCTGCTGAGCCAAGGAGCCCAGAGCAGGTAAGGAGCTCTGGCACAGGAGCACAGGAGCCGTGCCAGCTCCTGTGGTTTGTTCCTGATGATAATTTTGTTAATTACTGCACTGCTCCCTCCGGCTGCCACTTTCCCTTCTGGTCAGTGTGGTCCTGGCGTCCCGACAGCACCCGGCGCCGGTGAGCCCTGCAGTGTGGCAGGGATGGGCAGCCCCTGGCACTGTGCCTGCTGCCTGAAAGCTCTCCAGCAGCTGGTTTGGTGCTGGGTGGTGCTGGCAGGACCCCTGCTCCCTGTCTGCAAAGGGCTCTCTCCATCTCTGGTTGTGTGTTTGCAGAGGGGTTGGTGATGCTTAGCAAACATCAGCACCAGCACTGGGGCTGTTGGTATCCATGGACCTCACATCCTCTGGAGCTGGTTGTGGAAACTTGGCTTGTCCCAGGCTCCCACCCAGGAGAGCTGTGTGGAGGTGTGACAGGTTCTGAATAGGTCAGAGCTCCATTAGGAAGTCTCCATGAAGACTCAAAGGTCACTCTTTTCAGCCACCACCCTGTCTTATTCCTCTCAAACGTTGCTGGTGTCCTGCAGGGCACTGTGACTCTGCCTGAGGTGTCCTCCTGTCCCCACATCCCTCACAGCATCCTCAGGAGGGGTCATCAGTTGGCTGAGGTTGGAGTTTGGGCCTAATCCTGAGCTTCCCAGCTGGATGCCAGTGGCAATTGGTTGCAATAACAGCATCAGGGATGGACTCTGGGGAGCTGAGGAGGGTGCTGGTGGTGCTGGAAGTGTCAGGCATGTGGCTGGTGTTGGATTTCTGTGCATCCTGAATCTGGCTTCATCAGTGATGATAATGAGAAATGATGGCATTTGGCTCCCTGATTTGCTAGTGAAATTCAGAGGATCTGCTCGTGCTGTGAGGACTGATTTCCTCTGCTGATCTGATCTAATTTAATTGAGCACTAAGATCTCATCTCTTCAGAAAGCCTTCCCAGGGACAAACACCCCCAATTACCAGGGGGACAATTCCCAGAAAATTGTGGTTTCCCAGCTGTGACTGCCTCATGCTGTGTTTAGCCATCAGAAATGATCCAGTCACTCCAGGAGCACACTGGGCACTGGCTGATGCTGCACCCCAGCCCTGAGGCTCCCTGCCCACCCGTGGCATGATACATGCCCACCCTGATTCACTGCCCAGCTTCTTGCATCTCCCTGTGCCACCTCTTTCCTGCCCACAAACCACCTTTGGTTTATGGTGGTGCCCATTGGCCCCATAATGCACCAAGGAGCCAGGGCCAGCCAGCTCTGCTGTGCCCTCTGGCTCAGCAGGGAGGGCTCAGCACCAAAATGTGGCTCTGGTTTTGAATTCCCAGCTGTGTGTGATGGGAAGGTGCTTTCTGAGGGCTCCTCAGCAAAGCTGTGTCTCCCTGGAGGCTGCTGAAGGAGGAATGGTTGCAAACAATAAACCCAGGAGAACCTACAGGCAGACATCTAGATGCAGGAAGACACAAAGCTCTTGGGGATCTTCCTGCATAAAGCAGATCCAGCTGCCTAAGCCCCCTGGACTGGCAGAGATGGTTTGATACCCAGCTCAGAGCAGGGAGCAGAATGTTCCCATCTGCCCCTGTGTTTGCTCTGCAGTGTTGCTCAGCAGCCCTGAATGGAGAGCTTTGCCCTCGCTCCTGTGGCCCTGCTCAGCTGAGAAGGTTTCCTTAGCAGCTCTCTGTTAGTTTGGGTAATCTTCCTGGCTTGGTGCCCGTGGGCACAGGGGGCATGGCAGGAGTTGGGGGAGCAGGTTGCTGGCTGGTGCTGGGGGAGGAGGCACAGGCAGGATCCCAGCTCAGATCCCAGCAGCTCTTGCTCCTGAGCAAACAGCCTCTGGCTTGACCTCTGCCAGCCCTGCCAAGTGGGCAAATGTTTGCTGCCTCCTTCTCTCAGCTGCTCAGCAGAAGGGGAAGGGAAGGGGCATGGTGCCTGTTTGTGGGCAGATCCTGTGGCCTGGCTGTGCCATCACTGATTCTGTGGTACAGGTCACCTCTCTGGGGGTACAAACAGGCAGGCTGTGGCACCCCCTGCCAGCCTCTTGTGCTCCAAGTGCCATTGTGGTGAGGCAAGAAGGGGTTTGCCATTGCTGTGCCAGCGCAGGGCAGCTCAGGCTGTGCTATGTGTTCTGTTGCAGCACCAAGGGGACCTTCCTGCAGGGGAGCCTGGCTGCTGGGGTCTTTTGAGGGCTTGGCCCGTTTGCTGTGGCTTTTTATATGTTATTTTAAAGTATTTTTAATCGGGTTGCCTGCTCTGAGGTGCTGGAGGTGCTTTCAGTGCATTAATCTCCCCCTTTTGTTTTGCAAACGCAGCTAGAGGATGTCCTGAGGTGCAGCAAAAGCCCTGCCCTGCTTCCAGTGGCTTGTGCAGGGTGTAGCCAGCACCAGGCTGGGACCTGCTGAGCCCCTGGTTAGTTTTAGGTGGGATTTTTTGTGATCACTTCACATAACTGAGGTCTCCCTCACCACAGGGTGGGTGCCCACATACACCTGTGCCGCTCCCTGCCCATCCCAGCCCCTGGCCCTTACAGATGCTGTCTCCACCAGCCCCTCAGCAGAGCCAGTTTGTGATGGGCAGTGGTACATGGCTGAGCCTTGGTTCCCTCTTGGTTTGTCCATAATGGATTTTTGTTCTTCCACTGCAGCTCTGATTGCTTTCCCTGCCTGTTTCCTGGGCGGGCTGCTAATTGCACCAGGCAGATGTGGCATCACGGGCTGAGCTCAGCCCCAAGTCTGACAAAAGGTCAATGTTTGTGTGCACATGTGGTGGAGACAGGGATCAGAGATTGCTAGGGCTTGGGAGGGACCTCCAGAGATGGAGCCTGTGGTGTTGGCTCCCAGCCAGGCTAGGCAGATAAATGTCTTTCTGCACATCCAGCCAGCACGGCTGTCCAAGGGCTGCAAGGAGCTGCCAGGTTTGAGCTCTGTGATGTGGTGGAGATGCCTGGACAGTGGTGCCAGGCTGTGGGGCAAGGAGCTGGGTCTGCCCCACACCTTGGCACGTTTTGATCCCACTTCTTATCTCTGGATTGCCAAGGTGCTGAGGCTGCTGGCTGCACACCACACTGGGTCTCGCTCACCCTGTTCAGCTTCCGCACCTCCTGCACGGAGGGGCCATCTTTGTGCTTTCTTCATGTCTCCTCTGAGTCTTTCTGACTGAAGCCATGAAATAAATCTCTAATCAGATTACTTAGAGCTGGGGGTAACATCATCTAAAGCTCTACTTCTTGTGATATCTCTTCTAAAACTGGGTGCCCTCTTATCCTCCTCCTGCAGCACCGTTGGAAACGCTGTAATCGCTTTCTCCCCAGCTCCCAAATCCTTTTCTTCCCCTGCCAGGGAAATGGGGATGTGGCTTCTCCTTTGCTGAGAGCCAGCTACTGTTTTAGTCTTTCAGTCAACACTACTTCAAGCTCCTTTTGTTCCTCTCTGGCTCCTGGTCGCTGGTGTTGGCACCGCTGCCCAATCCCAGTGCTCCCACCTGGGTTAGTGTCAGTGCCCATCCCCAGCTGTGTCCTGCTTGGGACTGGGGAAGCACCCACAGGGGGTCTCCAAGTGGGTGCTTGGGGTGGTGGGGAAAGGATTTGTGTGGTGGTGAGGAAGGGTCCTAAAGGCAGCAGGGAAGGGTCTCTTGGGCAGAGCTCGTGGCAATGCCTCCAGCCCAGCCGTGGCAAATGCCTGGCATAGCTCAAGTATTTCTGGCTCTGTCCCTCGTGAGTGAGGGAACCAGAAATATCTCTTGCAAAGGGAGGTGCAGAGGGTGTCGGGGACGTATCCTGCACCGTGTGACAAGGCAGCACCACAGCTCTGGCTGGAGAAGCCCTGAGTCACCGGAGCTGGGCTTGGCTGTGCCTGCTGCTCAAGTGTGAGCCACGGGGCCCTTTGCTGCTGGAAGTGTGCCTGCAGGCAGCTTGGGAAGGTGAATGAGCTGCTCACCCAGGGGTGATCGACTCTCCCTGCAGCCTGAGCACAGCAGCCAGAGTCGTTCTGTAAGCAGAGAGCTCCTTCATGACATCAATAGTGTCGCTGGGTCCCAGGGGATTGGGGCACACTGGGGCTGAAGGGTTGATCTTCTTCAGAGGCTGGTGTTTTCAGATCCTTCCTTCATAGCAGAGTGTCCAGAAGGAAATGCCAGGCTTTGCAGAAATGAGTCAGCTGCCCAGGTCATTTATTAATCACGGTGTGTGATTGTCCAGCCCCTCGGGACCTGGCTTCCCAGGTAGCACTGGAGCTGCTCTCTGAAGCAAAACCAGCAGGGCACTTCTAAGGAGATATTTATTTCTTCCTAAAGCAGGGGCAGCTGCTTAGCTCAGAGGTTGTTTAGTCACTGCAGAGGTGACACTGGGTTTCTAAAGGAATGAGGGAGATTCAGAGGAGCCCAGGGGCACCATGAGGGGAAGGAGAGATCTCCACAGTCTCTGGTCCAGGCTCCATCACAGGGCAAGCTGTGGCTCCTGCCCAGCTGAGCTTGGGAAGCTTTTGTGTGTGGGGAGCTGGCAGCCCGTCTGGGGACCTCTTCCAAGGCCTAATCCAACCTCCAATCCCTCATTTCCAGTCTCAGTCCCTCAGGCTGCAGCTTTCTGTCCTTGGGGCCATCCCATTTGTGCAGATACCAGCTGGAGAATTTCGTGGGCACTGGCCCCAACGGGATGTCCTTCTCTCAAACCCCAGGAGGGTGATGCTCTGGTGGCATCACTGTGGGGTTTGGAGGATGGCCAGAGTCACCTCAGCCCTGCAGAGCTGGGGGATGAGGCATGGCACTGGAGGATGCTCTGCAGAGGTGTTTCTGAGCTGACAAAGATGCAGGCAGAGTAGCTGTCCCTGGCTGGGACAGGTTTGAAGAGATTCTCTCTTGGAGAGAGTCAAAGCTGAACTGGGGCACACAGCATGGCTGGTGCACTGCAGCAGCCAAGGAGACTTGGCTCTGCTCCTGGGTCAGGGTGCCCCAGCAACCCACAGCAGTGTGCCCAGGCAGTGCATCTCCATCTGCCTGTGCTGGCCCTGTGGTGCAGCTCACTGAACCCACCCTGCTGTGCCCATCCTGCTCCTGCTCATCCCTTTGGCACCCAGGGATGATCACGATGTGCACAATGAGCTGTCCCTGTGCAAGGGAGAGCAGGAGGTTCTGGGAGAGGCAGGCAGGGACTGTTCAGATGCTCTGCTGTCTCCTCTGCCTCCCTGGGCATCCCTGGTGCCCCACTCCAGCCTGTCCTGGAGCCTTTTATCAGGTGGCAGAACCTAAGAACTACAGGGAAGCTTCTTCAGGGCCCCATCACACTCTGCTGTGCAAGAGGGGAGGTAGGTGTATGGTATGGTGTGGTGTGGTGGGGCATGGCTGGGCACTGAGCTCCCATTCACTTGGGGAGAAAATTCTTTGGGGGTGCCAGAGCCCTTGAAGCAGGCTGCCCAGAGAGGTTGTGGAGTCTCCTTCTCTGGAGACTTTCCAAACCCACCTGGGCAGGTTCCTGTTCAGCCCAGCCTAGGTGTACCTGCTTAATAGGGGGGTTGGACTCAAGGATCTCCAGAGCTCCCATCCAACCCCTACCATGCTGGGATTCTATGATCCTTCCCTCCCCTGCCAGCCCTCCTCCAGCCCCTCACCATCTATTCCCTTGGCCTTCCTACTATAAATTGCAAATCAGTTGCAAGACAGCCCAGAAGCAGCTGAGGAGGGTGAGGGAGCATTGCTGTGTTTGGGTGGAGGAGCAGCCATGGCTAAGTGTCTGCCTGAAGTGCTTCTCTATTTCCAAATATGAGAGAGCTGAACATCTTTAAAAATCAATACAAAGCCACTTCAGCATAAAACAAGAGGAGATTAATACTTAACTTGTCTGGAGAAGGGGAAGGAAGACAGTGGAAAACGTCTCCAGAGAGGGAGAGAGAGAGACTCAATGAAATTCGAATTTGCCTGTTTAATGTGAGAGGCAAAAAGGTTTAAAATTAAAAACCCCTCCCCCTCCATTAACTGGAAGCTAATGAGGTGCTGGAGAATTGGTGTAATTTGGCATGGAAATGGGTTCCAATTTTTTTTTT
>VXBD01011616.1:440158-454164 GCA_013399975.1 Indicator maculatus
GTTTTTTTCCTGTCTGCTGTGGAGTGAGAAGCCTTCATGGGAGCAATTGCAAGACTTCAAGTGGTGCTTTACGGTGGTTGCTTCGTCTTATGCAAGCTGCTAGGGCCATCAAAGTGACATAAGCTGCAGGAAGAGGAAGGGACTGCGAGCAGCATCGTCAAAAGGGACTCTGTTCCTCCACCTGCTCTTATTTTCCTTTTTTCCTCCTACATTCAGTCTTTGTTCTGCCTGTGCAGTTGAATTTTGCTTTCCATGAGCCATATGCAAGCCTGGCAGGATGGGTGTCAGCTGCACAGTCCCTGGGGGCTGATGTCCCTTTCTCGTTAGCAGTCCTACAAAGTGCAACACAGCAAACTGAGCTGCCCTGGCAGGGCAGAGGTGATGCTCACTGTGTCCCCTCCATCCATGCCTGTCCTGCGCCTCAACCCAGAGGGGATGGCAGCAATGGACCCCAGTGGCTGGGCCTGGGGGGGCTCTGGTGGTGGGTTTGGGCTCCTTTGGCTCCTGTCCTGCTTTGGAACTGGGTAGTTTTATTTAAACTTGTTTTCCTGAGTATCCCATGAGCATGATGTGATGGCCATCCTCTCGTGGAGTGAAGCTAGTGGTGAGGGCCATGTGCCTATCAGTCTCAGCTCCAGTGCAGGCCACTGGGCATAGGGCAAACATCTTTATCTCTTCTGTGGTTTACTGTTTGGTGCAGCAAGGGCTGTTCATGGTCTCCTGGAGCCACTGAGTGAAATCTGTGCGCTGCTGATGACAGTTTAATGCCTGCTTGTCTCAGTGAGATGTTCACTCCAGCAGTGTCCCCTCTGCCACCCCGGGTGTGGGTGCCCAGGCAGGCACAGCCTCCCTTCGCCTTCCGTTCCAGCAGCAGCGGCTGCAGACGCTGGGTGCTGGGAGCTGTTCTCTGCAATTTGCAAATTATTGAATCAGCTCAGAAGCTGCTGCCCAAGCTCCCTGGCTCCTGTTTGCCAGGAATCAGATCAGACAAGCCTTCTGCTCTGGAGAACTCCCAGCGCCTTGCCTGATTGACTCAAAGCTGCGGGAAGTCACCGCTTCCCTCTGCGCCCGGGAGGGAGAGCAGGGAGCAGAGCTGGGCAGAGACAGAAACCTCTTCCCACCCTGTTTTCTACTTCAAGCAGTGCTTGACCAGCTAGGGCCAGGGCACTTCTGTGGGCATTTGGAAAGAAACCTGTGTTTCTGAGTTCTGGGAAAGGACCCAGGGTGGTTCCAGAGTCAGCCCAGGCATCAGTGACCCCAGAGCTAGCCCTGGCAGCACTGTCCCACAGATCCTGGGCATCAGTAACCCTTAGAGCCAGCCCTGGCAACACTGTCCCACAGATCCTGGGCATCAGTAACTCCTAGAGCCAGCCCTGGCAGCACTGTCCCACAGATCCTGGGCATCAGTGACCCCAGAGCCAGCCCAGGCAGCACTGACCCACAGAATCAGCCCAGCAGAGGTGCCCCCCTGAGCATGGGACACTCCACACTGTTCTCAACAATACTTCTTCCTTGTGCAGAGGGATAATTAAGCTAAACTCATTGGCAGTTAAACGTCACCTTGCTCTGAGCAGGCTGTGCAGTGAGGGCTGCACACCAGTGCAGGCTGTGCAGTTCACAAATACTGAATTTATTGCAACAGACCCAGACCAGAAAACGCTGCACTTGTCCTTTGCTGACTCTCAGGCTTCAAAGCAAGGAGGTGTTGGGCCAGCCTGATTTACCTCATAGTGAATCAGTTTGGAGGGAAGCTGCTTCACGGTGGGGGCTCTGCCTCTGGAGCACCATCAGTGTACTGGTGCCAGGCACAGGGGCTGAAACCTGGGTCTGGGGCGGCTGCACAGCTTGGGGCTGGCTGAAGCTGGTGGGAGCCCTGCAGCAGTGTGTGTCCTTTGCAGATGTCCTCCCCGTGATGAGTGATGATGCAGCGAGATCTTGCCTGCCTGGAGTCCCCAGATTGGATGGGAGCTGCTGAAAGTCAGGGCAAGGTGCTTGGTTAGGGCACTCACTGCAGGTTTCCAAGTGCAGACTCTCAGGGAGGTGCCCTTGTCTGTGTTGCAAAAAAATAACAATGAAAAAAGGTTTGGTTGAGGTTTTGTACAATTTGTGAGCAGCTGGCTGAGGGCTCCTGGGTGCTGGGGCATTGGCAGGGCCTCACCAGTGTCCTGTGAGCTGGGGCTTGGTCCCAGCCTTGTGCTGGTTGGAACTGGGGATGGAGAGGAGCCCCCACAAAGGGAAGGCAAGCAGCCAAGGCTCCAACCCATCCTAGGGCAGTGTGAGGGTAAAAAGCAACACAGCACAGTCCCCTGTGAACACTTATGACACTGGGCACTGAATATTAAACAAACTAAAGAGGGAGCAGCTGGCAAGGTGATGCCCATCAAGGACAGAAAAATGATGAGTCCAAAAATAGAGGCTGTTAATTTACAGGATGATGGTTGCTGTCCTTCTCAAGGATATGCCTTCTCAGGCAGGCTGAACTTGTTGCTGCAGGAGTTTTGCACCTCCTTAGGCCAGGTTTAATCTGCAGAGCTGGGGTAGGTGCAGTGCCCTGCGTTGGGTTGCCAGCATAGCAAAAGGCAGAGGTCGTCGCTGAGTGGGAAGCACTTCCCCAGGGCAGGGAATGTGTGGCCAGCTCCCCTTCCCATGGGTGGGCTGTAGGAACACAGCCTGTCAGTGCAGAGCGTGGCTGGTAAATCAGAGGAGCAAACCAAGGAGGTGGCAGGGATCAGAAGTCCTTCATTAGGCTGCAGGAGGGGAGGGGTGCGCTCAGCAGTGAGGCTTTGGGCCTGGGGGTCCCACAGCCCTAGCTCGGTGCGCATGGGATGTTTTCATCAGGATTTTGGTCTGTTGATGGCTTTGCCAAATGAATTGGGATGTGAATCTGTGGGAGCTTTTGGGATGTGATGAGGGATGCTCTAAAGAGAAAGGCTTCACCTGCCCTTGCTGTGTCAGGAACTCGGGTGCTCGAAACAAGGGGGGAAAATTGCCATTTGTCCCCCTTTGGGAGAAGCAGGGGGAGCAGCCCTGGCTATGGGGGCTGTGTCTGCCTGTGAGGTCTGGAGCAGTGGGGTCCCCCCCCTGAGCTCAGCCCCGCAGCCCCAGGAGGGGCACAGGACCCATGCTGGGATAGGAGGGCTCTCGTTTAAGCACCGAAAGACCACCAGAAGGTCTTCTGGAGCTTTCCCTTCTCTAGGGTGAACAATTCCAACTTCCTCAGCCTGGCCTCACAGCAGAGGGCTTCCAGGCCTTCCAGCATTGCTGTGGCCTCCTCTGGTCCTGTTCAGAGAGGTCTCTGTCTGTGCTGAGGACTCCAGAGCTGCCCCAGCGCTGCAGGTGGTTGTCTCAGCAGAGCGCAGCAGAGGGGCAGAATCCCCTCCCTGCTCCTGCTGCCCACGCTGCTGGGGATCAGCCCAGGATGCTATTTGCTTTCTGGACTCCTCGCTGCAGGAGCTCCTGGGACCTTTGCTGTGCTTTGGAGTCCCCTGGTGCCTGCTGGGTTCCGGTGCAGGCGTGGGGCTGCCGTGAGCAGCCGCCGGCATCGGCGTCAGGGGAGATCTCGGGAGGCTGCTTGTCCGTGTGAGCACGGCGCAGGACGTGCTCATCCTCCTCATGATTCATTTCCCACCCCGGGGCGGGGGGAGATCTGTCTGGGAGTTGGGCTGGTGGCCCTTGGCCCTGTGGCTGGCGTCAGCAGATCCCTGGAGCCTGTACCTGTGACTTCAGCTGTTGCCAGTGTATGGAAGTTGACGGCACACAGTGGCCATGGAGGGGCTTGTTTGGCTCTCCCTGGAATCGCAGGAGCAGTTCCAGCAGTTTGGCCCCAAAGCAGCAATCAGCATGTGAGAGAGGAACACGTTGTTAAGTTGTCTGAGTGATTTTATAATACTTAGAATACGATGCTATGGCAACCTGCTACAAATCCCAGATCAAATAAATTTATTTGTGTGCATCCCTGGAACTTTAATCTTTGGGAAGTCTGAAACGTTTGCTGCCTCTGAGGGCCACGGTGCAGATTAGTGCAGCCAGGCAGAGCTGGAGGTTCAAAGCAAGGGGAGTGCAGGGTGGGTGATGTGCTGCAGATCAGACTGTGCTTTCACATCCTAGGAAGTCAAAGAGCAGGCAGTGAGAATCTGCCATCCTCAGTGTGTTCTCAGCAGTGGAGTCATGGTGAGCTTGTGGAGAAGAGGGAAGGAGCCTGAGAGACAGAGCAGATGGGCAGGACCCAGGGTTCTGCTGTTACCCATAGGCCATCTCCCATGGTTCTAACTTATTTCTTGTACGGAAAGGCTGGAAGATGCTGAGAGCTTCCATGAGAGGTGACAATGAAAGGCAGATGTGACCTGCTCTGGTTTCAAATAGGAAAGAAGCAAAGGTGTGGATTGGTTTGATGTGAAATGTCAGTCCTTGGTCTGGACTCGGGTTTGGGCACAAAACACTGAGTGTTTCCCCTGCTGCACAGCCTGGGCAATGCCACAGTCCTTGGTGCCATGTGATGGGGAGGGGACAGGTCCTGCTGGCCCCACTTTCTCTTGGTCCCTTGCAGTGTGGGGCAACTTTCTTCTCTGCTCCTCCTGCTCTGTTGCACAGCAGCCCAGAGGCCAGTGCTCTTGCCTGCAGCTGCCCATGCCCTAGGAGGAGCCTGGCAGGACCCCCAGCTCCAAGAGCAGTATGTCCTACCCTGAGAAGTGCAGTCAGCAATTAATTACCACTACCCAGATGGTTTGGTTTAGTGGGTCCTAGGGGCCTGTGAGCCAAGTCCCCACATGCCAGCAGCTGATCTTGGCTGGCATGGTGGTGTGCCACCCTGCTCCTCACCATGCTGATCACCCTGTGCCATTCTGATCACCCCTCATGCCATGCTGATGCCCCCATGTCCCACCTGGGCTGATCTTCCACCTCTGAGACATATTTATGGGCTTGGACCCCAGGCCTGGCTTTCCTCCAACATCCACCCAGTGTTCTTCTGGCTACAGCTGAGCTCCATAGATCCTTGTTCCTTGCTTGTTAACTCTGGATCCGTGTCCTGCTTGTCTCTTCCTTCCTGTGGTCACAGACACCACAGCTCCCTGCTTCTTCCCTGTCCAGATGTGCCAGTGCAGACTGACAGCTGCCAGCCCCCCAGCTGTATCCATCATGCCAGCTGCAGGGACACAGGCTCCAAGGCCACTCCAGCTGCAGCTGCTGGCAGCTGCCTGTGTCTGTACCTATAGATGTGGTGCAGGAGCTGGAGTCAGGTGTCAGCAGGAGCAGTCCATGGGCAGGAGCAGTTGTGCTCACAGGCAGGAGGAGCAGGAGCTGCACTTCCTCAGGCTCTGTTTCAGCAGGGATGTAGCCCAACGCCTGCTGCTTTGCTCACAGAAGTGCTGAGGCCTTGCACTTGTTGTGGCATCGATGTTCCTGCAGAAAACCTGCCTGCTGTGCCTTCTGCACCCCACTCCATCCCCTCTGCATCCTGCCACATCCCCACAGCCACCCCCACAGTGTGCAGGACTCTGCCAAGGAGGGGCTGTGGGCACTGGAACCTTCCCGGTGACCAGCATCTGGTTGTCACCTGCTGTCACAAGAGCTGAGACCTGGTGGCAGAGGGCAGGAGCCAGGGTGGAGAGGCTGGTGATGAGGGCAGGCATTGCAGGGGGCCAGTGCCCACCCACTGGCAGAAGCTGCACGTTTTGGAGAAGGCCTGAGGTGGGTGTTGGTGCCCGGCTGCCGTGCATGCTACGCTCTGCTGTGCCATCCTGGGTGGGCTGCCATGGGAACCAAACCTCCTTCCTGCAAGATAAACAGTTGGGCATTTTTGGCCTGGTTTCTGCAGGACTAACCTGGCAGGGATGAGAGGAAGCAAATTAAATCTCAGATTTTCTGACTCCTGGGGGAGCATCTGGCGGCGCTGCTGCGAGCAGCGGCCTGGCGGTCGTGTGCCTGGGAAGCTGCTGGGTTGAAGGGAAGGGATGATCTGATCAGTTTCTTGCTGGAGGGCTGAGGCTGTGCCTTTTCCAGGTTTAAGGGTTTTTTTGTGGAGGGATTTTGTGGGAGGTCTGTGGTGCAGGGGCTGCTCCTGCTTCCCTGGGCTTTTGTAACCTCAGGATGCCTCTCGCAGCCTCCACGTTCAGCACCGGTGTGGCTGCTCTGTGAGCAAAGAGGCTCTTGGCTGTGCCTTGCCGAACCCCAGTGGGGTGTCCCTGGGGCTCACACCACTGTCACCGAGCTGGAGCCCTCCTCTGCCATCCACGGCTGCTGGGAGGCCGATGGGCCACGCATCCTGCCCAGGCAGGAATGGTGCCAGATGGAAGGACACCATCTGTTGGGATGGGTTGTCATTGAAACCCATCCCTGCTGTCCCAGCACCACCACACCAGCCCCACATCACACCCCATCCCCAGGGCCGGCTCTGGCTGGGTCCTGGGGGTGCAATCTGGGCACTTGGTGGGGCAGGGAGGGGTCTCGACCCATCCTGGGCTCGGGGCTCTGCGGGTGGCTTTTGTCATCTCTTCTTGCCGTCTGTTTTGGGTTTCTCTCCGATTCAAGATGCTGCTTCACCAGCAGCCTGCCCGCGCGCGGCTTTGTCAGGGAAGATAAGCTCTTATCTGCCGCCTGGCGCTTGCTGCCCGTCACGGGGGGAACCTGACGCCTGCCTTTGGTTTTTCAGGAAGCAGGAGCTGCTGAACAGCTCAGATGTGACCGTCCCGGAGCGGCCGCTGTCCCCCCCGCTCACCGCCCCGCCGAGCATGAAGGTGAGTGTGAGGGCGCTGCCGCGGTGGGCGCACGGTTCGGCCCGGCTGCCAGTTTCGGAGCTGGCACGGAGCGGCGCTGCCAACGCAGCGGCTGCCCGGAGCCGGGGCTGTTCCCGCGGGAGCAGCGGTAGGCGGTTTCTGGAGCCCAGCCTGCGGCGCGGTCGTGCGTGCCGGCGGGGCCCATCCTGTGCCACCTCTCGCGTTACGCAATCACGGGCGGCGGTGCCAAGCAGGGTGCAGAATCCCAGAGCTGTTATCCTGCGAGCAGCCCTCCCCGGGCGCCGCGGCGGGAGGCTGTTTGCCAGCTGGAGGTAGACAGCGCATCCCCCCGGCGGGCAGGGCTGCTGGCACAGCCTGACCCACAGCTCCCTCCTGCGAGGACCGCTTGGCTACTCACTTTGGCTGTGCCCTGGGACCTGGTGCTTCCCCGACGCTGCTCCTCCCTCACCTGTCCTAAACCCAGCAGGAGAAGGTCATGAGCAACCTGGCGAGACCTGGAAGTTGGTCCTGCCCGAGCTGGGGTGGACCTGGGCACTGCCACAGCTGCCAGCTTGCAGTTATCTCGCTCAAACAGTCTCAAGCAAGCAGGGTGTGTGCACCCCTGTGCCAAGTAGGGCGATGCAGAGAACCGAGGCAGTGCCCTGGGTCAAAGGACTTGCCTCCTGGGGGCTTCTGCCTTTGCCTTCCACATGTTTTCAGGGAAATTCTGCTTCCTGAGGAGTCTGTGAGCCAGGCAGGCTGAGTCCGACTGTGGGTGCAGAGGTGGCTCCCAGTGCTGGGATCTGCTCTGTGCCCAGGAGGGGCTATGGGTGTCAAGGTCCTGGGCACACTGTGGGCAGGGAGGAGGTCAGCTGTTCCTCAGCTGGAGCCAGGGTGATGTGGGACAAGTCAGGCTCTTCAATGATGTTCAAACACTAGTCCAATGTTTCCCTCAGCTTGGGAAACCTGGCGTGGAAGCCTATGGGAAGTTTGGTGTGGGCGAAGCGTGTGTGGATGCTGCTCCAGGTGATGCAGGCTCCCCAAAAGCAGACGCTGTGGGCTGTCTCTTCTGGCCACTTCTCCCACCACAAGCTGGGGCTGTGGCCAGGGGGGAGGCTGGGGGCGGCTCTGGCTGAGGACAACGCAGGGGGGACCAGGCCTCACGGGCAGGGCTGGAGGCTGCTGTTTCACTGCTGGTTCACATCGTTAAAGCAATTAAAAGGCGATTACCGACTCGTTCTGCTTTACAGCAGGATTAAAGGCCTCCAGAATCTTTTGCAGATGGTACAGGTTGTCCTCTCAGAGAGGCAAGGCAGAGCTGGGAGCCCGTGGCACCTGCTCCCTCCCTCTGCCCTCAAACCCTGTGGTGCTGGCAGAGCCTCTGCGGTCGTGGCTGCCTGTGCTGGCACCGCAGCTAGGCAGTGGCACAGGAGGATCCTGGATGCTGCTTTGCCAGGCACAGGGAGCTCCAGAGGTGCCAAACAGAGATAAATCCTTATGGTCTCCAGGGTGAGAGCTGTTTGTGGACCATTGGGTTTGTTGTGGCTTGTTTGGAGCTTCCCTGTGCCCCTGCTGCCACTTTGGTCTTTGCTGCATCGGCTCTTGAAAGGTCAGGGTTGGTGTGGGCTTGCTGACGTTTAAGAGATGGAGCTGGAGAGGAGATGTCAGGGGTTAAGGAGCTATCAGCTCGATGAGGGGAAACCCAGGGTGACGTTGTGGTGGGAGGCAGAGACCTGGCCCTTCTGGAGGCATCAGCCTGGTTCCCTGTCATAGACAGTGTGGGGGATGCTGGATGTTTGCTCAACCAGAGCCAAGCCTGTGATGAGATGCTGCACAGCATGAGTGCATGGAGTCGACGTCCTCAGTGCTCATTCTGCCCTGCTCTCCTCTTGGTAGGCTTTAAGGTGCTTCCCAGAGATCCATGCAGGATTTACTGCTGTGGAAAGGGACAAAAGCTAGGTACAGGCACTGGGAGCACAGATAGGAGGCCTTGGTGCTGCTAGTGCCTAATCTGCATCTTCTGGGCCAGCAGATTGGGGTGTCCTGAGGTGACTCTTGAGAGGATTTACAGCTGGGAGTCATTCAGCTCCTTTGGAAGGGCTGTGGCTTTTTTGTGCATGCAGATTCCAGCTGGAGAGGTTGGGGTTTCTGCCTCCTGCCCAGCACCCTGTTCCTGCTGCAGCTTGCCCAGGTGGCTGCTCTCCTGAGGGGTGCTGTGCATCCCACCGGGGGGCTGTGCATCCCACCAAGGTTCTATGCATCCAAGCAGGTGCCTGCCAGTCCCCTGCAAACCCTCATCTGCTTCCTGCCCAACCTGTTTGGGGCACTTTGCCTCCCAGGGGAGCCACCCCTTGAAATAACAAAGCAGCAGAGCTGCCTGCCTCTGCCTTGGAGAAACATTAACGAAGGGAGGTGTGGGGTGGGGAGGGATGCCCAGGCTGGTGCTTGGCTGCTGGTGCCAGGACCCCTGAGGAAGGCTGCTGGTGGCAGTGCCCGTGGCTGCGTGGCAGATGCAGGAAGATGGATTTCTTATGGGGCATGCTGGTGAGTGCTGTGTGACCTAGGGAGCTGGGCAGAGCTGTGCCCTGCTCTGCTCCATCCTTGGTGGCCCCTGCCTGGGGCAGGGCTTGCTTTCTGGCTGTATTTTCCTTGGACAGCTTCAGAGCAGGCTCTGCTGTACTGCAGCTTCTGCTCCGAGCGCTCCTCATCGGCTCTCCAAACTTGGCCCCGGGGTGCTGGGTGCCTGGACAGACCCCATGTGCTGTGGACCAGGTGCCTGGTGCTGACAGAATGGGACCATGGGCTTTTCTGGGCTGCAGCACTCGGGTGGGACTGTCCGTCCCCTCTCAGGCTGCTCAGTGGTGAGGGCAGGTGAGCAGGGAAGGAACAGCAGCTGTAGGGTTCCAGGTTGGGTATTCTGTATTTCTGAGGTTGTCAGGACATGAAGCTGGTCAGGTTTGTCTCACTGAAGATGGACAGAGCTCTCTGCTCTGGTGGTGCCTTTGGTGGCACGAGGGGAAGCAGGGGCAGGTGTACTCTGGAGCAGTGTAACCACTGCTGCTGGGCCCTGGCAGGGCCATCACTTCCTGCCCAGCATCACAAGGCTGTCATTGTCTCCACCTAATCACCAAGATGTTTGTGTCCATGCAAAGCTGGCTCTAAGCATGCAGGATTCCCTTGGGGGTGCAGGCTCTGCTCCTGTGAAATACCTGGATAATTTGCTGCTGGAACCTGCCCCAGCAGGTGGATCTGGTGCTGCTGCATGGTTTGGTTCTCTGGTTCTAGCCTCTGGCAGAGTGGGAGCTGGGAACAGCTTCAGTGGACTCAAAGAGCCTTTGTCCATCGCAGGTATCTGGAGATAAACTGGAATCTAAGCCAAGCTCAGAGTATGGAGAAGCCTTTGGAAGTGCTGTTGGCACAGAGCTCTCCATACCCAGGGTCTGATACCCTCTCTGGGTGCAGTGGATACCTGCTGGGTGTAATCTAAAGCCAAAGCCACACCGGGGCTGCCCCGGGGCGCACCCTGCCTGTGCTGCCAGCGGCTCTCCTGTCCCAGCTGCTGCCACCCAGGGCAACCACCAGGCTGCTCCTGCTGTAAACCCAACCTTTGCTCCCCCCCTTTATTGAGAGGCAGTCTCCGAGGTTTTCCTTGGCTCGTTTTCATTCCTTCATCTCCTCTGCTCCTTGTTTTGTTTTTGCTTTGAGAAATCCATTTCTATTCCTGGTGAGTGGCAGGGAGCATGGGGCTTAGAGGAAGGGGCGGGGGGGGTGCCCGGGGAGAAGAGGAGGGAGTAGGTTGCTGCCTCCTGTCTCCAGAAAAGCCGTTTGCTGGGAGTGCCCCAGCGCTTATAGCTGTAGCTTGACTCGGCAAGTCATTTGCATGTGTTTGAGAGCAGGAAAAGCCTGATGAGGATCGGGATTGTCCAGCTGGGCTTTGGTGCTTGCTGTGCCGAGGAGGTGACCCCGCTGGTGCCCGGTGACTCAGGGGCTGCTGTGTGCTGGCAGAGCACCAATCGGATTTCCCGTGGCTGTGGGTGGAGCAGTGTCTGAGCTCGTCAAACCCAGAGTTCTGCATCTGAACATCACGGCAGGCCCCCGGGGAAAGGTCCCAGAGCAGCTCAGCAGCACCGGGACCATGCCAAGAACCAGGGCCCTGTGGGCAGTGCAGGTAGATCAGGGCAGGAACAGGGTTTGTGGTTGGGCTCTTCCCAGCCTGGGTTTGTCATCCCCAATCCCACTGTGCTGAGGGTTCCTGAAGCCCCGGGATGCTCCTGCTCTGTGTCCCATGTGTGCTGCACTGGCTTGGGGCAAGGCAAAGCCTCAGCACTGCTAGGACAAGGCAGAGCCCCCAAGCTGGGCACCAGCACTGCTGGGGACGAGGCAGAGCCCCCAAGCTGGGCACCAGCACTGCTGGGGACGAGGCAGAGCTCCTGAGCTGGGCACCAGCACTGCTGGGGACGAGGCAGAGCTCCTGAGCTGGGCACCAGCACTGCTGGGGACAAGGCAGAGCTCCTGAGCTGAGCACCAGCACTGCTGGGGACAAGGCAGAGCCCCCAAGCTGGGCACCAGCACTGCTGGGGACGAGGCAGAGCTCCTGAGCTGGGCATCAGCACTGCTGGGGCTGAGGCAGAGCTCCTGAGCTGGGCACCAGCACTGCTGGGGATGAGGCAGAGCTCCTGAGCTGGGCACCAGCGCTGCTGGGGACGAGGCAGAGCTCCTGAGCTGGGCACCAGCACTGCTGGGGATGAGGCAGAGCTCCTGAGCTGGGCACCAGCACTGCTGGGGACGAGGCAGAGCTCCTGAGCTGGGCATCAGCACTGCTGGGGCTGAGGCAGAGCTCCTGAGCTGGGCACCAGCACTGCTGGGGATGAGGCAGAGCTCCTGAGCTGGGCACCAGCACTGCTGGGGCTGAGGCAGAGCCCCCAGGCTGGGTGCCAGCATGGCTGGGGAGCAGGCCAGGCTCCCTGCTGCAGGCTCAGGCTGCTCTGGAGCAGGCAGGCAGTGTTTTTAATCGAGTCCTAGCTGATGTCTTTAGTTCATTTGGCAAGTAGGGCATTAAGCCTGCATGGGCAGCCCAGCACTGGCACAGCTGGTGTGTCCACAGCTGGCAAAGGGCAGAGCCCAGGGCTGACACCTCACAAGGTAAGGGGCATGGGGCTGCTGTTGGTGTCTCATCTGCCAGGGCATTGTTTTGCTTTTCTGGATCAGTCACTCTGGGCCTGTTCCACGTCAGAAGGAAAGGTGTTTGCTGCTGTTCTGTGTGCACAGAGCCCCTCTGGCCAGGGCCTGGCAGGGCAGCAGCAGGCCTGCAAGGGCTAGGGCACCCCCCTGCCCATGCCCTGCTCCATATCCTCAGCAAACACCACACCTGTGGCACTGCTGGGCACCCTCTGGCACTTGGCAGCCATCTGGCTGTTGTCTCTACCTGGTCCCTGAGCTCAAGCAGCACACAGCAGGGCAGTGGTGTGTGCCTGCAGCAGCTGCTTGCTTTCCTCTTTTCCCTTTCCCCTTTCCCTTGTGCTCCATGGCACGCCCTGACCCTGGCTCCACTCTCCCCTTGGCACCTCCAGCCTGTGCCACTGCTGCTGAGAGCCCCAAGGGCACTGACCTTAGAGAGCTGATAGCCAGGGCACACGAGGAGCCCAGGAGGGCTTCCTGCTCCTGCTGAGGGCCAGAGTGCCTGGTGTGAGGGGTGTGGGGGTGCCTGGTGTCCCTGCCTGCTGTGCCTGGGGCTTTCATTTGCTTTCACTCACCAGCAGTTCTCCTTCCTCTCTTTTTCAGTCTGCAGAGTTCTTCGAAATGCTGGAAAAGATGCAGGTGAGCAGCATCCCTGTGCTGGTGACAGGGGGTCCCTCCCTGCCCCACAGAGCCTGCAGGGACACAGAGCCCTCAGCACCTCCTGCACCTGATGTGCTGGGAGGCCCTTGTGTGACTCTGCCGTGGTCTGGGTTGTTGGGGAAGTCCCCAGTGCTGGGTGGGTGCTGCTGAAAGGGGCACAGAAGGTGCCTCCAGACTGGACCATGCAGCAGAGCTGCTCAGGAGCACCCAGCACAGCAGGGAGAGCAGTGGTGGTGTTGGCAGCATCCTCCCCTCAGCTTCTCCTGCAGTGTCCTGAGCAGCTCTGTGAAGGGAGGGTCAGAGCACAGGCTTGGGGCTGGCACTGCCTCAGCACCCTGGGGTTAGGGCACATACTAAAACACAGCAGGATCTGCCCCAGGAGAAGTGTCAGAGCACCAGGGCAGGTGCCCTTCTCCCCACAGACCATCAGAGCTGGGATCTCTTCTGGGAGCCCCTCCTGGAGGAATGAAGAAGCTGGAGGGAGACAGAGGGGGCAGTTTGTGTTGGTGTTGTGCCAGCTCCTGGGAACTGATCATCCCTGCCTCACGTTTAGGGATTTTCAGGGTGGTCCTGCTGTGTCCTAGGGCTTGTCCTGCCACGTCAGGGGGTGGTCCTGCCACATCCCCATCACCCGTTTTCACTGGGGTCTGCCCTGGTGTGGGCAGCTCTGCCCAGCTTGTCCCCTCCTTTCATGCCACCTGTGCCACAGTGATTCCCATGTAGTGAAACACCCTCATGGCTTTGTGTGGTTGGAAACCTCTTCATGATCCAACCTCTTTGTTCTGTTCCAAACAGGCCCCCAAACTGGAAGAACAGAGAGCTGGAAGCCAAAAACATAAGGTTGGTTGGATTTTTTTTTTCTTGTGGTGACCCTCTCAAGTGCCCTGCCCTGGCTCTCAGGGCTTTAATCATGGTCTTGCTCAAAGGCAGGCCCCCAAAGGGCTCCACAGGGTTTGATCATAGTTAAAGACAAGACTCTGATGGAATTGCAGCAGAGAGGCTGTGCCTGGAAATCCTAACCCAGCTTTAGTCCAACCCCTGTGTCTCAGTGGGGAGCTGTGTGCAGGAGGGGGTCTGCTGTGGGCCTGAGGGGCTTACACCCATAACAAGGACCCCCCTTACCCTGCTGCAGAGCTTTCCTGCAGACCCTGAGTGGGGAGGGGGCCCAGGCTGTGCCCCAGGGATGTGGTGGCACTGCTGCTGGGACTGGCACTCATTGCCATGCCCAACACAGCATCGCTCTCTGTCAGTGCTCCCTGCAGGGCACTGGGGACAGGAGGGAGCAGGGCAGGGGCAGGCTGGAAGTGTTCCCTGGGTGCTCTGTGCCAGGCTGTGGTCTTCAGGGACAGTTGATGGGGAGCAGCTGGTCACAGCTGGTGTTTCCATTCCTTTTTCCAGGAAGACTACATCCCATACCCCAGCATCGATGAGGTGAGTGCCCTGACCCCTCCCCCT
>VXBD01011616.1:454696-464782 GCA_013399975.1 Indicator maculatus
CCTCCCCCCGAGTGCCCTGACCCCTTCCCCCCCAGTGCCATTCCAAACCCACTACCAATGGGAGCTGGTGGAGTGCCCAAGCCCATTCCCTCTGCCCACCTTTATGGTTGCAGCTTTTCCTCAGTGCCCTCTGCCAGGGGAGAGAGAAGAGGCTCCAGTGAGGGCCTGGCTTTGCCCCCCCCGGTGCCAGGGCTGGGGGCTGCTGTGTCAGGGGGCAGTGCTGGGGCAGAACATGGGCCAGGGAGCTCCTGCACCCCACACATGCACCCTGGTCCTGCCCAACCCCTCATGGGCACATCTCTGCAGATCCTAGAGAAGGGCAGCCCATACCCACTAATCATCCTGCCCCAGTTTGGGGGGTACTGGATTGAAGACCCAGAGAACCTTGGCACACCCACCTCGTCTGACAGCAGCATCTGTGAGGAGGAGGAGGAGAACCTCAGCCCCAGCACCTATGGCTACAAGCTGGAGTGCAAAGGAGAGGCCAGAGCCTACAGGAAGCATTTCCTGGGGAAGGTGGGTGCTCCTGGGGGAGGTGGGTGCTCCTGGGGGAGGATGGGTGCTCCTGGGGGAGGATGGGGCAATGGGCAGTTGAAAATGGCACCCATAGGCCCCTGGGGGAAAAAGAAATTCTGACAGCTGTGAGCAAAATGGACAAATGGTGCAACTTCCCTCTTTGCAAGGAGGGGAGAGGAGACCACCATGGTTGGCATGGCCACACACATGGCCTTGCTCCTGCACCCACCCTGGGTGGGCACTGCTGGCTCTGAGCCTGCCCCATCTGCAGGGCTGTGGGGCTGGGGGCTCAGGCAGACTTCTCCACTGGCCATGGCAGCAGCCTGCCTGCCCTCTTGCCCCCAGCCTGGGAATCCTCTTTCTCCTCTGCACAAAGCTGGGAGCAGGGTGGTAAAGTCCACAGGCAGAGGGATTAAATCCCCAGTCCCCAGGAGGAGGGGTGAGGGTGTGTGTCCCCAGGGTGTCAGGGGTAGTGCCAGAGTTGCAGGGGAGTCCTTGGCTCCTGGGCAGGCTGTGGGCAGTGCCATGGCTGAGCTGCCTCCCTCACCAACACTCTCTTCTCCATTTTTAGGATCATCTCAATTTCTACTGTACAGCCAGCAGCCTTGGGAACCTGATCCTCTCCATTAAGTGTGAGGAGGCAGATGGCACAGAATATTTAAGGATTATACTCAGGTATGGGGGGAAAAAAAAAGCTTTGTTTAACAAAATTCCTCTCTGGGGGTTCCTGGGTTTGTTTCTGTGCTGGAGCTGGGCTGGCAGCACGTGGAGGGACTCAGACTGGGCTAGGGAGCAGCAGCATCTTCCTTGTGCTGCTTCTGGGGCTGCCTGGCCCCCACTGCTGGGCATGAGGCTTTGATTCAGTGCTAAGCCTGCTGGCACTGGGTGTGAAGCTCTGTGTGAGATGGGATGGCACCAGGCACAGCCACCCCTAGGGCTCTGCAGGCTGACAAGACCTGGTGTGTCTGAACCCCCCTGGCACTTCCCTCCAGGTGATTAATCTTTTAGGAGCAGCAGAGATGAGAGGAAAACCAGAGCCTGTGCCTGTGCAGACCCCAGCAGAGGCTGCAGAACCTCACCAGGTTGGGTGGGGCTGCACCTGGCACCTCTGCCTCAGACACTCCCTCACAGCTGCTTGGTTCTGTTCCCATGCCAGGTCCAAAGTGAAGACACTGCACGAAAGGATCCCCCTGGCAGGG
The DNA here is from genome assembly GCA_013399975.1 of Indicator maculatus. Classification (NCBI taxonomy): domain Eukaryota; kingdom Metazoa; phylum Chordata; class Aves; order Piciformes; family Indicatoridae; genus Indicator; species Indicator maculatus. Next base: position 456,412 of record VXBD01011616.1, read on the forward strand.
TTCAGCAAGCTGCCCAGCATCCCCCAGATTGCAAAGGTAAAGTGCTGGGCTGGCATAGCTGCAGCAAAGCCCACACTGCCCTGCCCAGCACCTTGGGCAGCGTTGGGTGGCATTAGATGGCATTGGGCAGCACTGAGCAGTGTTGGGTGGCATTGGGCAGCAGGGCCTGGGCTCTCAGCCCCAGGGGACCTTGGTGGGTGATGGCTTTTGCTGGTCCTGCTCCTGGTTTCTTGCTGGTCCTGGGCAGGTCTCTGGCTGGTATGTGGGGGAGGAGGTGAGGAAGTGGCAGCACCTTTGACCTGTGGAGAGATCTGGGACTTGCTTTGTGCTCAGTTGGGTACCAGCCAGGCCATGGGGCACTCCCTGGGGAGCTCCTGCAGCCAGAGCCTGGCTGTGGCTCCTGGCTGTGGTTTGGGCAGGACAGGGGTGGCTGCTCCATGTGCCCAGGGACCCAGCACTGACTGCTCCTTCCCTTGCCCACAGGCCTTCTGTGATGATGCCTCTGGGCTGAAGTTCAACCCAGTTCTGTACCCCAAGGTGAGGTAACTTACCCCAAATTGGTTGTGTATGGGACAGAGGTGGTCAGGCAGGGCTGCTTTGGTACCTTGTGTGTGGATGTTTGTGCTGCACCTTCCAGCTCCCAGCTTCTGCCACTGGCTGCACAGGACATGTAAGCAGGGCAGCAGCTCAGCTCATGGCCATCTGGTGGCATGTGTGGGCCACCAACTCGTTGTGCCCACTGGCCACCAAGGGCTGATGGCATTTTGGTATTAATCTACCCTTGGAGAGGGAAGAGAGACCACGTGTGGGGAGTAAAAGCAAGATGGGTCTGGGTTTGATGCCTTAAACTGAGTGAGAAGGGCTGAGCCTGTGCTCAAGAAGCTGTCCAGGAGGAGATGCAGGGGTGGAGAAGTCACTGCAGGGCACAGAGTGCTTCAGCTGGCTGGCAGTGCCCACTGCTGATGTACCCAGACTTACTCGTTGCCTGCTCTGGGATGGCTTCTCCTCTTGTGTGCCAAGGGAGCTGAGAGCTGAGCAGGGTTGACTCTCCTGATCGTTGTGTTTTGACCTGACTCATTTCTTGCAGGCATCCCAGATGATTGTGTCCTATGATGAGCATGAGGTCAACAACACCTTCAAGTTTGGTGTCATCTACCAGAAGTTCAGGCAGGTGAGTAGTGCCTGTGCTGCTCTCGTGGAGCATGGCCTGGGGCTCTGTGTCTCACAAGTGCAGATTTGGTCCCACAGCTGAGTCCATCCCATGCAGCACACTGTGGTTCAGGCTGCCTGCTCTCAGAACTCCTTTCCTACTGCTCAGCTGGTTCACAGAATCACAGAATTGTCAGGGTTGGAAGGCACCTCAAGGCTCATCCAGTTCCAACCCCCCTGCCATGGGCAGGGACACCTCACACTACAGCAGGTTGCTCACAGCCACATCCAGCCTGGATGCAAAAGCCTCCAGGGATGAGGCTTCCACCACCTCCCTGGGCAACCTGTGCAAGTCTCTCATCACGTTCATAGGGAAGAACTTCTTCCTAATGTCTGATCTAAATCTCCCCTTCTCTAGCTCGGATCCATCACCACCTAGTCCTGTCACTACCCAGCCCCTTAAAAAGGTCCTCCCCAGCTGTAGCCCACTTCAGCTACTGGAAGCCCACAATCAGGTCTCCTCAGAGCCTTCTTTCAGGCTCCCTTCAGATACTGGAAGCCCATAATCAGGTCTCCTCAGAGCCTTCTTTCAAGGTCCCTTCAGATACTGGAAGCCCACAATCAGGTCTCCTCAGAGCCTTCTTTCAGGCTCCCCTCAGATACTGGAAGACCACAATCAGGTCTCCTCGGAGCCTTCTTTCAGGCTCCTTTCAGATATTGGAAGACCACAATCAGGTCTCCTCAGAGCCTTTCCTTTCTCTGCCTCATTAAAAAAAAATTAAAAGAATGAAATGGCTGAAAAAAATTCTATGTGGAAGTCAGCCCACGAGCTGCTGGGAGAAGTGGAAGTGGATTTTAGCAGGGGTGGTGTTTCAATCAGCTGTGTGTTCAGACAGCGGGAGGCTTCTGCCTGTCTCGGGGGACTGTGGGCTCCGGGGGAAGGCAGCCGCCGAGCGCGCCGTGAGCCGCGGGACTCCGCCTGGCAGCGCGGAGGCAGCGCAGCCTGCGGCTCGCCAGAGAGGCTTCTGACAGCCACTCCCAGTTGTCTTTTACACAGTGCACTTGTGGTGCATTGAGCAGCTCGGGCAAGACCTTAATTAAGGTCTCGTTGTCCTACAGCAGCCAGGGGGTGATTAAGGTTGAGGCTTTCCGAGGGAGGCTGCATTCCTGCTTTGCTCTTTCCTGAATGTCGCTCTCAGGTCCTTGCTGCTGGTCAGAAGTTGCTCTCAGCACCTTCACCCTTGGTCAGAAGCTGCCCTCAGCACCTTCACCCTTGGGTGTTTTGGTGGCTGAGGGGCTGTGGGCAGCTGGGATGTTCCAACGGAGGCTTCATTCATGTTTTGGAATTTCCTGAATGTTGCCCTCAGGTCCTTGCTGCTGGTCAGAAGTTGCTGTCAGCACCTTCACCCTTGGGTGTTTTGGTGGCTGAGGGGCTGTGGCTAGCTGTGGTTTTCCACTGGAAGCTTCATTCCTGCTTTGCTGTTTCTTGAACATTGACCTCAGGTCCTTGCTGCTGGTCAGAAGTTGCTGTCAGCACCTTCACCCTTGGGTGTTTTGGTGGCTGAGGGGCTGTGGCTAGCTGTGGTTTTCCACTGGAAGCTTCATTCCTGCTTTGCTGTTTCTTGAACATTGTCCTCAGGTCCTTGCTGCTGGTCAGAAGTTGCTGTCAGCACCTTCACCCTTGGGTGTTTTGGTGGCCGAGGGGCTGTGGGCAGCCTGTGACTGGTGGGGGTGGTGAGTGTGGTGGTACCAGCTGGGGAGCAGCCTGTGATTGTGCACAGCAACCCTGAGAAGAGGTTCTGGTGATGTCCTCTGGCACCCCAGGGATGGGGCAGGAGGCAGCAGGAGATGGAGAGGTGACCCGAGCAGAAAGCACCATCAGAGCTGGGGCAGGATGGGTTCCATTCTGTGTGCTGTGGCACTTTTGGGTGACATGGGTGGATGTTAAGGAGGTGCTCAGTTCAGGCAGTGTGGGGGCCTCTGTGGCTCAGCTGGACTGGTGCCATGCTGGCAGAGCTGTGGCCAGAGCCTCCTCCCTCCCTTGGCCCCACTGCTGGTGGGCACTGCACAGCTGGTCTGGCTGCTGGAAACAGGCAGCCCTGGGGCTCACAAAGAGGAACCTTGCATCCTGCAGACCCAGGAGGAGGAGTTGTTTGGCAATAATGAAGAGAGTGCTGCCTTCAAGAGCTTCTTAAGTTTTCTGGGAGACACCATAACGCTGCAGGACTTCAAAGGGTAAGTTAACTAAAAAGAATGATTCTTACAAATCCTTTTAGCAAGAGCCCCTGGCATGAGTAAAAATACCCATGGGTGAGAACAGAAGCTGGGGCTGTGCAGAGCAGGAGCGAATATAGCTTTGGCTTGGCTTGCAGAGCTGGGGGAGTCTTCCAAAATTAAAAAAAAAAATTGGAGCTGCCAGAAGAGGAAAAAAAAAATCTTCCTTGGGTGCAGCTTTGAGGTTGTGAGAATATCTGGCTCTGTTCAAGCCAGAGAGGAAAGGAGCTTTGTGTGGAAACATGCCCAGTCTGATGTCACAGCCTCAGCCATGGTGTTCCTCTGGGGTAGGCATGGGGTGGGCAGAGACTCCCTGTGCTGGGGAAGGCTGTGGGCTGGCAGCTGTGGGCACTGCCAATCCCCTTGGCTGTGGTCAGTCTGGTGATCAGCCCAGCTGGGCTGCACCCAATGGGTAGAGTTCCGCTATGGGACATGATGCATGGATTGTTCTTTCATAGATTCATGGAATGATTCGGGTTGGGAGGGACCTTAAAGATCATCCAGTTCCAACCCCCTGCCATGGGCAGGGACACCTCCCACCAGCCCAGGTTGCTCAAGGACTCATCCAACCCTGGTCTTGAACAACTCCAGGGAAGGGACATCCACAACCTCCCTGGACAATCTATCCCAGTGCCTCATCACCTTCACCGTCAAGAGTTTCCTCCTAATCTCCAGCCTCTATCTCCCCTCCTCAGGCTTGAAGCCATTGCCCCTTGTCCTAGCACTGCCAGTCCTTATAAAAAGTCCCTTCCCAGCTGGATCAAGAACAAATGAGCTGCTTTGTCCTGTTGCCTGTCCCCTGACAGCTGGCAGTTAGTGTCCCCTCGGTAACGTCCCCTCCTTTCTGCCTGGCTTCGCCCTCATCCGCAGCTTCCGCGGGGGCCTGGATGTCAGCCACGGGCAGACGGGGGCGGAGTCGGTGTACACAGTGTTCAGGGACAGGGAGATCATGTTCCACGTCTCCACCAAGCTGCCTTTCACCGAGGGAGATGCACAGCAGGTAAGAGAAGAGCTTCCTGCTGCAGTAGTGTCCGAGCCGCTGTGTGCTGGCTCTGCCCTGCCCAGTGCCACCTGCTGCCCAGCCCCCACGCCAGCCGGGACACCTGGAGCTGGTGTTTGCTCCTGAACGAGCAGAGCCACCCAGCTGAGGGATTTTTTTTTTCCCTTCCACACAGCTCCAGAGGAAGAGGCACATCGGCAACGACATCGTGGCCATCATCTTCCAAGAGGAGAACACTCCCTTCGTGCCTGACATGATCGCCTCCAACTTCCTGCACGCCTACATCGTGGTGCAGGCTGAGAGCCCCACGGCTGAGAATGCAGCCTACAGGGTGAGGGGCACCCTCCTGCTGCAGCTGAGCCACGGAGGGGGCTGCCCAGGGGCTGCCCTGCCTGCCCCAGGGCTTGGTGGCACACGGATGTGTGCAGGAAGGGTGTGCACACGTGTGCTTGTGTGGGAGGTGTGACCCCTGGGTAGGCTGGGCTGGGCTAGGCTGGGCTGAGCTGGGTTGAGCATTGTCCTGCCCCAGCATCGTGTGTCCCCCCCCACCCACAGCACACCCTTCCCACACCCCCCTGCTGGCTGCCCCCCAGGAAAGGGCCAACTCTGGGGGCCGCCCTGCTGCACCCATGGCAGTAACGCTTCTCTTGGCTCTGCAGGTGTCAGTCACAGCCCGGGAAGATGTCCCCTCCTTTGGGCCCCCCCTGCCGAGCCCACCAGTGTTCCAGAAGGTGAGAGCTGACTCGGGAAGCACCTTCCCAGCCACGGAACAGCCAACAGCTGCACGTCCGAGGTGTTCCGAGCAGGGCTGTGCAGGGCAAGGGAGACATCTGGAGAGTCTCTGTGTTTATTTCCACTTGTAGTGCAGCCCCTGGGGCTTGTGGTGGGGCAGGTGAGCAGGGTCTCATGCTGATGGATGTTTTTCCCTCTTGGCTCTCTCCCTGTAGGGTCCTGAGTTCCGGGAGTTCCTGCTGACCAAGCTCATCAATGCTGAGAATGCCTGCTGCAAGTCTGACAAGTTTGCCAAGCTGGAGGTAACTCTGACCCTGCCCCAGGGACCAGTGCCCAAAGCCTGCCCCTGGCTCAGCTCTCTCCAAGGGCTGTGGGGCTGCCCATGGGAGGGGGATGAACCCCATCTGTCTTTGGGTGAGTGCCACTGTGCCCCCCTCTCTTAGCTGAGCCCATTCTCCCCCCAGGACAGGACACGGGCTGCCTTGTTGGACAACCTCCACGATGAGCTCCATGGGCACACCCAGACCATGCTGGGCCTGGGGCCTGAGGAGGACAAGCTGGAGAATGGGGGTCATGGAGGCTTCCTGGAGTCTTTCAAGGTAAAGCCCTGTCCATGCTAGCAGCAGAGTTGAAGTGCATGAGGGGTGGGCAAAGCATCTTCCAGTGAGAGATGTGGGTGAGCAGTGTGGGGTTAGAGATGTCCCCTGAGAGCAGAGTGGTGGGAAGGGGGTAGGAGCTCACTGCCCTCACTGTCTGCTCAGCCAGCAAACACCTGAACTGGTGCCAGCAGGCACAGGCTGGCATGGTGGTTGGTGGTGAGTGCCAGCACCAGGGTGATGTCTCTAGGCATGGCTGGTGGGCAGCAGCTCATCCTGCACCCCAGGAGGGCTGCAGAGGGGTGAGCTGCTGGAGAGGGGAGGCTCACTCCTCACAGCCTCTGCTTCAGGAGGTGATGATGTGAAAGAATGACTTTTTGGCCTGCTTTTTGTGTCCAAGAAGGTGAACTTTGCTCTCTTGGCATTGCAGGGTGTGCCAGGGCAGGTGGTGGGTGCTGTGCTCCGGGCTGGGCTGTGGCTGCCTGGCCACCTCAGGACCGCGGTCCTGGGCTGCCTCCTGGCATATATCCTGCACCTTGTGCTGCCAGAGTGACCAGGGAGGTGGTGAACGAGGGCTGGAGAGGGGCAGGACCCCATCCCCATGGGGTCTTTCTGCCCAGTGCCTCACACCTGTGACCCAGCCTGCAGCCCCTTCCTGCCCAGCTTGTATCTGCTGAGCTCAGAGCAGGTGAGGGGGCTCCAAGGGGGTCTGCAAGGCTCTAAGCAGCCATCACCTCCTCACCCTGGGGAGAAGAACCACTGGGCAGCCCATTTGGGACAGGGTACTGGGATGCCCTGTGGCCTTGGCAACCCCAGACAGAACCCCATGTCTGCGTGGCCTGAGCCCTGCTGGAGCTGCACACACTGACTTTGTATGACTCACAGACCCCAATAAAGGAGGACTGCTGGACTCTGGCTTGCTGTTTGTTACTGGCTGGGCAGGAGGCGACAGCAGGGACTGTTGGGTGCCTTACAGTCACCAGCATGGATTGGGTGAGAGCTTGGGGCTGCAGCTCCTACCCACCCCAGTGCAGGTCAGAAACCTCTGGAGCCAGCAGCAGTCCAGAGCCTGTGCACCATGGATATGGTGCTGGGCACCCCCAGAAGGTTGTCCCTTGGTAGTTTATTTCATTTATGTTGAGCTGGGGTTCTGGGGCTGAAGGAGAGGAGAGGTGGCCATGGCCAGGCAGGTGGCACAGCAGCAATTCAGAGGAATGGCTGTGAAGAGAAACTTGCCTGCAGTTGGCACTCGGGCACTGCAGTCCAGTTTGGGCTCCTGTTGGTATGGGGACTGCAGTAATGGAAATGTGGCTGTAGGTTTATTTAAACTTGAGCGCTTCACTGCTGCTTTTCATAGCCTGTGCCAAACTTCCAAGACATCTCGTGGTTGCCTTTGTTAAATGCTTGGGACAGCAACTGAGGAGAAGATTCACATCCACCAAGCTTGGTGATGTGGCTCAGGCAAGGGCCACAGTGTCCAGAGCCAGGGAATGTCACAATTCCCACTCTGGTGGGCAGAGTGAAGGAAGGGGCTGCTTGGTTGGGAAGGATGGAGATTGAAGGGAGCAGGGAGAGCCTGTGGCTGCCGTGGGCATGAGGCTGTGTTGCTGTCTCTGGGTCTCTTGCAGAGATGGAGGGGCTGAAGCAGCAGCAGAGCCTTTGGGCTCTGTGTTTTTTAAGCACAAGAATGCTCAAGGGCAGAAGTTCTGTTGTGTGGCTGTGAAGCTTCCAGCTCTGGGGAGGGTTTGGGGCAGGCTGGGGAGGTCTCTTGGTTTGCAGGAGAGGTCCATGGGAGAATAGTGGAGGTCTGTATCCAAACACTTGGCTTATGGCTTGGCTGTGGTTCCTGCTTGAGGGGTCTGGGAGGTCTCCAGGCACTGGGCAGGAGGCTCTGGGGTGTGTCTGGTGCTCCTGGTCCTGTAGCTGCATTCCTCAGCCCTCACACCCAGAGTTGTGGGGGAAAATCTGTCCCTGTTCTGGCTGTGGGGCTCCTGCTTGGGCTGCAGGGAGCCTTGGCAGCTGCTGTCACTCATCAGGTGGTTGTTGGTGTGTACCAGCTCTGAAGGGAGGACCTCCCAGGTCCCACTCCAGTGTGCCTGGGGTGACTGGAGCTGGGGGGGTGAAGGGTTTGGGGTTGGTGGCCCTGCAGGGCAGTGATGAGCTGCTGTCCCCTGTCCCCTCTGACTGCAGAGAGCCATCCGGGTGCGCAGCCACTCCATGGAGACGATGGTGGGCAGCCAGAAGAAGCACCACGGTGGTGGCATCCCAGGCAGCCTCAGTGGGGGCATCGTGCACAACAGCAGCGAGGTGACCAAGAGCACCTTCTCGGTGAGTGTGTCCCTCTGGGGTGAGCTTGAGCAAGGCTCAGGGCAGGGCTCTACGCTTTGGCCACAACAACCCCAAGCAGTGCTACAGGCTGGGGACAGAGTGGCTGAGAGCAGCCAGGCAGAGAGGGACCTGGGGGTGCTGGGTGATAGTAGCTGAACATGAGCCAGCAGTGTGCCCAGGGGGCCAGGAAGGCCAATGGCATCCTGGCATGGATCAGGAATAGTGTAGCCAGCAGGACAAGGGAGGTTATTCTTCCCCTGTACTCAGCACTGGTCAGGCCACACCTTGAGTC
>VXBD01011616.1:474391-494149 GCA_013399975.1 Indicator maculatus
CAGACCAGTGCCGGTCTACCAGCATCCAGACCAGTGCCTGTCTACCAGCATCCAGACCAGTGCCAGTCAGCATCCAGCCCAGACTAGTGCCAGTCTGCCAGCATCCAGCCCAGCCCAGTGCCTGTCAGCATCCAGCCCAGCCCAGTGCCAGTCTACTAGCATCCAGCCCAGACCAGTGCCAGTCTGCCAGCATCCAGACCAGTGCCAGTCAGCATCCAGCCCAGCTCAGTGCCAGTCTGTCAGCATCCAGCCCAGCTCAGTGCCAGTCTGCCAGCATCCAGACCAGTGCCAGTCAGCATCCAGCCCAGACTAGTGCCAGTCTGTCAGCAGCCAGCCCAGCCCAGTGCCTGCCAGCCAGCAGCCAGTCCAGCTGCTGAGGAAACAGAGGCAGCAAGTGGAGTTTTCCTGGGCCAGCTCAGCATACCTTGGGTCCTCACTCTTGGCATCTTGGCTGCCTGTGGCCACTCTGTGAGCTAACTAGGAAATTGGATTTTCTCTCTGCAGCTCCTCAGGCTCCTTTTCTCATCCCCCTAATTTCCCAGAGCTCTTCCTCCCTGGACACTAAGAAAAAAGCTGTGATTGTTTGGAGGCAGCTTGTCTGGTACTTTCCCCCCTGGCTCAGCTGAACGAAGCACAAAGCTGTGAGCCAGTGTTGGGTTTTTAACATTCTGTGGTGGCAGCACTGGAGCCAGGAATAAAAACCCAAGGGGATGAAATCCTGCCCTCTGCCAAGGAAGAAAATGCCACCACCAGCAGCAGTTTGTGCACCCTCCACAGTGCAGCAGCCTGGCTCAGGTAGGTGATGCCTGCAGAGCCCATGGCAGACTTGGCACCCTAGGGGATGCTCCAGCAGGACTGGTCACAGCCTAGCTGTGGGTGCCTGGGGATGGCTGAGGTGGGGTCCTCCTGGGCTGAGGTGAGGTCCTGACCAGGTGCTGGCTTCAGCTAGGGGACACAGGCTGGGTCTGTGGTTGCTCCCACCCAGGGGCAGCAAAACCAAGCACAAAGTGCCCAGGAAAGAGGCTTGACCTGCCCCCAGAGCTCAGGGAGGGCTCCCCAGCTTCCTTCCAGGGCTCTGCTCAGGGCTGCACTCTCCTGCCAAGAGCAAAGTGTGAGCTGTGGGGCTCTGTTCATCAGTGTTCATCACTGGCAGTGGCAGGTGAACAAACCCAAACCTCCAAAGTTCTGTTTCTCTTAACAAATCTTTACTGGTGTAGAAGTTACCAACCCCAGGTTCTCCCCTTGTCCAGAAGGTGATGAACCAGTACTGAATCTCTGTGTCAGAACAAAGTGAGTCCAGCCCAAGATGAAGCCACCTCTGTCCTCCAGCTGTGGTCACGCTGCTGTTTCCTGAGGAGAACAAAAAATCCTGAGGTGAGCACTCCCAGAGAGCTGGTGAGAGCCAGGGCAGCCATCCTGTGTGGGCACACACAGCTGGGGACTGGCACTGGAACTGGGCAGGAGGACAAGTGGTGGGGGGTTGGCAATGTGTCAGAGACACCTTTCCTCTCTTGAATACTCACCTGGCTGGCACTGGAGGTGCTGTCTCTAGTAGGGTTTGGGCTGGAGGATGGAACAGCAATGAATCAGTGGAGGGCAAGGTGGGCAGCAGTGACTGAATCTCAGGTGGGCAGTGGGGCCCAGGAAGCACACCTACCTTAGCTGTGCTCCTCACTAGGGCAAGGAAGAAGGTAAAAAGAAGAGGTTGTGAGCAAAAGAAGACAAAGCATGGCATGCCAGCACTGATACCCAGCCTGCTGGTGGGTGCTGGGGAGAGCCATGGCACCCACCATGGGGATGCTGGCACAGCAGCCCCACTTCAGGAGCCTGGAGGGGGTTTTACCTTTCTGGTAGTACCAAAGGGCAACCATGAGACACACGATGAGGACAAGGAGCAGCAGCAGCCAGGCAGTGAAGGTAGGCTCTGCCCAGGGAGAAGAGGGCTGCAGTGCCTGACCCCAGCCATGTGCAGGGATGGGGACGGGAGCAAGGATGGGGGCAGGAGCAGGGATGGGGGCGGGAGCAGGGATGGNGCCTGACCCCAGCCATGTGCAGGGATGGGGACGGGAGCAAGGATGGGGGCGGGAGCAGGGATGGGGGCGGGAGCAGGGATGGGAGCAGGAGCGAGGAGCAGCAGCTTGTGCAGGAGTGAGGAGCAGCCCCATGGGCCTGTGGCCATCTTGCTGCAGCAAGCAGGCTGTAGGCTGTGTTACTGGGATCTAATGAATTAGAGGTGGAATTTAGATTTGCCCCAAATGCCCTGGCACAAGCTTTCCCCTGGTACTTGGTCTGAAATGGTGCCCTCCTTTGATCCTCTCTGCAGAGGTTATCTCCTGTCTTGCCCATGGTAAAGACTGCCTCACTTCAGACTTGCTTTGTCAGGAGGGTTCTCTGCTTTGCTAAGGGCACCTGGCAGCTGCCTCAAGAGACCCAGCTCCTGCCTGTGCAGAAGACTTAACTACAGCCCAGGCCTGGCCAGGGGCTGGCTGCCTTGCTCAGAGGGCACTGGGGTAAACCCCAAAGTGTTCTGTCTCATCATTTTGAACCAAGGAGTCACTTTTTGTTGGTTTTCCTCGAGAGGGTAGAAAGTCTGATTTAAAAAAAAAGAGTATTTTGGAGGGGGGACTTATTTTGGTTTTTTTGAGAAGAGCAGTGGGAGACTGAGAAAGGGGAAGGGTCAGTGGGAAGTTCCCCCCAGCAATCCCATGGGGGTCAAAGGTGCAGGGGACAGTGTCCCCAGGTGAACAGCCTACCTCTCACCTCCACAGTCACACTCCTCCTGATGGAGGTCTGTAGGCTTGTGTGGTCTACCAAGCAGGTGTACCTCTGGCCATCATCCTTCAGAGATGCTGTGAGCAGGAAGTATATGGAGGAGCTGTAGGTGCCATTGATGCTCTGCTGGACACTGCTCAAGAGAACATTCTGCAGGATTTCAGGGACCCTCCAGGGGTCCTTAGGCTCCCGGAGCCACTGAGCCTGGATGCTGTGTGGGTAGTAGTGCTTCATGCTGCAGACCAGCTTCTGCTGCTCACCTTCCACCAGTGACAAGGAGGCAACGTTGGTGGTCACTGTGGGTTTCTCTGGTGAGTGAACAGGTGTTAGGCTGCTGAGTCTCTCAGCTCAGAGAGTCTCCTCCATCACACCAACCCAAACACAGCTTGAGATGCTGTGTGTCTGAGCACTTCCCATCAGCCAAGCCCCCCTGCCCCAAGTCCCTGCTCTCACCTTCTACTTGCAGCTGGATTGTCTGCTCTGCAGTGAGGGAAGCCACTGACACCACGCACAGGTAGATTCCTTCATCTCTCAGCTCCACGTTTCTGAGTAGCAGAGAAGCCTTTCCCTTGGGGATCTCCTCCAGGGCTACCTCAGCCCGAGCCACCCGTTCCACCTGCCCGCTGGATCCGTCATAAGCCAAGAGGAGTTTCCTGTGCCCTCCTCGCTGGAGCATCACCCACTGGATGCTGGCACCTGCCTGGTGGCTGGTGGAGAAGCTGCAGTGCAGGAGGACATCCCTGGCCAGGGCGCTGGTAAGGAGGACAGGGGTGGTGCGCACCAGGAGGGGCGCTGGGAGGGGAAAGCCGTGGTGAGGGGCGGGCACTGGCCAGCGGGCAGGCACCGACAGGCACCAATTGCCATCTAGTGACCTGAAGCTGTACTGCAAACCCTGGAGCGGATCTAGACCAGGCTTTTGCCATGAGAGGTTGGATCAGATGATCCTTGAGGTCCCTTCCAACCTGGTGTTGCATGAAGCCTATGAAAGCCTGAGTGAGGTGACCGTGCTCGGCCATGGGACATGGCAAGGTTGGGCATGAGGCTGTGGGAGTCAGGAAGGTCAGAGTCTAAGGCTGCCCAAGAGCCCTCAAATGGGCCTACAGAGCAGATGGGGAGGGACTCTTCATCAGGTGGTGGTGGGACAAGTGGTAAGGGTTTCAAACTGCAAGGGGGAGATTTGGGTTAGATTATTTGGGAAGAAATTCTTCACTGTCAGGGTGGTGAGGAAGAGGAACAGGCTGCCCAGAGAGATGTCCCTTCCCTGGAAGTGTTTAAGGCCATGTTGGACAAGGCTCTAAGCAACCTGGTCTAGCTGGAGATGTCCCTGCTCACTGCAGGGGGTTGGAACTAGATGAACTTTGAGGTCCCTTCCAACCCACACCAGTCTGTGGCTCTATGAAGACACATTTTTACCACTTGCTTTTCTCCTGTCCCTGAGCCACTGCAGGATTCTGCTTTGTGACCTCATTTTGTGTCACCCAAGAACTGGTACAGCAACTTCACAACTCTTAGTGCAGCAGAAGGTTTGCTGAAGCAGCTCCCTGCAGCAGTGTGTGGTGGTGCTGGGGGCTGCTGCTGGCTCCCTGCTCTCACAGTGCCCCTGGCCTGGCCAGAGCTCTGCTGGGGAGGCTGCCTGGGGACGTGGCTGCAGGGGCCAGGCCACCATGTCACAGGCTGCCTTCACCTCAGACTCCTCTTCCTGCTGTCCCTGAGCACTGCAGCTGCACATCCCCTGGTGAGGTGACACCAGGTCAGCTCAGGGCTGGAGGGTTAAGCATTGCAAGTGTGTGGCCTGGAGATGGGAGCTAGAGCTTTGCTTTCTTGTCCTGACCCTGACTGGCAGCTGGCACATGCCAGCTGACCAACCTCTTTCGGTTTCTTCACCCCAAGCTCCTCCCTAACCACAGATGAGCAGCTCAGGCTGCTGCTTTCCACACAAACACCACCAGAGTGCTCTGTCTGCTGAAAAACAGAGAGAAAGCTTCAGGGGCATGGCTGTGCCACAGCTTTGGTGATGGAAATGTTGGCTGCTGGGGCTTTTGGTGGGGGTGGCATGGAAGTGTATAAATAGGAGACAATTGTGCTTCTGAGAAGCTGTTTGGAAGTTCTTGGCTGACCCTCAGCAGAAGGCAGAGCCTACACTCTGTGATAAAAGCTTCCTGTCCCACAGCCTTACAAAGGCAGCTGGAGCTCTCTGAGCCTGGGAAGGAGGTTCCAAAACAGACTGAGGTGCACCACTGCAGGAGTCCAGGAGCTAGGTGATGGGAAGGGACATGGAAGTGACAACTGCTGCACTGTGCAAAGCCAGAGTATGGCTTTGTAACACCCCAGTGTAGATGAGGAGGAAGGGGCAGGTTTCCTCCACCCAGCCCCCCTCAAAAGGTCCCAGTTTGGGTCCAGCTGCAATAGAGCTCTGGCAGCTGCTCACCAGTTAACTTTTGGGAGTTAACCCAAAACATCTGGGAGTTAACCAAGTGCTTGAGGGTGTGTGGAAGCCCCCAAGGAAGGTCAAGTTTTATGTTACCTGAAACATGTAACTGCCTGGCAATGCCTGGGAAAAGCTGCCCGGGGTTTGGGGTCTCCTCTCTCTGCTCCTGCAGGAGCAAGACTGTGGCTCTGTATTTTCCAGCTGAGTGTCTTAGGGTGCACGTGAACCCAGAGCTGTTGGCTCTGACCTCTCTCCCAGGCCAGGCAGTCTGGGTGTCTGCTATGAAGGAAGGGCTGATGCTGCACTCAAGCTTGTCCATGTCCTCATCCACATACTGCAGGATATCCACCGAGAGCTCTGTGGGAAGGAGGCCAGGATGGACTGGTTGTGATCCCAGCCCATCTGAACATGCAGCTCTTCACAGGGTGCTGAGCCTTCCTGCACTGGAAGTGCTCTATCTCACCATATCAGCCCTGAAAAGAGCCAGCTCTTCCAGGCACTAACCCTCCTGCAAGGTAGAGGATCTGTGGCTCTCCTTGCAGGATACTGTCTGTGACTCCTTCCCTTGATGAGGGGCAAGGACTTGCTCACAAGTGTGAGTGAATAACTCACCTTCTACAATAAAGGAGGGGATGCTGTCTGGAGGAAGGTTTTCTGGCTGAGACCTCTGACCTTCTGTTGATCCAGTCCTGCTCAGCAGGAGCCTGGTGTTCAGCCTGACAGTCTGGGTCTCCTTGGACAGGGGAACAATCTTGCTGGTCTCAAACACGCAGGGAAGTTGCCAGCTTCTCCTGAGACTTGAGTCTGCTGTAGCAATTCCATCTGGGATCCCTGTAAGTCCTGAAAGCCATGGCCATGCAGACAGAAGCTATTTTTAAAGTGTCATGGTTGATCTTGGAAGTGGAGTTTACTGAAAGCCAAGTGGTGTAGCCAGTACCTTGCACCCACAGTGGAGCTGTTCAGCTCACAGCAGGCTGGTCATGGCAGGGAGCATTTCTGAATTCAAATCAATGCTCCACACTTTGCCTTTGAAGCTGCTGCTGCCAGAAGCTTGGGGAGCACTGGTGGTGCTGGGCAGGATCCCCCTGCCCGGGCTGGTGCCCCGGCTCAGGACTGGTGGTGCTGGGCCCGATCCCCCTGCCCGGGCTGGTGCCCGGTTCGGGACTGGTGGTGCTGGGCAGGATCCCCCTGCCCGGGCTGGTGCCCGGTTCGGGACTGGTGGTGCTGGGCAGGATTCCCCTGCCCGGGCTGGTGCCCCGGCTCGGGACTGGTGGTGCTGCGCAGGAACCCTCCCGGCCGCCCGCCCCGCAGCCAGCGGGTCCCCAGCCCGTTGGGTACGTACCGAGGCACAGCAAGCAACCGGCTGCCAGCGCAGCTCCGTAGCCCATGGCGGGGCCGCCCGGGCTCTTCCTCTCCCGGCTCGGGCGGTTTCGCTTTCGCTTCGCTCCTGGAGCTGGAGGCAGGGCTTCCCCTCTGGCTGTAAAAGGCACTTTTGGCCCGGCGGAGTGCGGGTGATTTGTTTAATGACAGAGTACAAGTGGCATTCACCTTCCCTGAGGAGTCTGAACACCTCGTGTGTGCTCAGCTGAGGTTAAAAGAGGCTGCAGAGACCCAATCATGCCCCTGCTCTCTGGCCGGGGCTGATGCAGCCATGGTGGCCGTGCCCTCGTTTGCTCCCCAGAGAGCTTCTGGCACAGTCCAGCACATAATCATCATCCAGGGAAACACAGGATAGGGATTATCCAGTGAAGAATTCTTGGTGTTTCCTCCCACACAGAGCAGTGGCAGCCTTGAGAGGTTGAAAAAGTTACGCTTTAAAATGAAGCTCTGTGAGCCAATGGTGACAGTTAAAGACAAAGCAGCAGCTCAGGCACACCTGTTAAAGGCCAAGTCTCAGAGGACCTGGGGGACAGTACTTGAGCTAAAGTATCACATTTAGAGCTCAGATGGACCAAATCCTTAAAAATGTGCTTGAAAGCACTTGGATGCTGAGGCTCTCCCCCGTGGAGTGAAATCCAGACCCCAACACTGCAGATCCTTTCCCAAGAGGTCCCTGAGCTCAGCCTGACTGCAGTTCAGGGTTCTGTGTTCTAGACAGGAGGCTCTTCCTGTTTTAGCTGAAGAACCTTCTTCAGCTCAGCCCTGGAATATTTAAGACACTTGCCACATTTTATTCCAGCAGTAGTTGCAGTTTTGATGTGCTGTGTACACAATTTTTCCAGCTCAGCCTTATTCCATATAATTTTGAAGTCGATGCTCCAATCAGGATCCTAATTCTCTGGGCTCTCTGTAGACATACACATGATGAGTGGCACTTTGAAATGCTTCTGTGCCTTTTCTTGGGAGCTGCAGAGAAGCCAATCAAGCATGAATCCAGGGAAATATAAATAATCATTACAGCATTTATCTCCTAGGGGTTGATTACCAGATTACTGACTGGATTAAGGCATTTCCTTTGGCCATTCAGCTGTCCATAGGCTGCAGGGATTTTCTTACCTGGAAGCAAACTGGGCTTTCGTGGTGCTTTATGTGGCATTTAGTAGTTTGCTGGGAGTTTTGAATCCCATTCCAGCTTTCCACAGGCCCAGCTTGCTGCTAGGGATGGGCTGCCCACATGCACAAAGGCAGAGCTGAGAGCAGGGTGGCCTTTGCTTGGCTGTCACCTGCTTGGAGGATTAGAACCATAGAAAGACAACTGAGGGCTCGCACTGCCCAAGCATCTTCCCTGCCTCTTGCAGCTGTGTTCCCTATGCTGTGGACTTCTGGTTCTGATCACAGAAGGGAATAATTTGATCCTTCAGTTGCAGGAGCAGTTGCAGTCATGAAAAAGGCTTTGAGAACTGTGTCACTCCAACCCCAATTAACGGTGGGTAGAGGTTTTAAGGCTGCTCCGAATCATCTTCAGAGCTTATCGGATCTGGCAGAGCAGCACAGTACAGCTATTAGGGAGGCTGATAAAACCTTTTCTGTCTCTCTAATGAAAGCCTCTCTGCAGCAGATAATCATGCTGAATAGTGCTCATTGGAAAGCCTCCCAAATGTCATTTATCAAGTAATTTGCTACCCTCTGTCAGAAAGCAGAATGAGGAATGAAGTCACAGAAAGGTTTGGGGCAGAGGAGAGCTTCAAAGATGACCTCCTCCAGCCGCCCCTGCTGCCAAGGCCTGGGACTTCTATCACTGCACCCCTTCCAGCCTGACTGAGCACTGCTACTGAAGGAGCATCTCTGCTGCAGCATGGTCCAGACCCAGCTCTGATGGGTGGCTTTGTGTGGCCTAAGGGGTGATCAACACAGCTGCTAATCAAAAGCAAGTTTGGTCTTAACATTGAACTTTGGAACTAGGAGCAAGAAAACCAATCTAGAGATTTTTTTTTTTTTAATGCCTGTGAGTTTTTGATACAATAAGAACAAACTGTTCACAGCAGATGTTTGCAGCAGCCCTTTGTAGGTGCTCTTGGGTCCAGTGGAGCATTTGAGGAGGTGTCATTCCCAAAGCCCTGCAGCCCCAAGGCAGCCTGGGAGGACTGAGAACCCTTTCACACCTTTCCCAGGGAGAAGATATGGGATGACAAAGAGAACAAACCCAATATCCCTGCTCACATGCAGCAATTATGGTCCTCTGAGTTCATTTAGCAAGAAGCTTTGATATTTATAGCCAGGCTCATGCTTCAGTTTGGTTTCCTGATGGTAATGGATGTTTGTTTCTCTCATCCATCCCATGTCATCCCAGACACTGCAGGAATTTATGGAAAACACAAAGTGAAGCTGCTTGGTAAAATTAGAAGGTTTTTTGGCACGTGTGGGTGTCTTAAGCACACAACTCAGCCTGCTGTTGAGCTCCTGAGAAATGTAAATCTTTGGTATTTAATTTCAGCCGTGACTCTCTGCCCGTGTGGGTGGGAAAGAATTTTCCAGTTTCATTCCTTTGGAGCTCCTCAGGCTTGGCTGTTTCCTGCTCTGTGCAGAAGGTGGCACTGGAAACACAGGAATGAAGTGGGATCCTGGTCTGCTGGGGCCGAGGAGGCTGGTGTGAGGCACAGCTTGGCAGACGGTTGTTCTCCCCTGCAAAAAGGCTCTGCGTTCCTCTCTCGCAGGTCCCGGGGTCCTGCTCAGCCTCTTGCAGAGGATTCATTTACAAGGTGACTTATGCTGACCTGAGAGGGGGGGATTTCCTGAATCACAGAATCAAACAGGTTGGAAGAGATCTCCAAGATCATCAAGTCCAACCAATCACCCAACCCTACCTAATCACCCAGACCATGGCACTAAGTGCCTCATCCAGGCTTCTGTTAAACACCCCCAGGGACGCCAACCCCATCCCCTCCCTGGGCAGCCCATTCCAAGGGGCAGGCTCTTTCTGTGAAGAACTTCTTGCTGAGATCAAGCTTAAACTTCCCCTTACACAGCTTGAGACTCTGTCCTCTTGTTCTGTTGCTGGTTGGCTGGGAGAAGAGATCAACCCCAACAGCAGCACAGCTCCTTGCTTCTGTGAAATGTTGGTGTTACTTTTTTTTCTCCTCAGCTCATACCTACAGAACTTTACAACAAGCTGGTGGAAAGGTCAGTGGGAGTTAGACCAGACCCGACCAAACCAAACCACATCTGGGCTCCACAACTGTTAGCATCCAATGTCAATTGCCATAGCCCTGGGGCAGCGGCAGCTCGTCAGCGCCCACTGCTGCGTTTGCATAAGCAGCGTTTCAATGGTAATTTGGTGTCTCTCCTGCCATGCATCGCTTGCCCTGTTTGAAGGGTGCCTTCTGTATGCATCCTGCTCCCCACGTACCAGACAGGGCTCCTTCTGCAGAGAGCTCCTCCAGCATCAGGGCTGGCAACACAGTGAGTGGTTCAAGCAGTGGAAGGAAAGGAGATAAACCATGGTTTGGTTTGCTCCCCGTGGTGCTGCTGGATGGCAAGAGGGCACTGCAGCTCTGCTTAGCTCTGGAGTTTTTCAGCTTGAATAACTGACTTGCCCCCTGCCTGTGATGCTGCCTCCTCACGGGCACACAGCAGGGCAGCTCTGATTGGAGCTGGTTTAGGGCTGGTGCCATGTGCAGGAGCAGCAGCTGGTACCCCACTAAGGTTGCTTTGGTAGTTTAATGGAGCCTGGCTCCATTCCTAGAAAGGCTGCTGCCATTTTTGCTGTCACTGCTGCTTCAGAGTGCCATTAGGGTGGGGATGCATGGAGGGCAGGGACATCAGGCAGCAGAGGATGCTTGTGGCCCTCTCACAGGGCTTTCTGCTAGTGTCATTAGCCTGAGGACAAATGGCCTCTGGTGCAAAATAGAATCAGGTCTGGACTGCTTATGGCACAGCCAGCCCCCAGCAGGTGTGGTCTTCTCTAGATTCCCAGGGAAGAGAGATCCTTTTGCTGCCTGATGGGTTAGAACCAATTCCTCTGAACTGTTTCAGCTGAACCACTGGAAAGGTTTCTTTCTGGAGCTGCTTCATTTCCTGCACCAGTGCTGACCAAACCCACTGGTTTCTAGGAAACTCTTGCCTGCTGTCGCTGTGGAGATGATGCTCTCCACACCTCCTCCTCCTCCTCCTCTCTTGCAAAAGGGAAAAGTGGAGGGATTCCTGCTCTCCTGCCACAGCTGGAAACAAGCCACAGTGCCTGCAAAAGCACTTTCATGACTTGATCCATGTTACCCAAAGTGCCTGAAGTGGCACTGCCCCAGCTCATCCCTTAGCAGGCTCCATTTACAATCCTTGTGTTTAGAGCTACTTTGAAGAGCTTTGGAGTTTATTTTGGAATGCAGAAGCTGTTTGTTCAGACCTCTCTAATCACAGTTTGCTACTTGAGTGCTTGAGGACAGGAGGCAGCAAAGCAACTGAGCTGAAGAAAGAGTAGAGGAGGAATGAAAAAGGAAAATCAAAGACACTTGCCAAAAGACTCAGAATTGTCATCTCCAGTGCTCTGTCTGTGTCCATGCTGCATGAGCTGGGTGGCCACTGGAGCTCTTGGTGAGTAGGAAGGGTTGCCTGGCTTCAGCAGTAGTCCCTTGGTGCAGGCAGCTTTACATTTTGGGTTGCCAGAGGGAAAGCTACCAACAACCCAGCAGCCTGTCTGGAATGCTGAGCAAAAAGAGAGGTCTGGCTGCAGTGGGTGTGCAGGATGGCGTCTGTCAGCTGCAGCCCACATGGGCTCAGAGGGAAAATGCAAATGAGAGCAGATCTGTGACCAGGACCAGTGAGGCCAGCGGTCTGGGTGCCTGTGGGGGCCTCAGGTGATGGGAAGTGGATCCTTAAAGGGCTGGAGCAGTTGTTCTGAGAAGCTGCTCTGCTTGGAGCAGGAGGCAGAGATTTTTATTCCTGCGTTAAACTGAACGTGAGGGGTCTGGGGGGAGTGGAGGACCTGTGTGGATTGACTGGCTTGAGTGACAAGCTCCCAGTGGCAGAGAGCTTGCTTGGCCTGTTCAGCAGTGTCCTTTGACAGGTGACAGGGACCTTCTTCTCTCCAGTTCCTCTTCATGCTGACAGGGAGGGAGCTGCTCTTTGCTCAGCTGGATAGCTGCACCGGAGTTAATGGTGTCCTGAGCACATTGGAGTCCCTCCCTGTGCAGCCAGGAGCTGTCTGCTGGGGGCAGAGCAGAGGAGCAGCTGAGGGGGCAGTTGGTGTTCTGGCAGGAGCACACACTGTGTCCTTCTGCTGCCTCCTCCTGCTGGAGCCTGGCTGCTCTTTTGCTGTGCACTGTCTGGGTCAGGTGTCCAAGCTAGAACACAGTCCTGTCCAATGCCCAGGACTCCTGACTTCTGCTTTTGAGGCTGACTACCTCTGGTGATGTTCAGAAGAGCAGAGGAACCAAGCAGAGGGCTGCCCCATACCAGGTGGAGCTGGCCACAGGCATCACCACCGAGATGCAGAGAGAAGCTGGCTGAATAATTTCTGTGCTCCCCAAAATGCCCCACTCGGGTCTGGCAAAGGCTCAGGGGCTGACTAAACACCTGGCAGCTCCCCTCCTCTTGCATCCACTGCCATGCTCTTTAATTTCCACGATGCTGCTGGCCATATTTTACCTGGCCAATAGGAGAGGAAAGGCTGGAAGGGAAAGGGAATAGATCTGTCTGAGCAGGCAGGGTGCTGAGACTGAGACAAATGGTGCAGCTCTGGGTGCTGGGCAGCCTGATAAATGGTGCTGCTGTGCTAGGCTCTGCCCTCCAATCCATCTCCTCTTTGATTCCCCCCTCCCCACCTTATGCTCCCCACCCTCAGTTTCCATCAGCCTCATTTGGGGAAAGACCCCACACCTCCTGAGCTGCTGTAGTAGATAGAAGTCCCTCCCAATGCCTGAAGCCAGCAGTTGGCTGTGATTTGGAGTGCAAAAATGCTGCTTTGGGACACTCCAATCACACCTCTGCTTGTCTGGGGTCTGTAGCAGGGGTGGTGTTGCTCTTCTCTGCTCTGCTGCACTTTCTGCAAATCAGGTGGAGAAGCAGGGGCTGGGCTGTGTTTTGCACCCTCCACCCTCCCTCTCTTTGCTTGAAATCTTCCTGGTGGATGTTTTTATTATTAAACAAATGAAATGTGTTGGGAATAACCCCCCCAGGATGTTCCAAATGGCTGCCTAAAGGCTCTGCTGCCACTGACACCAGTTGGGGACCTTTAACCATCAGTGTGGGCTCCAGCACTGTGTCAGTTCTGGAGCCCCTATTACAAGAAGGGTTTGGATGTGGTGGAAGGTGTCCAGAGAAGGGCCAGGAGGATGAGCAGAGGGCTGGAGCTCCTTTCCTATGAGGACAGACTGAGAGAGTTGGGGTTGTGCAGTCTGGAGAAGAGAAGGCTCCCAGGAGACCTTCTTGTGGCCTTGCAGGATCTGAAGGGGGCTCCAAGAAAGCTGGGGAGGGACTTTTGAGGGTGTCAGGGAGTGATAGGACTGGGGGTGGGGGGTGGAGCAAAACTAGACATGGGAGATTCAGATTGGATGTTAGGAAGAAATTTTTCCCCATGAGGGTGGTGAGACACTGGCACAGGTTGCCCAGGGAGGTGGTGGAAGCCTCATCCCTGGAGGTTTTTGCAGCCAGGCTGGAGGTGGCTGTGAGCAACCTGCTGTGGTGTGAGGTGTCCCTGCCCATGGCAGGGGGTTGGAACTGGATGATCCTTGAGGTCCCTTCCAACCCTGCCCATTCAGTGACTCTGTGAAGTGAGTCCTGTGCTGGAGGTGTCTGTCTCTGCACAACCAAGCAGGTTTGTTGGCAAGCAGGATGGACCTGCTGGGGTTTGTTTGCATGGCTTTTGCAGGAGTAAACTCCAGCTTGTTTTCCATTTCTGCACCATCAGAGGCCTATTGATTTTTCCTCACTTCTAATTGCTTACATTACTGGATTGCTTTTAAATAGTTGACAAAGAGATCATTCCTTTTTTTTTTTTTTTCCTCCCCTGCCCCAAAATATTTTTTTCCAGCACTTTCCCTGTTTTATCTGGGAGGGGTTCCACAGTTGCACGTCATATTGATTGCCTTTTGCAAACTGCAGCCTTTGCAGGAGAGGAGAATCTGTCCCTCTGTGGTGGCTTTTGCTCCTTCCCTTCCTTCTCCCCAGCAGCTTCAGCATTTGCTTTTCTCTGAAAGCTCTGAAATGCTGCCCCAGCCCCAACACAGACCAACACCTGGTTAAGGTACCTGCCCTAAGGTGCAGCATCCTTCTCAGCACCTGTCTTAAGGTGCAGCATCTTGCTCAGTACCTGCCCTAAGGTGCAGCATCTTGCTCAGCACCTGCCCTAAGGTGCAGCATCTTGCTCAGTACCTGCCCTAAGGTGCAGCATCCTGCTCAGCCCCTGCCTTAAGGTGCAGCCTCTTGCTCAGCCCCTGCCTTAAGGTGCAGCATCCTGCTCAGCACCTGCCTTAAGGTGCAGCCTCTTGCTCAGCCCGTGCCTTAAGGTGCAGCATCCTGCTCAGCCCCTGCCTTAAGGTGCAGCATCTTGCTCAGAACCAGACTTGTTTGTGGCACAGAAGCCATCTAAGAGTTGCAGACACTTGGTCTGATTTTTTGGTTGCAGATCAGCATTGGGGAAAGCTCCAGCTGGCCCCTAGCAAAGCATGTGTGTGGCCTAATTGGCAGAGCTAGCTTGCCCATCCTTGCCTGTTGCACAGCCACTTGATTTCCTGTCTGCAGTGTACCCCTGGGGAGTGGGGAAGTGTCATCTGTCATGTTTGCAGATGGTGATATTAAACCCCAGGTCCCCTAAGATATGCAAGCTTGTCCTGCATGGAATTCCTGTCTGTCTCAGCAGGAACTGCAGATACTACACAAAGCTTTTGCCCAGGAAGGTTAAAACCATCTTGTCTGTTCAGCAAGCCTGTGACTGAGCTAGAAATAGTTTGACTGCCTGGGGCAGGAGGTGGTGGGGGAGCAGCTGAACCACTGGTGAAATGGAACCAGAACCAGAACTTTTCTCTTGGTGTAGTGAATGATTTTCTTGGCCCCTTGGCTTATCTGCTTTTTGCTTTGAGTGTGGCACAGCAGACTTGGTGGAAATGGATATTTATTTCTCCTAGCTCTTTACACTGGAGAAAGGATGGTGCCTTTTAATGCTGCTCTGAGCTGTGATTAGTATTGATTAAAGCACCATTACTGCTGTCACTCAGCCCCACAGCAAGCACAGGACCCTGGGGGCACAGCGCCTGCCTCGCTGCCTGGCTCTGGGCACCAGCTCTCTGTGGAGGCTGGGCAGAGCTTGCTGCCCTGCCTGTGGCCCTGGGCAGGCTGGGCTCACTCTGGCTGCAGCATTTCCATGCTCAGTTCCTGCCAATTTGCAGCACAGCTGACCTGGAAAATCAGCATCAGCGTTTGGTCAGCCTGAGCGATGGCTTGGGTGTAGCTCCAGGCTGTGAGGTATTTTTAAATGGGATGGAAATGTGGATTCTGTAGCTTCCAGGGCATTTGCAGTGGCATGAAAGGCAGAAACACTCAGCAGAGAGCTTGTTAACCAATTTGGAACGAGGGCCATGGCAATGGAGGCTCACACAGCTGCAGTTCAGGGGCTGCTCTTTGGGTGTCTGGAGGCAGTTATGAGTCAACACATTTGGTTCTGGAGGCTACAAACATCTTCCCCAGAGCAAGGGGCAGTGGTTCAGAGACTGTTCCTCCTCACTCTGTCCATATGGCTAAATGGTGTCTCTAGACCTGTCCCACCACACACCTTCACTAGTGGAGTGTGGAGTGAAGTTAGGCATGGTCCCACATGCTCCATGTGCTCCTCTGCCTCTGTCATTGCTCTGACAGAGCTTTGCCTCTGTCAGCTGTGCCAGCCAGGTCTTGTCTCACACATCACAGAATCACAGAATTGTTAGGCTTGGAAGGGACCTGGTGAGACCCCACCTGGAGTGCTGCGTCCATTTCTGGAGCCCCTGTTACAAGAGGGATCTGGACATGCTGGAAGGTGTCCAGAGGAGGGCCACCAGGATGAGCAGAGGGCTGGAGCACCTCTCCTATGAGGACAGACTGAAAGAGTTGGGGCTGTTCAGTCTGGAGAAGAGAAGGCTCTGAGGTGACCTTCTTGTGGCTTTTCAGTATCTGAAGGGGGCTCCAAGAAAGCTGGGGAGGGACTTTTTAGTGATAGGACTGGGGGGATGGAGTAAAGCTGGAAATGGGGAGATTCAGGCTGGAANCACACCAGCTCAGGTTGCTCTGAGCCACATCCAGTCTGGCCTTCAAAACCTCCAGCAGTGGTGGTTCCATGGCTTGGGCAGAAAGCCCTCAGCAGCTGAAGGTGCAGGCTCTGCTCCAAGGAGCAGTGTTGCCTGCCTTTGAGGGGATGTGATGGTCATGGGGATGATCTGAGCAGCACAGGAAGCAGCTGAGAAGCTGGGGAGCTGTGGTGGATGGAAGTGCAAGGCAAGATGTAAAGGGTTTTTGGGGAGTGGGAGCTAAGATCTCCCAGCCAGCAGAGAAGGCAAGAGTGCCTTCAGCCTCCCAAGGGCTGGCCTGTGTCAGGCTTGGTTCAGGGCCCAGAGGTGCTCAGCCTGGGGGAACTGCCTGCCCTGGTGGCTAATCCAGCCCCTGTGAGCACATTTCTGCTGGAAAGGAGGCACAGAAGGGTGTTGAGAGGTGTTGGCTCTCTGTGAAGGAGAGGAAACACCCCCAGGAAGCACTAAGTGCACAAGGGGAGGTGAGAAGAAACCATACCCTGAGGTTTCCTCCTGCCAGAGGCATGCTGAAGCACAGCCCTCTTCTCAGCTCTGCCACAGAGGGGCTGGAGATGATGCTGAGACATCAACTTGTCTCTTCACATCCTTCCCCCTGAGCCATGCAGCCCTTTGGAGCAAGCAGCATGGCTCCTGGTTTGCTTACACAGCACCTGAAGCAGTGGGATCCTGAGTTCAGCGAGGCCTGCAGGCAACAGGACAGCAGCATTCATCAGGAGAATTAATAATTCATTCATCACTTGGCTCTGGGTGGATAATCTCCAATAATCAGGTGCAATTTGCTGCCCTGCTGAGTACTCTGAGAGTAAACAGAGCTGGTAGGATCAAGTCACAGCAGTGGGGAGCCCCCTGTGCAAGTGAGAGGGAGAAAAAGGCTCAAAACTAATTAATTAAAAAAAAAAATATCCCAAGGAACATTTGTGCAGAATCCCCTGCAGAGTTTGCCCAGTTCTAGCATTGGCCTGGGTAAAGCAGAAGTGTGGGAAGCAGATGAGAATCCCAGAACCATGGAACAGATCTGGTTGGAAGAGACCTCCAGGCTCATCCAGTCCAACCCTCAGGCCAGCCCTGAAGGCTCAACACTGAGCCATGTCCCTAAGCTGCTGCAGTTCTTGCTGTGGAGCTCAGTGTCCAGCTGGGTGACCCCAGGGAGCAGCACTGGGTAGTCCAGGAGGTGCTTTTCCCTTCTTTAACCTCATTTTGGGGTGAAGAAAGTGCAGTAAGAGAAAACTGCTCACTGCTGAAGCAGCTGGGTGGGAATTAAGGATTCACAAGGTGCAAATGTTTGCACATCCATCTGGAAGTGCAGAGAAAATCCCAGCTCCATGTGCTGCTGCCTTCAGCACAGCTGTGGGGGGTGGTGTCTCCCTGTAGCTCCCCAGAAGGACCAGATTGACTCTCCCCCTCCAGTCCTGCCCTTCCTTCTCCTGTGATTGTTGGATGGCTGATCCCCGGGGCCGGGCTGGTGCCTAGCTGGGAGATCCCAGCCCCTTCCCTTTGTTTGTGCTGATTGCAAGGCTGACTCCAGCAGCGTGGGGCTGAGTCAGGCTGTGGAGGTGTTACTGGCAACTGCTGGAACCCCAACTCTGTGACCAACAGCAATCTCTCTGCAGAAGAGATTCCCCTGGGATGTTGTTGTTTGGTTTGTAGCAGGGTGTGTGTCTGCTGACCTTGTCCCTCACTTAATTTCAGGAGACTGAGATGAAGGCTTCAGCAGAGTCTCCATCCCCTCCAGTGGCAGCAGCAGTGCTCATGTCCTCTCCAGAGAAGCTAATGGCACTGGCAGGAATCACCAAGCTTCTGTTCTCATCTAAAGCTCTCTCTCAGAGATGGCAAGCAGCATTATTTGCTGATAGCAAACTGTTTTCTGCTTCCCCCTTTGGTTTCTCTTTCCCTGGCCACCTTTCCAGCAGATCATTTGGCAGCTGTTGCTTGCTGCTGCTTTGCTCCCTTACATAATTTTTTTCCCCTGCAGCAGTATTCACACATTTCTCTTTCCTTTAGACCATCAATTCCCATGGTTTTCAACTAGAAATGTCATCTCTGGGTGCCTGGGAGGCTCTGAGTCTCTGCTGATCTTCCCAGCACTCAGGTTCCTGCTCAGCTCTGGCAGCCAGCTCTGCTCCTCAGCCATGCTAAACCCATGAGCCTCTGGTCTGGAAGAGGATTTGCAAATCCTCCCATGCAAATATTCCTGGAGAGATGAAGCACAGTCAGAAGCCAGATGCAGCCTTGATCCCAAAAAAAAAAAGGGTTTGGACTTGAGGTAAGAGTTGATTTTATGTTCAATGTGATCAGAGAGGCTCAGATTTTCAAGGCATGTGAAGAGTAAATCACCTAATTCTTGTCAGAGGCTGTAAGCCTCTTTGAACATGGCAGGCACAAGCCATCAGCTTCAGGAGCAGCCAGGCTGGGACCCAGGGGTGGCCACCACAGCCTGGGGTGTTTGCATCTCTCTTGCTCTGCTGCACAGTGAGCTGAAGACACATTCTGGGGTAAAGTCCCTTTGGAGTTTTTCTTCTTGCCTTCTCCCCTGTAGCCATCTGCCCTCTGCTCCCATGCAGGTCAGAGGCTTCCTGTGCCCATGGCTGTGAGTGGTTGGCAGGCTCTGGGGAGTGCCCATGGCTGTGAGTGGTTGGCAGGCTCTGAGGGTGCCCATGGCTGTGAGTGGTTGGCAGGCTCTGGGAGGTGCCCATGGCTGTGAGTGGTTGGCAGGCTCTGGGGAGTGCCCATGGCTGTGAGTGGTTGGCAGGCTCTGAGGGTGCCCATGGCTGTGAGTGGTTGGCAGGCTCTGGGGGGTGCCCATGGCTGTGAGTGGTTGGCAGGCTCTGGGGGGTGCCCTTTGGCTGCTCTTTAGTTTCACTGCTAACCAGATTGATTCATTGGCTCCTTCCAAATCAATGTTCAGCCTTGCATGTTCCTGAGCTGCGTTGGCACTCCTGGTGCCAGTTGATGCCCTGAGATTCACAATGCCTTGACCCAATCCTCCCCAGTCCTGCAAGCCTGCAGCCCCCAGTGCTACCCAGTGCTAAACAAACACTGAATCTCCATCTTGTAGGCATGGCATGAGACTTAATGAATGCTTCTGGGGTGCTTGGAACCCCTTGGATGACCAGCTGGCTAAAGTATTGCTGCTCCCCTCCAGTGAGGCATGTGGGGTTTTATTCAGTTAACAGTGCTGGCTGAGGACTGTCCTGGCAGTGATTGTTTCCAAGGCAAAGCAGCAACACCTTCCTGAGGCACTGCCAAATGTTAAACACACTGCAGTTTGCCACTGAAACCCAGCAGTGGAGCAAGGGATCCCTCCTGCACTGCTGCAGCAAGCCTGACCTGAGCCCTTGCCTCCAGAAATCGCTCTACAGCTCGGTGCAGAAGAGGCACAGAGAGAGATCTGAGTGCAGAGGGAAGAGGTTCAAGAGGTTCTGCCTCGGGCAAAACTGTGCAGAGCCAGGTAATTCCCCTGCCCTGCAGGAATGCCTTCCCTTGCTCTGTGCCTCTACGATGGGCGCTGATCTCTGTGATGGTTTGAAACTGTATTTTTAATTTTTCCTTGCAAAGTTCAAAACAGAGAAAGTGAAAGAATATAAATAAGTCACTATTGGGTGTAAGAAAGCAAAATACTGATTGTTCTAAACACTTCCATTGGATAGATAGAAATGTTTAAGAACTATTACCCAAAACAAAGTGGGACACTCTGCATTCTGCGTTCTGCAGTGACTGCGGTTTCCTTCTTCTCCTTCTTCTCTTCTCGCCGAAGATAACACACTGACCTTGGCAGCTAAGTTAACAACCTTTCTGCTTAACTAACTTTGCTTTCTGTCCAGGGGGGTCTGAGGGGGAAGCTCCTGGGAGGGAGGCTCCTTCGGGAAGGGTCCCTTTGGGGGGAAGCAAAGGGAGATTGGTTGTGATTTT
>VXBD01011622.1:6632-25225 GCA_013399975.1 Indicator maculatus
CTCTCCTATGAGGACAGACTGAAAGAGTTGGGGCTGTTCAGTCTGGAGAAGGCTGTGAGGTGACCTTCTTGTGGCCTTCCAGGATCTGAAGGGGACTACAGGAAAGCTGGGGAGGGACTTTTGAGGATGTCAGGTAGTGATAGGACTAGGGGGAATGGAATAAAGCTGGAAGTGGGGAGATCCAGGCTGGACATGAGGAAGTTCTTCCCCATGAGAGTGGTGAGAGCCTGGAATGGGTTGTCCAGGGAGGTGACTGAGGCTCCATCCCCTGGAGGTGTTTGCAGCCAGGCTGGATGAGGCTCTGGCCAGCCTGATCTAGTGTGAGGTGTCCCTGCCCATGGCAGGGGGGTTGGAACTGGATGATCCTTGTGGTCCCTTCCAACCCTGACTGATTCTATGATTCTGGGTGGGATTAATTTATTCCCTAATTAAATATAAGTATTGTATTATTCAAACTAATTGCCTACACTGCCAGAAGAGTGTAAGGATGGGTCAAGACTGACAATCAAACATGAAAATGGAGACACTGCTGCTTTGCTTTTCACGTAATGAGGAGGGGTTTGGAGGCCAGAAGTATAAAGGGGTCCAAAAAGATCAGACACAAAAGACTGAGGAAGGCTAAATCCAGTGCCTGATTAAACACAGTGTTCCAGATAAAGCATCCAGCTTTACAATCCTCAGAAGAGTGCCTGGTGTATCCTAGCATTTCTATACTTATCTATTTGCCTCTCCAAAAGAAGGAAAATACAGACTGATGTATTTTTCTGCTTGGATGCAGTATGCCTTGGCTCCTTACAGTGCCCAGGCTGCCAAGGATTTCAGCTACCCCCTTCCAAGTCACTTTCCCTCCAATATGGAGCCAAACTTTCTTTAAGGCTCAGTTTTGAACTTCTCTGTGAGGCTTCTTGGTAGAAGCTGCCTCCTCAAAATTCAAAACTCATTTTCTACTTGCATGGAATTTTATAATAGACTCTTAAAGAGGTCAGTTCAAGAGCTGCTTAAACCCCATGAAAAACCAAACCCAACAAAACCCACATGTCAGCAAGTGGAGTTAAATATCCTTTAAACTGATGTATGTGCAAACACCACCAGAGCCCTGACAACCCTGGATCTTAGTCTGGCAGTTCTCACTCCCATGATTTCTTAGAGATATTCTATCAAGTTCCTAAAATGCTTCTTTAAAATTCATGTATGGATCTTTGGCAGTTCTCACTCCCATGATTTCTTAGAGATATTCTCTCAAGTTCCTGAAATGCTTCTTTAAAACTGCTGTATGGATCTTAGTCTGGCAGCTCTCACTCCCATGATTTCTTAGAGATATTCTATCAAGTTCTTGAAATGCTTCTTTAACATGCCAAGCAAATTATTACATAGCTTATGGAAACCATGAAAGGCTCCAGATTTTTTTTTTCAGCACCTGTAAGAAAAGAGGCATCAAATATTCCAAAGAAGAGGAAGCAAGAGAGGAGTATTTGAACATACTGTGAAAATAAAAAGAGAGAACAAATGTATATTTAAAGTTTGGGCTTAAACTATTTCAAGGAAATACAACAAGCTAGGAAAGAATAACTGGGATATCTTTAAACATAAAAATTCAACAGTTCCTAGAGGGTATGTTGCAAAGTCTTGGCAAAAAAGAGCCTTCTCCACCCTTGTTCAGCCTCATACTTATTGGGGCTGAAAGTGTTTTGATTACCTCAGCTTCAGAGTCCTTCAGTTTTTGAACCTTCTCTTTGACTTTCATCTCAAACACCTGTTCCATTTCCATCTCCATTTTCTTCATTTTGGCTACATGCTCCCTCCTCTCCTCCTCCATCTGTGCCAGTGGGCTCCTGCCATAAATCCAGAAGAACAAGTTGGCTAATAAGAACTATTTTTTCCTGTCTGCTACATTAGGGCATCTGTAAAAAACCAACCAACCAACAACCAGAAACCCCACAAAACCCCCCCAAAAAAGCCCAAACAAAAAACCAAAACCAAACAAGACAAAACTGATGAAGCATTAAGATAAATAACATCATTGTATGCACTGCTGGCTTCAATTCAATTTGCATCATTATATTAATTTTTTAGCTAAGCTTTTTCCTTCCCAGAAGGACATTTCCTGCAATATCTTTTTGCATTTAGGTTAAACAGAAACTCCTGACTTTCTATCTTTAGCAGGACCTGATCACAGGAAGAGAGGAAATCAAAGCTGCAGCAACAACAGAAAAAATTAGCATCTTCCAAGTGATCTTCAGGCATCTTTCTGATTCAAACATATATATTAAAGAAATAATGGAAATGATAAAAATTTTGAGAGTGTTGCAGACAAAAATCCCATTGCCTCTCTAGGTCCTTCAAAGTGAGCCCAAGAGGAAGTTAAGGTTACAACTGTGTGGAACACCATGGTCATAATTCTGAAGAGACAGCAATTGTGCAAAAAAACCAAAAAGGTTCAGGCAACTGAAAAAAAGAATTTAAAAGAAAAAACAAATTCATTTTTTAATCCAAGTGTTAGTTGGAAGGCTTGCCTTTAGAAAGCTGTTTATAAATTTAATGCCTAAAAATCATGGCCATGCATTTTTCTACACACTCTGTGGTAATTGCTCTCCTGGATGCTGCTGAACTCTGGCTGCTGCCTTCAGCCTGCTCTCCACAACAGAGGTTTTAAATAGCAAGTTTCCCCTTCAGCAGCCAATTAACCAGGGATGATTGCTGCACCCCAGTCTTGTTAAGACTTTGCTGCTGCTCCACAAAGAGCAATCAAAACAATCAGTGGGCTCTTGTTTCAGTTTTGAGCACACACATGGCTTAAAAAAAAAAAAAGAGAAAGTTTTAACTACCATATTGGTGGGGGGGGGAAAAAATTGAAGAGCTGAATATATTTGGAGCTGTTGTGACCAGTCAGCAGAGGGTATCTACTGTGTGTGCATGCAAGTCTCCTAGACCAGCAAACTGTGAAACAGAGGTAACAGAACCCCTGCTGACTGATCATAAGCCCAATGAAAAAGAGTAGTTTTGCTTTCAGTTTTCTTTTCAAAACCTCAAAAAAAAAAATCACCAAAAAACCTCCAAAAAACCCAAAAAAGGCAACAAAAAACTTCTGATGCAAATCAGATGGAAAAAAAAAGCAACTTAAAAGGAGAAAAGAATTTACTGTATTTCAGTGATGACTGAAACATAATTAGCAATGTCTCTTCTGATTCAGAATTTGCTCCTCATTCTTAAAGGGATGGAAGTCATTTGCCTGTCAATGGCTTATTTTATCCTTCCTGCTTGCCCATTTTCATCAACTAACCTGGCAGTGCAATCAATGCCATATAAGCTTGAGGCCATATCACCTTTGTCCTCAAATATTAAAAGGTGGTGACCGGTAGGGGAGAGTGAGGAAGAAGAAAACAGCATTTCCATTTAAAAAAAAATAATTAAACTGAATCTGAACTGATAGCTGCAAAGCTTGGATTGGTGAATAAAATGCTGTGTAATATATGGAAGTGAAACTGATCCTCAGTTTCCTGTTTAGGAATTCAAAAGGCCAGCTTTTGTCAAGGAAAAAAAATGCTTTTCAAGAATGGTTAAACACAGGTGAAGTACAATAATACACAAAAATGAGCAGAGAAGGAAAGAAGAGGTGAGTAGCAGCACTTTTAGAAAGCTGATCAGCTGTCAAAACAAGACTATTTTCTTGTTACCTTCCAAAAGTGTAAAGTTCTCAATTGTATTTGCTCTTCAGAATTTGACCTGGGAAGCAGATCTGAGTGCTGAGTCACAGAATCATCAGGGAATGGCTTAGGTTGGAAGGGACCTTAGAGATCACATCTGCTCCAACCTCCCCACCATGGGCAGGGACACCTCTCAACTAGACTCAGCTGCTCGAGGCCTCGAACACCCCCAGGGAGGAGGCATCCACTGTCTCCAGGGTCTCACCACCCTCCTACTGTAGAACTTCTTCCTAAGACCCAGTCTAACCCTACTCTCCCTCATCCTCAAACCATTCCCTCTTGGCCCTGAGGAATCATTGCTGCAATTTCTACAGCCTTGAAAGGGGAGCAGAACCATCCTTCTACTGACAACCCAATAAGCTAATGGGGATGCCATGGGAGCTGTATTTGGACAGGGGTAACAAATCAGTCTGCATAGAACATTTGATTAACAAGGGAGCATTTACACTTGAGAGCTTTACAACACAGGCCACAACTGATTTCGTTAGGTCTGGAGTATGTGATGTGGGTAAAAGCACATCATCCTCCACTTCAGGACAAAAACACACAAGGGATTTGTGAACAACAACAACAAAAAAAGAGCTGAAGGAAAACCAGCAAATCACTAAACAAAGAGAGAAAACATTTGCTTGAACAGGATGGATGTTTAAAGCAGCCCTCTATGTTAATCTGCAAAACACAGAAATCATTCTAAGTATGTGCAAAGTGGAACCTCTGCGAGCCAGCAATAAGGGAAAAAAAAACCCCAAACCATGGTCAGAAAATCAACTGATTCATTCCCCAAATTCAATGTAGAGCTGTAAATTTACAGATCAGGATGGAAATTCCTCTGATTCTTTATAAGCATCTACAGGAAGATTGGAAATTCCTCTCATTCTTTAGAAGTACAAAGGTGAAGCTATGGAGAGGAACTGGGGGAATTTCACAGTTTTATCCATTTCTAACTCGTTGAAATTTGACCAAATTTATCTTGAGGCTTTTAGGCCAATTTTTTTTTTCTAACGAGAAAAGGATTTTGCAAAGAGATTTGTCACTGAAAGTATTTAGAATTTAAGTTTATATTAGCACAGCTTTAGAGAAAAATAATAAAATAAGGAAGAAAAAAACCCAAACCCCACAACTGCTAGGGAAATAAATAAATAGGGGAAAAAAAACAATGCCAAGAGTGGGAGAACAGGAAATTGTTTTCAATTTGAAACATTATACAGTGAAATTCTTTTAGTGTTTATATAAATTTAATTTTTTTTGTCTTTAAGGATTTTTTTGTTTTTTGGAAAAATTTAAATGACCACTTACATGCCTTCAACTGTGTCAAATCTAAAAAACAAAAAATACAAGAGGCTTAGCTTAGCATGCTTAAATAAAACCACAAAAGCAAAAAAATAATAAAAAAGGCAAGAAAAAAAACAATAATTTTAAAAAGCAAAATCATTATTAAGTGATTCCTACAGCTAATGATCTCCTCCTGAAAAAGCAAATTTTGTTTTCACCAGAAAAGAAAAGATTTCGTTAAAGCCTGTTATAGTTTTGCAAATTCAGTCAGCAAAATCACTACATCACCAGGTAAATATGAATGCAGATACTTTCAGGAGGAGCTTTCCTACAACACAAACGTTTTGAAGGATTTTTTGGGGGCAGAAGCAACCACTTGCTCCAAACAAAGTCGTTGGAAACCGATGCCACGTGGAGGCTGAGCTGCGGATTTACAAATCGTCACGTAGTGAAGGACGCTGGATGAAAGCCCCCAGAAGTCCTTTCTGGCTGCGGGGTGGTTGGACCAGACGACCTGTAAAAGGTCCCTTCCAACCCAAAGCCTTCTGTGATGCTGTGCTCGACCGCGGCGGCGCTGCAAAAGGAGCAGCGGAGCCGCACGGCCAGCAGAGGTCTCACCGCGGCAGGGCTCAGTTCTGCGCAAGGCTCGGCCGCAGTGTCAGTGTCACCTCCCCACAGCGAGATGCTTAACCCCACACTGCCTTGCCCTAGTCAGTGCTACAGGAGGGAGGGGAACAACAAAAAAAAGGTCTGAAGAGAAGATTCGGAGAGTAAGTCTCACCGTAGAGCAAGGTGGACTTAAAGTTAGACCCGATTCCCAGAGGCCACTGAGAACATAGGAAAAGGAGTTAGACCTGGTCTCAGCTAAGCAGTTAGGAGGACTTCAGGCATTGTGTATTTTGTTACCCTGTGTTATTGAACAGCTCAGCAGGTGGCTGAGCCTCGTCTTTACAAGGTTTTTTGCTTTGCAGTTTGCTGTAGGAAGTGAGTTTCAAAGATTTCCCAAGCTAAAACGCTTCCATCTCAGAGCAAACACCCAACTTTCTCACATCACAGCACGCTGTGAAATCACAATTACCACAGCTGGAAGAGACAAGTTTGCCTTAAGTGTGAAGATTAACCTGGACATTTTGTTCGCTTTATGTTTTTCTTTCCACCCCCCCCCNTGGGATGATGTTGAAAATCCCCACGTTAAGGAAAAAAATCCCACCAGAGCTACATAATGCTGGAAGATACATATTTTAGATGGCTTTTAGGTCAAGTTACTTGCAGAACAGTCCCAGTTTCACTGAATCAAAGGAGAAATCAGAGAGAAAATGATCAGCTGAACTTCAGCTGATCAGCTGGAACTGCCTCAATTCATCTGCCCAGCATTAGGAAAGCCTGCAGCACACACTCCTGATTGTTTCCACGTTTGCGTTTTTCAGTCAAAGAAATACCTTAACAGTTGCAAGAAAAACAGAGATCTGCTAAAGCCATAAAAATACAGCTGTTTGAAAGGCACAAAAGGTCAGCCCAGGCTCCCAACAGCTGCCAGGAGGAGATACTTTTGGAACAGTGCAAGCAGCACTCTGTGCATCTCCTCATGCATCTCTCCTCCGCCAGCTTCCAGAAGACCAGCAGCACTGGAGCGCCTTAGAGCTGCAGGTTGTGTCTGTGTCTATCCATGTCTAACAGTGTGCTTGTCACACCACCAGACAGGAGAGTGGAGACCTGCTCTAATGCGAGAGAGACACAGGATCTGCCTCTCCTGTGAAAGGATCAGGTTTCCAAGTCAAACACTGCTCCATTCTGAAGCACAGGCATCGCTTTCCAAAGGCGAGCAGAAAAGTCCTAAGGGGATGCAGAGATGGAACTGCTGCTCTCTGTTCTTCCCTCTCTCAATTAATCACCGGGAAGACACATGACTATCAGCAAAACTCCTTCTATGCTGCTTAACTATGCTGGATTCAAAGCTGCAAGCACACTGAAGGAAAAAAAAACAAACAAACAAACAAAAAAAAACCTCACAAACAAAAAGCTTAAAAAATAATTTTAAAAAAATGCTGCAACTCAAGATGTGGATAAGGTAGCATGGAAAGAGAACCAGCAGCTGCTTCAGAACCAGGACATGCATTCAAGAATTTGATTTCTTATTAAGTCACTGTAAGGAAAGGTTCAAAGTTATTTCTTACAAGTTTGCAGTTGGTTTTGCCATCTTTAGGTGGCCAAATCAAACTGATCAAACGGAGACAAGTTGTTTCTTCTCTTGCGAAAGAGAAAACCTCAGAGCACCTCTGAGCTGCAGCACTGCAGTGTTCCAACTGATAGATTTCTTATGGAGAAAACTGCTCCAAAAGGCAAATTTATCTAGAAATAGTCAGGTGGGGACAAGCACAGGGAACTGAGATGGCAGGAGATGCAAATGTAAGCATGGGTCAGAAACCAGAATGAACTCCAGACCTTCTCAGGGTGAATTCTAGCTAAAAAGGAAATCTCAGCAATGCTACCAGCAACTGACTGGAGTAGATGATGCAACTCTGCTCTCAAAAGATAAGAGAGTGTTGCAATAATTTTCCTGCCATGATAAGCAACCATAGAAGTAGTCAGGGCAGCATTTCAAAGATGACAGTAGTGGGTCTGGATTTTCCAAGTTTTTAAACATCTATTAACCCATTCTTCTCTTAAAGTGAGCATGGAACAGTCAACATCCAAAGCACCAACAATCCCCCAAACACTATAGCAACCAACAGAGAAACACCAAGGTACAAAAAACTTTGCAATGAGTAGCAGTGAAATGAAACTCAAGCCAAAAAAAAAATGGTCAATGTAAGAATTGCACCTAATAAACCCCAGTTATTTAACACTGGTGCAAACCTCAGTGAAACAGAGAAAATGAGAGGTACAGAGTGCTCAAAACAGAACACAGTGAAGAGGCAACTGACTGGATGATACAAATAAAACCAGATACCTCTCACCCCACAGGAAAAAAAACCCTCAAACCCCCCAAATCCCACCCACAACATCCCTAAACCAAGTGAAAATCAGAACAAAATGAAAGTGCAATACAACCTTAAGAAGAACTTACTTTGTTAGCTGCCCTTTGTTTTTGTTGTTGTCCACACCGTTGTATGTAACAGCTGCCAGTTTCCTGCTCCTGTAGTTCTCATAATGTACATTATTAGTGACATCCTTCAGGTCCTGCATGTGAGTTCTGTCAACAAGTGGCATTTAGCAGCTTAGTACAACAAATATAAATACCAGCTGGGAAAAAAAAGTATCAGTCCACGTTCATTTGGCAGATTGACTTCATTAAATTCTACCTCTCTGTTAATGCCTCCTTCCCTGCAAGGCTGTCCTCCTCCCATTTAAATTACTGCTGTCAAGGCAGCAGTAAGGCTGCAGAAGGACTCTTTCCAAAGGCCTGGAAAGAGGATGAGGGGCAATGGTTTGGAATCAGAGATTTACATTGGATGTCAGGAACAAGCTCTTCTGCACCATGAGGGTGGTGGAACACTGCAACAGGTTGCGCAGGGAGTTGGTTGAGGTCCATCCCTAGAGATATTCAAAGTCAGGCTGGATGAGGCTCTGAGCAACCTGATCTAGTGAAGGACGTTCCTGCTGACTGCAGAGCAGGTTGGACTGGATGACCTTTGGAGGTCCTTTCCAACCCAACCCATTCTATGACTGTATGATTCCGTAATACCAAATTGTTTTTTCACTGAACTATCTGAAGCTTGCAATATTTCAATCACTGCAGGCCCAATCTTTGGGTAAACTGAGTTCTGTGGCTAAACTTCGAAACAGTTGGGAGAACAAATATGAAACTTGTGCATTACTACTGCAGCAAGTGCACCAAAGCACATCAGGCACGAAACAGACAACCCAAAACCTCCTACTTCCTAAAGTCTGCAAAAGCTAAAAGCTCAAGCCTAAGATACAGTATTACCTTCCTTTAATAACTCTCCATTGTCAGCTTAGAGGTAAGCAAAGCTTAATAAACCAAACTGACAGTTGCTGAGCTGCTGCATAGCACTCAGTGCCCAACATAATACATGCAGCACAGGCACTCTTGCTTTTAGACAACAGCACCACTCAAAATGTGGTTTTTAAAACCACCTGCAACTAAGTCCTCAGCAGCACTAACAGGCAACTCAGGCTCCTATGGTCTACCACAGTTATCAAGAACAAGACACCAGAAAGTGAAGAACTATTTAACCAAAACTGTTGCACAAGAGCTGTTTAACTGAATCACCACCACCTCCCCCACTGCTTGTTAACTGGGGTTAAGTAAGACAGCACAGAGCAGAAGATGCTGTTTGCAATTAAAAATATGGGGATTAATTAGCAACCCCCCTAGCTCAAATCTTTTTCTTTTCCAAGATTTGGCTTTATAATCTCTTGGCCATACTAGAAAACAGAAGTTACCTGTAAGGGAAGTTAACTTACCTTATCAACATGTTCCTCAGAATTGTGAAGTCACAGTGCTCACCATTTTCAACTGCAAAAAAAAGAAAACAGAAAAAAAAAAAAAAGGTAAATTTTGGTTGAAAGGCCAACCAAATATGTGTCTTACACAAAGGTAAGGCTTTTAGAGGTCTCCCAGCCCTTATGTTCATTCCAACAACAGATGCCTTGCAGCCCTTCCTCACTCAAGCAGTGTGTGTTACCAGTAGGAGAGCACTAACCATGCAGCACTAGAATCACAGAGTGGTAGGGGTTGGAAGTGACCTCTGGAGATCATCAAGTCCAACCCCTACCAACAAAGCTTCTGTGCTCCCCTAACCCATACTGGCTCACCCCAAGTCAGGACAGGACAGTAAGGTGCCACTCAGAAACACAGTTTTGCCACTTTATGGTCCTAGGGAGGCCCTGCCAGCACAGCTGCATCATTAAGGATCAGACATTACCTGAAGACCACAGGCTAGATGCAGCTATCATCAAAACCT
Organism: Indicator maculatus; assembly: GCA_013399975.1. Taxonomy (NCBI): domain Eukaryota; kingdom Metazoa; phylum Chordata; class Aves; order Piciformes; family Indicatoridae; genus Indicator; species Indicator maculatus. The sequence goes on from VXBD01011622.1 coordinate 16,537, forward strand.
TTAGAAGACCTTCTGGGCAAACTGATCTAGATGAGGATGTCCCTGCTGACTGCAGAGGGTGTTGGACTGGATGACCTTTGGAGATCCCTTCCAACCCAGACCATTCTGTGATTCTAAGACAGACTTAATGCAGTCTCTTTCTCCCTGCCCCACCAAAGGAATTGCAGAATCTTCATTTTAATGTGGATTTACTTCTTTACTAACTAATCAAAGGAAGGTTGTGTATTTAATTTGCCTACAGGCCAAAAAAAAAAAAGAGGAGTGGCAGCTGTCATTAGATGCCACCTTTTCCACTGTGCCTCTCATCATCCCCTCACTAGAGAGGAGGCTGATGATGTGGATGGCATTTCCCTGATGGACAATGAAATGACACTGGAGAAAAAAAAATACACACAGAGAAGGCAACACAAAAAGCTCTTAACATACACAGATGAAAGGCATGATGCAGGTTCCAATATGCCCCTGAAGCAGAGATGAACAATTTCATGGGAAGAAGGAATAAAACCAGGATGAAGGAATGAAAGTAAGCTAAGTTCAGTGAATCCTGCAGAAAACTGAAGCACTTAGCCGGTTTGTGTGTTCATCTTGTCTCTGCACTCCTGAATTACCTTATTTATCCTGTGGTTTTACACAAACTGGGAAGTCCTGCTCAGGTAAGTCCATGGAGTCATACTCCCCCCCAAAAAAGCATCCTCTCTAAGTATTCTATCCTTAGCCAACAGACTTAAAACCACCTACAGAGGATCCTATCAGTTAGGCTACTTCTGCCCTACTGAAAGTTGTACAATCACATGAGTGTGAAACATGGATGGAGTCATTTACTTTTAAAAAATAATAATAAAAAAAAAAAACAAGAAAACCAGCACCATTTTGTAGAGCTCCAAATGCTAGGAGCCTGAAATAAAGCTGCATCCTCTCTGGTGCAGCTGGTTTGCACTTACTGCCAAACCTCATTTCCTGCCAGACAACACATTTCAAAGTGCTTCAGCATTTTTCTTTCAAGTACTGGTCCATACACTGCTTGTTGGTTGAGGGTTTGGTGGCTTGGGTTTGCTTCTTTTTTTTTGGTCTGTTTTACACTGCATCAAATTTATAGTCCATTGCCTTCAGATGGCAGAAACAGTGAGAAAATCAATCAATCAATCAATCAATCAATCAATCAATCAATCTTCTCTTGAGTCAATGTGCACACTACAAGGAAAAAATTCAGTGAGCATGGAAAAACAGTTTAACAGTGATTGTTTCACTGCACAGCATTGTGTGGGTCACAATGGTTACCAGAAGAGCCATAACAGTAAAAAATAAGTTTTGAATTAATAATAATTGAAAAAAAAAATATATAAAGCCCCAAACCAACCAAGCAAACTATTAAAAGCATTCAGTTCATTAGCAGCTACCTTCTTGTTGCTACACCCCTGCAACTGAGACTGAAATGTCTTTGGAATAAAGCCCAAATTCTTCCAGAAACTTTCAAGTGAATTTATGTGAGCCAAGCTGATCAAATGAGCATTTTGAAGGTGAATATTCTAGGAAGAATTTAAGTAATAGGAAGCTCTTATATGAAGAAAAATAAAGTAAGAATGTAAGCAAAGAGTAGTAATCTAAGCCTCACAGCAGTAAGTTACCACAGGTTTTACAACTCTTGAGTGAAGCTTCAAGAGGAACCCTGCCTGCAAACACGCACAGTGCTGAGCCTGTACCTTTTTCCAAGACTATCAATATGGGAAGGCAGCTCAAAGGTCCCCCCAAAGTCTTCTCTTCTCTAGGCTGAACAACCTCAGCTTATCCTCATAGCCAAGGTGTTCCAGCCCTTAAGGACAGGCTGAGGGAGCTGGGGGTGTTCAGCCTGGAGAAGAGAAGACTCCAGGGGCACCTCAGAGCTGCCTTCCAATAGCTGAAGGGATCCTACAGGAAGGCTGAAGAGGGACTTTTCCTACAGGTGTCTGGAGAGACAGGACAACAGGGAATGGTTTGAAGTTGAGGGAGAGCAGGGCTAGACTGGAGCTGAGGAAGAAATTTTTCAGTAGGAGGGTGGTGAGACTCTGCAATAGGCTGCCCAGGGAGGTTATGGATGCCTCCTCCCTGGGGGGTGTTCAGGGCCAGGCTGGATGAGGCCTTGAGCAGCTGAGTCTAGTTGAGAGGTGTCCCTGCCCATGGAGAAGAGGTTGGAGCAGAGGATGTCTGAGGTCCTTTCCAACCTGAGCAATTCTATGATTCTATGAAAATAACAAAAGGGTGTATTTGATAGATTTCCAGGCCAGAGCACATTCAGGTGAAGCATTTCCAAGAAATCAAGTATAGTTTAATGTGTAATAAGTCTTAAATGGATAAAAACAAAAAGAAAATCTCAAGAGAAAAGCCTTACCTTCTGCAACACCCCACGGGTACTGCCTGCCTCTGACTCTCTTGCCATTGACTTCAATGATGGTGTTGCTCCCTACCACAGCAAGAGGTAAACGGTCCTAGGAAAGAAAGTGTGAGTTGAAACCCAAAAAATATATCAAAATTTCTACTGCCAAGAGACAACTGCAAGCATGCCTCTGCAGAAACTTGCTGTCAGCTGCTTTTGCTGCTGTAACACTGCAATGCAGCTTACCCCAACTGCAGGAATAATTATCTTTACTGACCTCTGGCTAGTTTAATGGCACATATATATACACACACCCAGCTCTGGAATCCCTCCAAGTTCTTGTTTTCAGCTGAACCAAAAATCCTCCCATCCTAACAAGCAGCAAAGGAGCCAGAGGAGCTGCAAATGGCTGAAAGGGACAGGGTACAGAGCTAAGCATTTTGGACTTTTGTTCATGTTTTTATTCTGCTCTTCTCCTTTTAGCTTAGTCCCAGAATATTTTCCACTTGTGTTGATCTATCCTAGATGGTTCCCACTGGAACAAAAATAAACTAAAAGCTCTTACAGGCTACTGAACAAACAGAAGAAGAAACCTAAGCAAGAGGGACTCCAACATAAAAGAACATAAACTGGTAAGAGGTTGGAGGCTGATCTGTTTGAGAGCAGCTCTGGGGAAAAGGACCTGGCAGTCCTGGTGGGAAACAAGATGATCATGAGCCAGCAATGTGCCCTCAGAGCCAAAAGGCCAATAGCATCCTGGGGTGCATTAAGAGTGTGGTTAGGAGGTCAAAAGAGGTTCTTCTTCCCCTCTACTCTGTCCTGCTGAGGCTGCATCTGGAATGTTGTGTCCAGTTCTGGGCCCCTCAGTTCAAGAAGGACCTCAAGCAACTGCTTGGCAGAGTCCAGCACAGAGCCACAAAGATGCTGCAGGCTGTGGAACATCTCCCTGTGAGGCCAGGCTGAGGGAGCTGGGGCTCTGCAGCTTGGAGCACAGGAGCCTGAGGGGTGCCCTCATTGCTGTGCAGGGCAGTGTCAGGAGGATGGAGCCAGGCTCTGCTCAGGGATGTCCAATGATAGCACAAGGGGCAATGGGGGCAAGCTGGAGCAGAGGAGGCTCCACATGAACAGAAGGAGAAACTTTTTCACTGTGAGGGTGCCAGAGCCCTGGAGCAGGCTGCCCAGAGAGGTTGTGGAGTCTCCTTCTGTGGAGACATTCACAACCCACCTGGTCACATTCCTATGTGACCTGCTCTAGGCAATCCTGCTCTGGCAGAGGGCTTGGACTGGATGATCTTTCAAGGTCCCTCCCAACCCCTAGCATTCTGATTCTGTGAAACCAAATCCATGACTAAACACAGAGAAAGCCCTTCAAACAGCCTGCCAGTCCTTCTGGTTTTCAGTCATTTGTCTCCACTAAGGTTTCAGGATATCAATTAGCTGGACAGCAATTGACTGTGCTGCACACAGTGTGCCTCTGCACACCTCTGAGACAACCCTTGCCTCCTTCAGAGTTCTGAACCCAACAAAATGTGGTAGGTGGCTAAAAGTCAAGTAGGGATGGAATAAAGAGAAAGGAACTTTTTCAGAGTTCATGAAATGAACATCACTTTGTGTTTTCATTCCAATTTTAGCCACTAAAGGATTTAAATTCTCCCCAAGTGTCAACTCCTGCCTCAGCTGAGGCACTCTTAGAGCAGCTTTGTATCTGATTTTTTTTTTTATCTTCTAAGGGTTTTGGTGGCTCTTCATCTATGACAAAGCTTTCACTCCTTACCCTCCCCTACCCCCCAGCCTCAGCAAGCAGTTTGTCCACAAGAAAATGCTTTACCTTTATCTTTTTAACAATCTTATTTTCTTCTTCATCATCTGTTTCTGGAAATTCATATATTTTAATTTTGTGTTCTTGGATTTCTTTCATTATCTAAAACAAGCAAACAAAAAAAATCTGTTAGATGGTTAAGGAATTCACCTTGCTTCCTTTTTCTTTATTATGAAGATCCTTGCATGTTGAAGTGACTAAGTTACCCCACAAAACTTGCATGTTTAACACCATTAGGGATTATTGGCACTGGAACAGGTTGCCCAGGGAGGTGGTTGAGGACCCATCCCTGAGTATATTCAAGGTGAGGCTGGTCAGAGCTCTGGGCATCCTGATCCTTTGCAGACCCTGCCTGCACAGCTGCATCATTAAGGATCAGACATTATCTGAAGACCACAGGCTAGATGCAGCTATCATCAAAACCTTGAAAAGACCTTCTGGGCAACCTGATCTAGTTGAGGATGTCCCTGCTGACTGCAGTGGGGGTTGGACTAGATGACCTTTGGAGGTGCCTTCCAACCCAGACCATTCTGTGATGATCATCTCTCCTTAGCCAGGAGAAGACAGGATCAGAGGGGCAGAGCCTCACAGCTAACAGAGTAGTACCCATCAACACCAAGCAGTAAAAACAAACTTCAGCTTCCTACAACAGAGCAAACAGAGATTTATACTGATGGGACTTCTACCTCCACGTGCCAAAAGTAATACAACACAGCTTAAATTTTCAGCCCAGTCTCACAATTGAGTCCCTTATAAAACATAACAAAAAATAATCCCCAAACCCAACCAACCCTGCTGCTGTCACTCCTTTTCTTTTTTCTACCTCACCTGAGCATCAGTTTCTTGAAGCAGGATCACCTGCCTATTTTAATAGAGCTTGTGACTGACAGACTGATTCCAGCATTTAGTTGTGTTATTAAAAAAAAAAAAAAATTTGCAAGCACCAAGGAAAATTTCAGAATAACTAAAAAATGTCCAACTGTGTTGGTTTTGATTTTGTCTGGAGGGGATTTTTAAAAACAAACTGATGAGTTTCCCAGAATTTTAGAGAGGGGAAAAAAAAATGTATTAGACCATTTAGCTGACAGCTGCACTGCAGAGCCCTGGGGAGTGTTTCCAGCTCATCAGTTTGCAGTCTTCTAAGAACTTAAGTTTCTCATTTGTGCAAGGACTTACTGTGCCAAGTTTGATTTGGGGAAGTCTCCTCTATTTAACACCAATTTATTGATAAAGCTGCTTATAAAATTGCCCTGCCCATGGCAGGGGGGTTGGAACTAGATGATCCTTGAGGTCTCTTCCAACCCTGGCAATTCTGTGATTCTGGGGTATTCTAAATTCAGAAATAGTCTGGGTTTCACTATTCTATCTCCCTTTACATAACCCTCCCCCTACCCCAAACCATGACATGCAGCTAAACCAGAATTCAGGTCCATTCTCCAGGGCAGAAAACAGCCTTTAATTTTTAGTCTCAAGTCAAAAGTTTTGCACAAAATCTCTCTTAATGCAAATTTCTTTTCCCCCCACCCAGAATTTGTACAAGCTGAAACTGGATGCAGTTTAGGGGTGAACTTTGTCAATGGTTGGTGGACTTGATGATCCCAGGGGTCTTTTCCAACCTGAATGATTCTGTGATAAGAAACTTCATGCCTTGTCTTGCCCTTTTCTGGGCCCTCTTTCATTATGCAACAGAGCAATGCACTACTCTGATCATATAGTTGAAATAAACCATAAACCACTTGGAGGTATCAACACCAAATTCACTCTACAAATACAAGAGAGTTGTATCAGTGATATCAAGGTTAGAATTCATTTCATCACCTTTAAACTGCATTGCCACAGCCCAAGACTGAACAGCAGCTACATTGATCCTTATCTAATAGCTGAGATGTATTGAATCCATACAGCAGCACACCAACACAGAAGTGAATAACACAAAGCAATCAATCAACAATCCTGTGATAGATATCCCTTAAATGAAACAAATCAAACAAAAAACCCTCCCCAAACCAAACAAACCCAAAAAGCCAAACAAAAAAACCCACTCAAACAGCTACAAACCCCCAACCCCCCCAAACAAACCCCCAAAACACATAAAAACCTAACACACAAACCACCAAAAAAACCCCAACAGAAAATCAACAAAAACCCAAACCCAAAGACCTCAACCAACCAAAAAAAAAAAAAAAAACAAAAAAACCCAAAAAAAAAACCCCCCCAAAGGAAAAAAAAAAAACCAAAACCCCAACCTAATTAAACCACAACAAAAAACCAACACAATCAAGCCCCCCCCACCAGCAAATAACAACCAAAAAAACCCCAAACCAACAGAAAAAAGCCTTCCAAAAACTGGATTAAAACCCCTAAAAGCACACTAAAAAAAAAAAAAGACACCCCCCTCAAAACACCACACACACAAAGTGAAAAAATCCCAAAAGAAATGAAACAAACCCCTCAAAGGTCACAAAAATGACAAAACTCCAACCAATAAAAAATCCCCAAAACACACAAAACCCAACCCCCCCAACACAACAATAAAAAACAACAAAAACTTCCAAAAAATGGATACAAACCCCAAAAACACACACAAAAAACTAAAGAAAAAGCCACACACAAAGTAAAAAGAAACCAAAACCAACCAAAATGAAACAAACCCAAATCCACAAAGGTCACAAAAATGACAACAAAAAGCCAACCAATTAAAAAAGCCAAACACAAACACTCTCCCCAAACCAACAAGCCCCTCAAAACAAGCAAGAAAGACAACAAAGAACCAACCCTTCCCCCAAAATGGATAAAACCACACAAAAAAACACTCAAAAACCCACCCCCACAAAAAGGAAAATAAAACTTAAACCAAACAAAATGAAACAACCCAAAATCTCCAAAGATGACAAAAATGGCAACAAAACCCCCAACAAATTAAAAAATCAAACCACCCCAAATCTCCAAAGATCACAAAAATGACAACAAACCAAATCAATTTAAAAAATGAAACAACCCCAAACCTCCAAAGATCACAAAAATAACAACAAAAAACCCAATTAAAAAAATACAATCACAAACACTCCCTAAACCAACATCCCCCAACAACCAACAAACCAAACAAAACCAACAAAATCCAACCCTCCCCCCCAAAAAAGGAAAAAACCCCAAAACACACACACACAAAAAAAAAAAAAACCCCACACATAGATAAAGTTAACCCCCCAAAAAAACCAATGAAATGAAACAAACCAAAATCCCCAAAGATGACAAAAATGACAACAAAAAAACAACCAGATAAAAAAGGAAAAACAAATAAAAAAACCCACACCAAAAACCCCAAGCAGGCAAACAAACAAAAACCACCAAACAAATAAAATCATAACCCAAAACCCCCCAACCAACTAAACAATCCCCCCCAAAACCCAACCACCACCACCACCACCATGACACAGACTTCTGTTAGGCACCAAAAACCTTTGCAAGTTCCCTTCCTCCCTTGCTGATTTTTATCTTGGCAGTGAATTATTTCCCTTGCCAAGGATCTTATTACACTTGGAAACCTCTTCCCCTGAGGACAGACCCGAGCTTATTTCACCCAGAAATAATTAAATCTGGAGATAGAAAGTACTTAGGGTTTTGCTGTCTCCCACTCATTGCTTGGGGGTTTGAACTTTTTTTTTTTTTTTTGCCATGGCAGAAGTTAAATCTCACCCCTCAGAATCACAGAAAGGCTTTGGTTGGAAAACATACAATGGTTTGGTTGGACAACACCTCTAAGTCCAACCATCACCCTGAAACCACCACAGCCATTGAACCACATCTCCAAGTGCCATGGCCACATTATTTCTTGAACACCTCCCTGGGCAGCCTGTTCCAATGCCTCACCACTCTTGCAGCAAAAAAGTTTTTTCTAATCTCCAACCTCAACCTCCCCTGGCACACTTTCAGGTCATTTCCTCTTGTTCTATCACCTGATACTAGGGAGAAGACACCAACCCCCACACCTCACTCCAAGCTCCTTTCAGGGAGTTGTTGAGAGCAATAAGGTCTCTTCTTAGTTTCCTTTTCTCTGGATTTATCAATCCCAGTCCCCTCAGCTGTCTCTCACCTCTTCACTTGAGGTTCTGAGGGCGCTTCCTGTGAGGCTTCAACCAAGTGTCCACCACCAGCTCCGCTCCACTTTCAACAAGCTGGGAGCTCATCAGCTGCAATACCTCAAACCCCTTGGGATGTGCAACTTCATGCCTGAGACTTTCTTTTTTTCTTTTCTCTTTTTTATTTTCTTTTATTTCCTCCCCTCTCCTTTACCCCCTTCCTTCCTCTCCCCCCTTCTCCTTGCTCCTTTCCCCCTCTCTCCCCTCTCCTTTCACCGCTTCCTTCTTCTCCTTTCCCCCCATCCTTCCCTCTCCTTTTCCTACCTTCCCTCTCCTTTCCCCCCTACCTTCCCTGTCCTTTCCCCTCTACCTTCCCTCTCCTTTCCCCCCTTCCTTCCCTCTCCTTTCCCCCCATCCTTCTCTCTCCTTTCCCCCCATCCT
>VXBD01011622.1:25836-39561 GCA_013399975.1 Indicator maculatus
TTCCTCTCCTTTCCCCCCTTCTCCCCTCTCCTTTCTCCCCCTTCTCCCCTCTCCTTTCTCCCCCTTCTTACCTCTCCTTTCCCCTGTTCTTCCATGAGGATGGACTTAGTAAATGACTCCAGGTTGTAGAGATGGAATCTTTGAACTCACCTGTTTTTTGAACTGTTGGCATTCCTCAGGTGTGAGTGTGTCTGCTTTGGCAATGAGTGGAATGATGTTCACCTTTTCATGCAGGCGTTTCATAAACTCTATATCCAAAGGCTTAAGCCTGAAAGACAGCAGCAGAGCTTTGGCAACTCAGAGCAAAAAAAAGGAGAGCATACAAATTGTCTGAGATTTGGCCTGACAGCTGCTCTGAAGGCTACTGATTTATGGTAGGTGCTTGAATCAAAGTCAAAAGGTTACCTGCAGCTGCTAGAATTGGCTAACAGCAGAGGAGTAAGATGTCAGTTAATACTACTAGTAGCCATGAGACTTCTGCTAGTTGATCTTCAGAGGTCCCTTCCAACCCCTAATATCTTGTATGATCCTGTATGAAATTATATTCATTTAAGAGCTCTTCTATGAGGGTAGTGAAGCTGCTGTCAGCAGCTGCAAAATGGTCACAGAATCACAGGATGTTAGGGGTTGGAAGGGACTTCCAAAGATCATCCAGTCCAACTCCCCTGCCAGAACAGGACCACAGAATCCAGCACAGGGCACACAGGAACACATCCAGACAGGACTGGAAAGGCTCCAGAGAGGAGACTCCAAAACCTCTCTGGGCAGCCTGTTCAGTGCTCTGTGACCCTCACAGTGAAGAAGTTCCTCCTCAGGCTGAGGTGGAACCTCCTGTGCTGGAGTTTCTATCCATTGCCCCTTGTCCTATCACAGGGCACAAGTGAGCAGAGGCTGTCCCTGTCCCCTCCCTCCTAACCCCCAGACCTCAGATATTTAGACATTGATCAGATCCCTCTCAGTCTTCTCTCCAGATTGAACGGTCCCAGGGCTCTCAGCCTCTCCTCATCAGGCAGTGCTGCAGTCCCTTCAGCATACTTGCAGCCCTGCATTGGACTCTCTCCAGCAGATCCCTGTCCCTCTTGAACTGGGGAGCCCAGAACTGGATGCAATATTCCAGGTGGGGCCTAACTAGGGCAGAGTAGAAGAGGAGGAGAACCTCCCTTGATCTGCTAGTCCAGATGGAGTTTACAGTTGTGAATCATGTTCTGCTCACACATGCAGCTTTACTTTCTGAAAGTCCTGTTTATTCTTCCTGGGAGTGGGCTGTGAGATTCCTTTATACTTTAGACTGCTGAAGAGAGTCAACTCAGTGAGTGGCCTGTGCATAAATGAAGCAGAAATATCCCATCCCTAAGCTGCTCTCAACAGAAAGACCATTACGAAAGTGGATGACAGTGATATAAAAACTAAACCACCCACCACATATGGGTATACAAACCCATCAGTGGGGATCAAAGTGGTCAGTGTTGCCTGCTTGCTGAAGTAAAGCCACTGAGATTGTGATGCATTAACACTGCAGAATTATAGCAAGTTCAGTCAAGCTTACAAGGATTTAGCAAGATTATTTCTCATATTAAAAAGAAGAAAAAAATGAAAAAAAATTAGTAGCATTAAAATCAGACTCATTTGGTACTCAAATTTAACTTCTCCAAACCTTATAACAAAGAATAAAAAAAAAGCATTAAAGAGCACATCACTTTTACATTTCCTGCCTGCCACTGAACTTCTCAGCTTTTCAACATTCCATCAGACAGCTACCATTGATGCACACCTAGATTAGGAGCACTGGCTTGGCAATCCTTCCACCTCAACAGGCTTTCCCTGTCCTCACTGCAAAAAAACTACCTAGAATGACACCAGGCTGAAGGGCAGTCACCAAAGCTAAGTATTTCAGTGCTCCCCTCAAGGTCTTGGGCTTGCAGTGGAGCCTGAAGCAAGTAGCCTTTACTTAAAGATCCCAGAACTGCAGAAAGAGGCTGCAATTCATTAGGACCTCATTCACTCCCTCCCTCCCTCCCTCTCCTTCTACACCCCAGTTGTGATGGTTATGAAGACACCAGCTAAAATTGTGGGGGGGTAGGAGGAGGAGGAGAAGTTGAATGACTCTAACCTGCAACTATTTTTTTTTCCTTTATAAATTGTAACAAGCTGGCTTTTGTGAATGCATCAAGTCAGGAGGGCAACCAGAAGGAGTTCACCCTACGACTGCTTTAACTCAGTGTAAATCCAATCACGCATCAGGAGCAAAGAGCACACTCTGCTCATCAGGTGATGTGCTGCTGTCTGCACAGGAAACATGACTGAAGGCTGCAGGGCCAGGTAGGAAGTGAGCCATGTCCTTTCAGAGAGGACACTACCTTAAAAGAGGAAATGAGGAAATGAATGCTAACAGCATCACCAATGGTCTCTTGCTCCATTCACTTCCTTAACTGGATGACAATTCCAAGCACTTACTCCAGTAACTGGAAAACACTACCCAAACCTCTCTCAACTTTTCTTCCCCCACCCCCCAATAACAACATAAAATACCTGCACAAGCAACATGCTTTTCCAGCTTTCAGCCTCATTAATTTACTGCCCAAAGTGTAATTTATCTGAAACAGTAGCTTCCCTCCCCCCCCCGATCAATTTGTACCACCCACTGGTTTAGAAGCTTTTAACTGATAAAAAAAAGGAGGGCATGGGGGTGTGGAGGGAAAGCAAATAGGTTTTGAAGAGTCTGAAAGTTAAAGATTGACTAAGAAGAGGAATGGCTCCATCTTCCCTTTATTTCCATGGCATTTTGGGGTTTGCACAGCAGCAAAACAGTGCATGCCAAGGATTCAAGTGTCTGCATTCAAAACTGAGATGCATGCTGGGCAGAGCTGACATGACAAATCTGCATGGTGGACAATAAAGGGTTTAATTAAAGCAAGTCTGCATAGGGAAAAAATCCTTCTCCATATTTCTTTCCAAATTTGAGACCTCTCTGCCTAGTCAAAATGATGAGAACTATTCCAATGCTAGAGCTCAACAGCTGGGATTTTGCACTACCTAAGGAGTATCCTCAGAATCCCTTCATTACCACTTTTTTCCTCCTTTTTTTAACTACTTTTGACCCATACAGCAGAACAGGCTACTTATCCTCTCCTCCTTTTGGTATTGAAGGTGTAATTTAAGAGCCTCCTGACAAATTTATTCAGTTTTAATACAACAACAACATGCCAAGCAACCAATTTTAGATACAGTCTGTCTGTATCTAACACATGCTGGAAATGCAGTTCTCCCTCTTTACCACTAGATAGAAGTCTGATCAAGTTAAAAAACTAAGCAGGGGTGGAAGACTGTCTAATAAGTGGGAGGAAAAAAACCTCAACACCTAGACTGTCTATACTGGAACTGTCTCCAGACAAAGGATGACATCCCAGCTGAACTATGGCATGCTTATAAATGCAGAAAACTTCCCATCTTCACCTGATCATTAAAACCAAAGGGAGAGAGCAAGAGTGGAAAGGAAAAATCCTGTTGCTTGCAGTGCCAAACTAACAGAAGTGTGTGAAGGCAGACAGATCACAACCAGATCATCACACATTTGTGACCACCTGTATTTGTACCTTGAATTGCTATTTTTAGTTGTTATTTTGAATTGTTCCAATACTACTTTCCTTGTTACGCAACTAGTGTGCAACCATGGATTTTTTTTTCCTGCTGGACTAACTTGTCTGGCTTGCTGATGTTTGCCAAATCAAAGTAAGCTCCTCCTGACATGAAGTGTGGTCTGCAGGCCATTATGAAAAGTCCTCCTCAGAACTAAGAAAACCAAACCCAAACCGTGGAGGTTTATCTGAGGTAAGAGAGAGAAAGGAAAGGTGAAATAGAGCAATACAAACCCATGTCCTGAAGGAGCAATGAAGTATAAACAACACTGCACTCTGTTGTCTGGCATCTGGCGTCTGTTCACTCGAGATTCTGCATTCAGGTAGTCCTCAAACTTGCTGTCGATGTAGTCGATAACTGGCTGCCAACTGCAGAGGGTACAGCAATAACAGCCTGTGAGGTATTCACTCCTGTAAAACAGCCTGGCTGCGCTAACTGCTAGAGGTAAACCATTGTGTAGAATGCCATGGGCAGGGACACCTCTCAACTAGACTCTGCTGCTCGAGGCCTCACCAAACCTGGCCTTCAAAACCCCCCACGGAGGAAGCATCCACAACCTCCCTGAGCAGCCTCCTCCAGAGTCTTACCACCCTTGTACTGAAGAGCTTCTTCCTCAGCTCCAGTCTAACCCTGCTCTCCCTCAGCTTCAAACCATTCTCCCTTATCCTGTCTCTAGAACTGTGTCCAGTTCTGGGCCCCTCAGTTTAGGAAAGATGTTGAATTGCTGGAGCATGTCCAGAGAAGGGCAACGAGGCTGGGGAGAGGCCTTGAGCACAAGCCCTGTGAGGAGAGGCTGAGGGAGCTGGGGGTGTTTAGCCTGGAGAAGAGGAGGCTCAGGGCAGACCTCATTGCTGTCTACAACTACCTGAAGGGAGGTTGTGGCCAGGAGGGGTTTGGTCTCTTCTCCCAGGCACCCAGCAGCAGAACAAGAGGACACAGTCTCAAGCTGTGCAGGGGAGGTTTAGGCTGGAGGTGAGGAGAAAGTTCTTCACAGAGAGAGTGGTTGGCCATTGGAATGGGCTGCCCAGGGAGGTGGTGGAGTCACCATCCCTGGAGGTGTTCAAGAGGGGATTGGACGTGGCACTTGGTGCCATGGTTTAGATAGGCATGAGGTGTAGGGTGACAGGTTGGACTCGATCTTTGAGGTCTCTTCCAACCTTCTTGATTCTGTGATTCTATGATTAGACACCCTTAGGAGAAGTCCTTCTGCAGCCTTCCTGTAGGATCCCTTCAGCTATTGGAAGGCAGCTTTAAGGTGCCCCCAGAGTCTTCTCCAGGCTGAACACCCCCAGTTCCCTCAGGCTGTCCTCATAGCAGAACCGTTCCAGCCCTTGCATCATTTTGTGTCCCTCCTGGGGACTCAATCCAACAGTTCTATGCCCTTCTTATGCTGGGGACACCAGAACCGGACACAGTATTCAAGGTGGGGCCTCAAAAGCACAGAGGAAAGAGGCAGAATCCCCTCTCTTGACCTGCTGGCCACAAGAGACCTCAAGGCAGTTACAAAGCTCTGAGTTACACAGCTCTGAAGATACAATCTGTGAGTTCACAAAAGAAAAAAAAACCCTTTCAAACACAATTACCTTCTTTGTAAGAGCATTAAATAGAACACTTAAGAGCAGCAGCCAAAAGAATATGCTTTACTGGTCACATCTGCTGACAGCACCCAAGCTGGTTCTGCACACTGCACTTGTGAATAAAGAGACAAATGCTGCATGGGAGAAGCTGACAGCATTTCAATCCAGTTAAAAAAGAAAAAAAGATCCTTGAAACTACAGCAAGTAGAAGTTTTCAGCCAAGTGGCAAGTTTAAAAGTGTCAATATTTTAACTGTGCTTTTAAAAATAATAATAATAAATGTCACAAGGTGTGCCTGACACACACACACACAAACAAAACATGACTCAGAAACTGTTGTGGGAGAAGACACAAAAGAATGTCTTACCAATTGCTATTATCCACAGCATCTCCAAATCCTGGCGTGTCAACTATTGTGAGTAGTAACTGAACACCTCCCTCTTTGATTAAAACTTTTGACTGCTCAACCTGGGGAAAGAACAAGGCAAGGTTACATTTTCAGCACTTTTGTCAGCAACCTTAAGCAGTGGGAAAAGTATTCTGTGGAAAAGAAGTCTGAGAGAGAATTGCTAACTCTTCTGCTTCAGAGGGCTCTGCTTTGCTTATAGAATCCCAACAATTGATAACCATTCATGTTTTTTAAAGGGTCATAATTTTACATAACATCAGTGATTAAAAGGACACAAGTAAGTATATAGGATTTCAATGCACGTTGTTATTTTAACACATTTTAATATATTTTAACTCCTGGTGAAATAGGAAAAACCCTAAGCAGCAATACTAATCATAGAACGGCTCAGGTTGGAAGGGACCTCAGAGATCATCTACTCCAACCTCCTCTCCAAGGGCAGGACAGCTCTCAGCTAGACTTGGCTGCTCAAGGCCTCATTCAGCCTTGAACACCCCCAGGGAGCAGGCAGCCACAACCTCCCTGGGCAGCCTATTCCAGAGTCTCACCACCCTCCTACTGAAGAACTTCTTCCTAAGCCTTGAACCCCCCCAGGGAGGAGGCACCCACAACCTCCCTGGGCAGCCTATTCCAGAGTCTCACCACCCTCCTACTGAAGAACTTCTTCCTCAGCTCCAGTCTAACCCTGCTCTCCCTCAGGGATCACACTTTATGGAATCGTCATGTCAATGAAAATCACACTTTTCAAAACTAATCCTCCCCTCAACTACCTCAGATGCCATGTTTTGAGTCCTTTTAATGTTTTGGGGTTTTTTTTTTTTAAGAATGCATTTATTCTTCAGCTAATATAATGCTTGGCAAAGGATCCAGAGAACGTGATGGCTTCCTGTTACAACCAGATTGATATTGGAAAGTAAACCAACCTGGCTGCAACCTGCTGAGCTAGACCTCATGTGACCATAATGGATTGGTTCCTGTTAGCTCAGGTCACTGCTGGCAGCCTGGCTCAGAAGGCAGCTGCAGCAGCAGAAGGCATGATGCAAGATCTGGGTGTGGGAAGGCATGCCTGGAGTGGTGACCACCCATCTGCAGCTCAGCTCAGTCAGCTTGCAGCAAGCCAGCCAAGCAGATTAAGCATATCATGACACAGAAAAGTTAGGGTAAACAGCAAAGAGTTGATGACCTCCTCTTTCTACTGACTTCTCAGTCATTATTGATAATGCAACATCAGCTCCATCTGCCTGAGGAAGTGCTGTACCCCACTGCTGTGTCAGTCTGCTCAGCAACAGTAAGTATTGCTCTCCACAGCTACCTCAAGGGAGGCTGTAGCCAGGTGGGCATTGGTCTCTTCTCCCAGGCAACCAGCCACACAACAAGAGGACACAGACTCAAGCTGTGCAGGGGGAAGTTTAGGCTTGAGCTTAGAAAGAAGTTCTTCCCAGAAAGAGAGATTGGCCTTTGGAATGAGCTGCCCAGGGAGGTGGTGGGGTCAGTGTCCCTGGAGGTAAGAGAAGCCTGGATGAGGCACTTTGTGCCATGGTCTGGTTGATGAGATAGGGATGGGTGATCAGTTGGGCTTGATGATCTTGGAGGTCTCTTCCAACCTGTTTGATTGTGTGTGTGATTCTGTGTGTGTGAAATGACAAACTCACTGTGTTGGCTCTTTCCAATTGCTCACACATTCAACCATACTTTTTTCCCCCCTGCTATTCAGACCATTTCTATTAAATTATCAGTTTTCTAGGTATGGATTCAAGCAACCAACCATATGAGCCACTTATTCAGGAGCTGGCAGTCAGCAATGCCACCCTGTTGCTCATTGCTTAACACTGCTTAAGGCTCATGAACCTTACCTGGGAGAAAAATGTTATCTTTAGCTGGGTGAGCACTGCAGGAACATGCACTGATGAACTCTCAGAGAAAGCCCAAACTTGGATGATGAACCCTATCAGGGTGGTCTCCTGATCAACTCAAGATTTGAGGTCACATCAGTGCCGCCTAAACACTTGCAGATCCCTACTCACATAGGTGGGACAGACCCACAGCCACACCTAAGGTTGCTGTAGAGGCTTTGCAATGCCTGGTTATGCAACATCAGCCTACAAGATGAGTTAACACTCTGCAGAAAGTCAAACCCAATTCCCCTTGCACAAGCACAAAGCTGATTGCAATTCAGAATACAATACACAGAAACCAGCAGCTAACTGCAAAGAAAGCTCTGTGTTTAACCCCTGAGTAAGCATCAGGAGGGATCCCATCCAAGCCAGGGCAATCCCTTTCACTGCTAGGTCTCAAAAAAACAAACTCAGGCAGGCTACGGCTGTCGACAGCATGCAGTCAGCATTATCTGCTTCCTCACCCACAAGACAAAGATCACTAAGACAGCTTCACAAAACAGAACTCCCCAACACTGAGCTACCTGGATGCTAGTCAGAAGAATCCAGGTTGGGGTGGACTTCAAGGCCACTTATTTCAAGCTCCTACTTCAAGCAGGCCTTACTACAAGGATAGGAAGATTTAAATCCCAAACCACAACACACACCCTCTAGCTACAGACACCCCCAAGTTGAAGTTACCCTGTACAGCTCCTATCCTTCCAAAGGTGTCCAGTCCAAAGCTGTAAGAAGGTAGAAACAAGTGCAGTGCTTCACAAACCTGTTCTAATTGTGCTGAATGTGTTTTCCCCTCTCCAGGGCTCTATGGAGAAATTTTATTGCACACAATTAATTGATGCCAGAACTCAGGACAGTAATCCCCAGCCACACAGTCAACTCAGCCAAGAGTTTACTACTTGCAGGCTTTAGTAAACAGGAGATTAGCTTCTGATTCCTTGCATTCTTTTTGCTATCTTTCATACTGGAACCACAGAGCTCTCCTATAACCAAGCTCTCCTCAAGTATGAGAAGGCTGTGAGACTTTCAAAACACTAGAGATGACAATGCTGAGAACTCTGCTCTTGCCAAGCACTACAGGGCATCAGCTCTAGTCTCCAACACCAAAATTCCCAGCAAGAGCCATTAAATTATTAAGAATTCACAGCAGAAGGCTTTCACAAAAGAAACAATTAATGAAACATCAGCCTGAACATGTGTTTATAACAAAGGAAAAGGAAGGTCAGGAAATCCTCAGAAATGCCATGGCAAACATTTTTCCTGATCCTGCATGCCTGGGGAAAAAAAAAAAAAATTCAAAGTGTGGCTGTCTTTGGGAAGTCACCTCTCTGACAAATGACCTGCACTAAGAGCCTCTGCAGACAGTGCCAATACCTTACTGGGTGCTGAGGATTTAAATGGATTCTGGCTTTGCATAAATTCATGCAGGTGTCTTGTTATCAGAGCAGGGGTTTCACTAACCTGCACAACAAGAAATGTTAGTTGATCAACTCAAATGTCCTGGGCTTGTGTGGTGGACAATCAGATCACAGAACTAACCAGGTTGGAAAAGACCTTCGAGATCATCAAGTCCAACCAATCAACCAACACCATCTCATCAACCAGACCATGGCACTGAGTGCCTCATCCAGGCTTTTCTTAAACACTTCCAGGGAAAGTGACTCCACCACCTCCCTGGGCAGCACATTCCAAGGGCCAATCTCTCTTTCTGGGAAGAATTTCTTCCTAACATCCAGCCCAAACCTCCCCTGGTAAACCTGGAGACTGTGTCCCCTCCTTCTGCTGCTGGTTGCCTGGGAGAAGAGACCAACCCCCACCTGGTTACAACCTCCCTTCAGGTAGTTGTAGACAGCAATGAGGTCACCTCTGATCCTCCTCTTCTCCAGGCTAAACACCCCCAGCTCCCTCACTGCTGCTAAGAGACAGTAGACGAAGAACCTGCCATAGAGCTTGGAGGAAAGCTGCATTTTTCTAACCTAAATGGATGTGTCCATACATGGTCAAAGGCACAGAAAGCAGCAGCATCTGGAAAGGATCCAGAAAAACCACTGTAAACCACTGTCATTCATAGCTTAGCATCCAACTGCATCCTATCATCTAATTTACAAAGATTCCCAAGGGATTCATAGAAAACATTAGTTCAAGCCTTGGAATTTGAAGCTTTTCATGAAGTGTCTCTTCCAAACAGTCCTTTTCCCATGCACTCCAGGCAACTGGGTCACACAGCTCTCCTTGGCAGTTGCTACACAGCATTCAAGGCCTGATGCCTGTTACAGCTTGACTGCTTCAAATGGATTAAACAAACCTTTACCACACTCCATTTAAGATAGCCAAATAACAATCAGAGCAAACATATTCCATACCCCAGGCATTTCTGAAGAAGCTTCCTTTGAATTTATCTGACATCAAGTCACTTATTAACTGGTTTTTTCCTGTGGTTTCCATGAAATTAATACAAAAGACCTGCCTCACAAAAACAACTTCCATGTCCAACTGTTTCCAAGCCCAAACAACTGCTGTGAGACTCTCATGTAATTCCTGATCAATAAATTAGTCCCAACACAAGAGCAGCAATTATTACCACCAAGATCTTAGGAAGCTGTGGTGCTGTGGTTCATCTCTACCCTACAAAACCCTAAGCTGAGAATGCCAAAGTTTGCAAGTCCCCTGGATCCAAGCAGCAGCAGTTCTTGGAGGTAGTGTTTGACTAGAAACACCTCCACATCACTCACCCAGCTGCTAACCACACAAAATTTTTGGAGTGGGGAAACAATTTTCTCCTCCCTTAGACAAAGACACTGACGTAAGGCAGTTTGTTTCCTTGCTTAAATGCTACACTTGCTGATTTCTCATTCATCACAAGGTGGAACTGAAAACAAAGCAATGTTGTGCTACAAATACAATGAAACAAACAAATAAAAGCTAATTAGATAAAGTAATAGAATCTAAACCAAATCATTCCAGTGATATTGTTTGCTCAGCCATGACAGACCCCAACTTGCCACTGAAAATAGTTTTGGCTAGCTCTTGGCCACACTCAGGCTTTAGCCCACACACTGCAATGGCTTTGCAGCCAGGCCCTAACTCCATCATCTCCCCCTAACCTCTTCCTTTTTTTTAACCTTTCCATGCCTTATAAAACCCCCAAACTGACACAATTTAAACAAAAACTAATGCAGCTTTTCTTCATTTTGAGGTTTTCTTCAAGCAGCAAGGTAATCAAGGTAATACAAATCAAACTCTCTCTGAAGAACTCAGAGGATCAGGATCAAACTCTGAAGAACTCAAAGGGTGAATGAATCACCTCATCTTGCCACAGATGAAAACAACTCAAGATTCCAGAAGCTACACACACATCATTTGGGTTTTCTTACACTAATCCACCTTTGGCCAGGGTGGGAGTGAGTTGTCTTTGAAAGATGCATTGTAGTATCTTTATGTTAATGTGCACATTGGTTCTATTTATACAAATACATAAATACATTTTCTAATGACAGGGTCTCCAACCCCCTCTTAAGCTACTGAAGCTGTAACTCAATGAATATAACCTGAATTGCTTTAACTTCCACTAAAACCCTGTGTAATCAACAGGGATGGAACCACACACTGTCTCTCTTACAATTAATCCCCCTTCTGCTCAGTGTTCTAACACTCAGTGATTATTTCACTAGTAAGTGTGTAAGAGCAGTGTTTAACTATTTGCACACCTTTTCCATCCTACTTAACATCTCTTTGAAACAGGAACAGAAATGCAACCTGCCTATTTCAAACATATCATAGAATGGTCTGGGTTGGAAGGGACCTCCAAAGGTCATCCAGTCCAACCCCCCTGCAGTCATCAGGGACAATCCTCCACTAGATCAGGTTGCTCAGAGCCCTGTAGAGCCTCACCTTGAGTATCTCAGGGATGGGGCCTCAGCTACCTCCCTGGGCAACCTGTTCCAGTGTTCCACCACCCTCATGGTAAAAAACTTGTCCCTAACATCCAATCTAAATCTGCTCTTCTCTAATTTCAAACCATTGCTCCTCATCCTATCACTGCAGACCTTTGCAAACAGTCCCTCTGCAGCCTTCTTGCAGGCCCTCTTCAGGTACTGGAAGGCTGCTGTTAGGTTTCCCCAGAGCCTTCTCTTCTGCAGGCTGAACACCCCCAGCTCCCTCAGCCTGTCCTCAGAGCAGAGGTGCTCCAGCAGTCCCTGTGTAGCCTTCTTGTAGCCCCTTTCAGGTTACAAGATCATTTTTGTGGCCCTCCTCTGGACCTGCTCCACCAGGTCCATGTCCTTCCTGTGTTGAGGGCTCCAGAGATGGATGCAGAACTCCAGGTGAATCTAGTGCTTAAAGTCAGCCAGGTTCACCTTTGTCCCCAAAATGTTTCAGACTAGTAACACATAATAGGTAAAAGTAAACACAATAGGTAATAGGTAAAAAAACACAAAGGACACAGGCTGCAGAAGATTTGTGCATATCTTTGTACCTCAGGTCACCACACTCAGGTCAAACCCCTCAAGACTCAGTTTCCAAAAGCCTGCCTTAAACAGTCAGAGGTTTTAGTGTGCACATGCCCATTTTTACAGTGTTTTAATTGGTACTAAAACATTCTATTTGCAAACAGGACAGCACCCATATGAGTTTCTGCAGTGGAAGGAGCACACAAACCACCTTGGGGCACCCAGATTTCTACAGGCTACAAGTGTCAGACCCTGGAAGATTTGCATAGCAAAGGTACATTGAAAAACACACTGAAGGGTTCTTAGTGGTTCATATCATGATTAAGTTTATCTCTAGGTGCTCACATGACAACTGAATCACCTCACATGACTAAATTTCAAGCCACATTGTGAAAGCTGCAGGTTTTTTTCAACCCAAACATACCTGTACAGTCTTTTTAATTCTGTGAGAAGGACCTGGATACTCTGGGGAATACAATTCTGTTAGGAATAGTGAGTTGATTAATGTTGATTTTCCCAGTCCAGATTCACCTAGAAGAAAAAAACAGAACAGTTGCAGTAAAACCAAGAGAGCATCACAGGAGTACAAACATTTAGAGCTGCATCTCAAATCATCTTGAAACAGAACATTTGAAAACAGGCAGTGCACACCAAGGCTTTGAGAACCTATCACCTTTTGCAGTTTCAGAGCCTGCAAATCCAGCTGTCACTGCTGAATGCTGCAGACATGCATTTTTCTAATCACATTAAAGTACTGACTGCATCTTGCCCTCCCATTGCAACACACAAAGATGGCATTATCACACATCACATTTCATAAACAAGCTGTCTTCCTGCTGTGATTTCTTATCATAATGCCAAACCAGGCTAAGTTATTCCCTTTATTTGAGGATCTTCTTGCCTGAATAAAAAATAATACTAAAAGAAGACTGAGATTATTTTGGTCTAGCTACCAAAGCCACAAGAGCTAAAAAGAAGTTCCAGAACTATGTGGCTTGCCTGGGGATTTAGTTGGTTTGGTGACAGGGAAGGGGGACTGCATTTTTGTTTGGGGTCTTTTTTGCTAATTTGTTGACAACCAACAGCAATTCAGCCTTGATGAAGAACCTGGAGCCACTACTGCCTTGGCAATCCAAGCAAATGCAGTTACCATTAATTCCCACAGTGAAGATTAGGCCCCCACCCACCTTTTACAGCTCTACAGAGACAGGAGCAAGGATTTCAGATCAACTCCTTTTTAGTATTTAGAAAGAGAGGTCTTTTTGTGTAGTTTTCTGTTGTAAAGAAACTTACTTCCACATGACAATTCACACTGGCATGAGAACTAAGGGAAAAAAGGGTAGGAAAATTATGCTTTCAGCTTTCCTATGCAGTGCTGTTAGCAGGCTGACGTTAAACAGCAACTGTCACAGAAATTTGCTCTTAAGCTAAGGAATTTGGGTGCCAGATGTCAAAGTGATGTATTTTCACCGAGGGAGGAGAGTGAGCTGCACTGCCCTCATACTTGGAAAAGACAAAAGCTAACCTCCCAATCCTTCCACCCCCAACAAGTAAGGCTTCATTTGGAGAGTGAACTCAGAAAGCTTCAAAGCTTGTCTTGGCACCTAGTGCCATGGTCTAGTTGATGAGATTGGGCTGGGTGATCGGTTGGACTTGGTGATCCTGGAGGTCTCTTCCAACCTGGTTGCTTCTGTGATTGGTGTTGAACGTCCTGGGTGAGTGCAGGCAATGGAGAGTGTGATGGTTTGAAACTGTATTTTTAA
>VXBD01011623.1:6229-21006 GCA_013399975.1 Indicator maculatus
CTTCCTTTACAGGATCTTTTCCCCCCTCCTTTACAGGATTTTCCCCCCCTTCTTTACAGAATTCACACTCCCTCTGCTTCAGAGCTATTCAAATAGTTTGCAGAGCTCTTCAATGCCAGGCATAGGAAAAAAAAAAAAAACACCAAAAAACCATAAAAAAAGGAAACAGCAGGATAATGTTTTAAAATCATTATGGGGAAGTGAAAAGGCTGCTCAGAGCAGAGCACAGGAATTAGCAGCTGCTCTGATTGCTGGATTTTTCTTCAATGCAAAATTCATGGAATTTGCTGCCATGAAAAATAGGGGAGTCAAGTTATTTAATAGGATTCTAAATTATGTAGGATGCACAAATATTTTATGTGGGGCATGGAGCTGCTTGTGCTTCTGGAGGAGGGCAGGATCACAGATCAGAGGATGTTAGGGGTTCGAAGGGACCTCCTGAGATCATTGAGTCCAGCGCCCCCCTGCCAGAGCAGGACCATAGAATCCAGCACAGGTTGCACAGGAATGCATCCAGATGGATCTGGAAAGTCTCCAGAGAAGGAGACACCACAACCTCTCTGGGCAGCCTGTTCCAGTGCTCTGTGACCCTCCCAGTGAAGAAGTTCCTCCTCATGTTGAGGTGGAACCTCCTGTGCTGGAGTTTATATCCATTGCCCCTTGTCCTATGCCAGGGTGCAAGTGAGCAGAGCCTGTCCCTGTCCCCTCCCTCCTCACCCCCAGCCCTCAGATATTTGTAAACCTTTATTAAATCCCCTCTCAGCCTTCTCCTCTCCAGACTAACCAGTCCCAGGGCTCTCAGCCTCTCATCAGGCAGTGCTCCAGTCCCTTCAGCATCCTGGTAGCTCTCTGTTGGGCTTTCTCCAGCAGATCCCTGTCCCTCTTGAACTGGGGAGCCCAAAACTGGATGCAATATTCCAGGTGTGGTCTCACTAGGGCAGAGTAGAGGAGGAGGAGAACCTCCCTGGATCTGCTGGACACACTCCTCTGAAGGCACCTCAGGAACCCTTTGGCCCTCTTGGCCCCCAGGGCACATTTCTGTCCCATGCAGAACTTGTTACCCACCAGGACTCCCAGCTCCTTCTCCTTGGGGCTGCTCTCCAGCAGATCCCCTCCCAGCCTGTATTGGAAGCAGCTCTGTTGAGGTCAGGTGGTGGCTGTGTTGTCTGGTCCTGTCCTTCACTCCACTGGGCCACATTAACATTTGCAACTTAATTTTTGAGGGAGCCCTGTTTCAGTCTTGGTGACACATGGCTGTGGTCAATCACAGAATGGTTTCAGTTGGAAAAGACCTCTAAGATCATTGAGCCCAACTGCCAACCTAACCCCACCGTGGCCACTAAACCACATCCCCAAGTGCCATGGCCACAGGCTTCTTGAACACCTCCAAGGATGGGGACTCCACCACCTCCCTGGGCAGCCTCTTCCAATCCCTGACCACTCTTGCAGCAAAGAAGTTTTTCCTCATCTCCAACCTAACCCTCCCTTGGCACAATTTCAGGCCATTTCCTCTCCTTCTATCACCTGAGACTAGGGAAAAGAGACCAAACCCATGAAAATGATGGAGTGGAACATACAAGGAGAGACTGAGGGAACTGAGAGCTCTTCAGCTTGGAGAAGAGGAGGCTAAGGGGTGACCTCATTAATATTTACAGTTACCTAAAGGCTGAGTGCCCAGAGGCTGGAGCCAGGCTCTGCTGGGTGATGCCCAATGCCAGCACAAGGGGCAGTGGTGGAAGCTGAGGCAGAGGAAGTTCCTTGGAAACAGGAGGAAGAATTATTCCCCTGTGAGGGTGACAGAAGACTGGAACAGGCTGCCCAGGGGGGTTGTGGAGTCTCCCTCTCTGGAGATATTCAAGACCCACCTGGATGTGTTCCTGTGTGACCTGCTCTAGGTGCTCCTGCTCTGGCAGGGGGGGTTGGACTGGATGAGCTTTGGAGGTCCCTTCCAGCCCCTGACATTCTGTGAATCAGTGAACTCCCACCTCACTCCAACCTCCTTTCAGGGAGCTGCAGAGAGCAATGAATGTGAATGGGTTTATAACCTCAGAGACCTTTCCAAGAGGGGTGGCAGCTCACTGCAGGCTTTGTGCTCCTTGCTCTGGACTTCCTGAGTTGGAAGGACCTGTGACCCCATGGTACCTCTTGTGCTCACAGGGGCCTCATGCTGGTGGCTTTTTGTTGTTGGGGTCTTGCTCTCCATGAGTAATTCTGTACAATAGAATCACAGGTTTGGGTTGGGAGGGACCTTCAAGGGTCATCTTGTCCAACCTACCTGAGGTCATGAGGGACATCTGCAACTAGAGAAGGTTGCTCAGAGACCCAAACAATCTGACCTGGAACGGTTGCAGGAATAGGGCATCTACCACTTCTGTGGGCAACCTGGGCCAACGTCTCACCACTCTTAGTGGAAAAAATGTCTTCTGTCTGCCTAGTGATGGTGGAGGAGATGGCACAGTCCTCTCAGATCCCTCAGCCTGGGCTGGGCTGCTGCAGGAAGCATCCAAAGGATGCTTCTGGCACTTAATCACTTTTAAGCATTTCCTGCTTTCTCCCTCCCTGCATCCCCTCTGTCCTGCTGGAACTTCCTAGCTGGATGCTGTCCCTGGCAGTCAGTCTAAACCTGCCTTTTCCTGACTCCATCTGTGGTTGAAGGTAAGTCCCTGTGCTCTGCAGTCCTGCCTCACCCTGGCAGCACCACCACAGCCCTGCAAGGCAGTTCCCATCCCTCTTTCCTCTTTCCCTGCCTGACCTTCACATTCTAATGTAAGCTGTGCTGACTTGTGTGGGTTTTCTTTTCCCCCACTTGCTTCCTGTCCATACTGGTTTGTTCAGTTACAGCCACATCTGATTCCAAAATAGTCAACTTGAGTCTTAGTTCTAACTTCAACAGAGTGGAAACATTGCAGCACATCTGGGCTTTAGTCTTTCTTTACTTTTAGTGCCCCTCATGTCTCCTGATTTCTTAGTGCAGCTCCTTCAGCTAGAGTGTTTGAGGATGCTCATGCTCTGGCAGGGAGAAAGAATCAGGTCAGACTTGGGTTTCTCTCTTTCTCTTCTTTTTTCATGCTCTCTTTTCTTTTTTAACTAGTCATTCTATCCTGGGCTCAGCACTGGTTAGACCATACCTTGAGTACTGTGTCCAGTTCTGGACCCCTCAATTCAAGAAAGATATTGAGATGCTGGAAGGTGTCCAGAGAAGGGCAACAAAGCTGGGGAGGGGTCTGGAGCACAAACCCTGTGAGGAGAGGCTGAGGGAGCTGGGGGTGTTTAGCCTGGAGAAGAGGAGGCTCAGGGGAGACCTCATTGCTCTCTACAACTACCTAAAGGGAGGTTGTAGCCAGGTGGAGGTTGGTCTCTTCTCCCAGGCAACCAGGGACAGAAGGAGAGGACACAGTCTCAAGCTGTGCAGGGGGAAGTTTGGGCTTGATCTTAGAAAGTTCTTCAGAGAAAGAGAGCTTGGCCATTGGGATGTGCTGCCCAGGGAGGTGGTGGGGTCAATGTCCCTGAAGGTGTTTAAGAAAAGCCTGGATGAGGCACTCAGTGCCATGGTCTGGTTGATTAAGTTAGGGTTGGGTGATCAGTTGGACTTGATGATCCTGGAGGTCTCTTCCAACTTGGTTGATGATCCTGTAGAGAAACAGGAGGAGTGGTGTCCAGCAGGGCCAGGCCATGCTCCTGGTCAGCATCCAAGTGACACACAGGACAATGCTCTGATAATCCAGGTGCAGCCCCAGCAGTCAGAGGGATGGGAAAGTTTAACCCCCAGGGCTGTTTGGGTGCTGCTCCAGGGCCGTGCCCGTGCTTGATCGGAGTTACTTGCTGTACCCTGTGATAAAGAGTGAAGTCTGTGAAGGTCACTGTGCACAGATGAGCCTATTTCTCATCCTACTGGGGACTTGTTGTTTTGGAAATGGGCTCTGTTATTTGTCTCAGTAGCAGCAAGGTGTTACCTTATCACCCAGATAAACCTCCCTGTGTTCTGCTACAGGATTGTGAACTCCTCCGTTTCCACGCCAGGGCACACTGACCCCATCCTCCCTGCCTATCACACTGAATTTATCAGGACATTTAACACTTCCATTGAAACTCTATTTCTGAGGTTATGGAAATGGGCTACAAATGAAAGTCACAACTCAGAGAGAAAAGAAGAAAGAAAAAAAAAATCAGGAAACATGCCCTGTGAGTGAGGAAAAAGCTGTCACTGGCATTGTGAAGAAAGAGAGGTATAAATAGGGCACAGGGTTAGAAAGCAGGAAATCTGTGTGCTGCTGGGTTTTACTTGGAATTCCTTCTGGTGACCCTAGATAAGGCTGTTAACCCCTGTCTCTGCAGACAGCTGTACATGCTCCCCGTGGGCTCTGCTGCTGGCTTTGGGGACTGCCTGCCTCAGCTCACAGCCTGAAAGCGGAGCCCCTCCATCAATCATGGCTCTGTGGCTTTCATGCTGAGGAAGGATCACTTGGCCAAAGAGCCTGGATTGCTCAATGTTTCCTGGAGAGGATGATTTAGGCTTTGTCCCCACACTGCACACCCTGGGGAGAGACCATCTCATGGTGAAGCAGTGAGAGAAGGGTGGGCAGCATAGATAGAGCACCAGTTCCTCCTGCACATGGGCTCCATGCAACTGATGACCACAGCTTTGTGTTGGGTTTGATTGCTGTGTGGGTTTCATGCTGAGGAAGGATCACTTGGCCAAAGAGCCTGGATTGCTCAATGTTTCCTGGAGAGGATGATTTAGGCTTTGTCCCCACACTGCATGGCCTGGGGATAGACCATCTCGTGGTGAAGGGTCTGTCCTGCAAGCAGTGGGAGGAGGAACTTCTGCACTGTGAGGGTCACAGGGCACTGGAATAGACTCCCCAGAGAGGTTGTGGAGTCTCCTTCTCTGGAGACTTTCAAGATCCCTCTGGATGTGTTCCTGTGTGACCTGTGCTGGATTCTATGGTCCTGCTCTGGCAGGGGGGTTGGACTTAATGATCTCCAGAGGTCCCTTCCAACCCCTCACATCCTGTGAGCCTGTGAGGGTGGGCAATATGGATAGAGCACCAGTTCCTCCTGCAGATGGGCTCCATGCCACTGATGACCACAGCTTTGTGTTGGGTTTGATTTTTCTAGAGAAGATAAAATAAATAGCCTCAGTTGGGAGGGACTTTTTCTCATCTCTTGTGGTGGACCCAAGAAAACTCATCCATGTCCAGCCCTTGTCCAGCTCTGGAGGTCTCAGCACAGGATAGACAGGAGTGGGACCATAAGAGGCCATGGAAATAATTTCAGAGCTGGGAGCCCTCTGCTGTGAGGCCAGTCTGAGAGAGTTGGGATCATTCAGCCTGGAGAAGAGAAGGCTTCAGGGAGACCTTCTTGTGGCCTTTCAGTGCTTAAAGAAAGCTGGGGACAGACCTTTATATCAGGGTTTGTTGTGACAGGACAAGAGGTGATGGTTTAAAAGTAGAAGAGGGAGATTCAGACTAGGGAGAAGGAAGACATTTTTTCCGCTGAGGGTGGTGAGACCCTGTCCCAGGCTGCCCAGAGAGGAGGGAGATGCCCCAGCCCTGGAACCATTGCAGGTGAGGCTGTTTGGGTCTCTGAGCAACCTGCTCTAGTTGCAGATGTCCCTGCTGACCTCAGGGAGGTTGGACAAGCTGACCTTGAAAGGTTCTCTCCAACCCAAACCAGTGATTCTATGTGAGGCAGTGTCCTGAGTGTCCTTGCTGGCTGCCTGCACAGACCTGGAGCTGCGATGTCATGACACAAGGGCAGGTTTCTGCCCAAAAGCCACTCTACTCTTGCAACCTCCTTTCAGCTCTGTCTAATGTGTAGCTCTCCTGGGTTGGGCTGGGCTGGGGTTAATTTTCCTCCTGGTAGCTGGTGCAGGGCTGTGTTTGGGGTTGGTTGTGAGAACAAGGCTGATAAGGCTCTGATGTTCAGCTGCTGCTCAGTGCTGTTTGTGCTCACTCAAGGACTTCTCAGCAGCCTGGAGGGGCACAAGAAGCTGGGAGGGGACACAGCCAGGACACCTGACCCAAACTGGCCAGAGGAATATTCCACAACATCAAGCCCAGTATATAAACTGGGGGGGAAGGCTGGCTGGGGAGCACTGCTTGGGAGCTGGCTGGGCATCGGGCAGCGAGTGGTGAGCGATTGCACTGCACATCACTTCTTTGGCAGACTCTGATTCTCTTAGTAGTGCTGCTACCATTCATGATCTTTTCTTCCTTTTCTGTCCTTTGTCTGTCTCAACCACAAAATTGAGTTTTCCCCCTTTATTTTCTCCCTGTGCCTGCTGGGAGGGGAGGGAGCCTAGCAGCTGCATGGTGCTGACTTGGTGGCTGGGCAGCGAGGGGTGTATCAGCAGAACACGAGCTGGTCTTCCTCACACCCTTCTGCAGAACTTCTTTTGTACACTTTTCCCCTTTTTTTTTTTTTTACACTTGTGTACCCCAGATTCAGTGATAGGCCAGAGGGGAGCCATCAAGGTTGTGATGGGAAAGTCAGAGAGGCAGTAGAGATCATCAGCACCAAGTGTGGTGCTGTGCAGCATCTTGGTCATGATAAGATGTGGGGATGTGCAGTGCATCACATCCTCCCCAGCTGGAGCTGCAGGTGTTGGAGCTTCCTGGGGTGGGGGTGGTGTGGTGTATAGCAACCTGCTCTGGAGCTGCCTTCCCTCCTGCCCACCACTATCAAGAAAAGTGTGTCCAGGAGGTCTAAGGAGGTTCTCCTCCACCTCTGCTCTGCCTTGGTGCAGACCACACCTGGGGTACTGCATCCAGTAGTGGGAAACACTAACACTGTGGGGTCAAAAGCTGCTGCTTTCCAGGGTGCCAGTAAGAGCAAGACCACCCAAGCTATCTCTCAGAAGGTGGCTCCCGCTTAATTTTCTCCATCCTGGCACCAAAGGGCCAATCTGGCCATCCTTGGTGGCCCCAGCATCCCTGCCATGGTGACACACCATGGGAGAGTGGTGAGGTAGTCTGGCTTTGGCTGGCTTGGCTTGGAATACTGTGTCCAGTTTTGGACTCCTGAGTTCCAGAGAGACAAGGATCTGCTGGAGAGAGTCCAGTGGAGAGCTATGAGGATGATGAAGGGACTTGGGCATCTCTAGAGTTATTCAAGATGAGGTTTGATGGGCTTTGGGCAATCTGATCTAGTTGGGGATGTCCCTGCTGACTGTGAGGAGGTCAGACTGGATGACCTTTGGAGGTCCTTTCCAGCCTGGACCATTCTATGATTCTATGAGTTGTGAATGACTGCAGAGATCTGATGCCGTCCCTCTGCAGCCAGATCCTGCCTGCTGTTCTCCATGGGGATTTTCCCTTGTGACAAGGTTGCAAGAATTCTCTTTTGGCTCTAGCTGCTTACCAAAGGCAGTGGGGGCAGCAGGACAAACCTGCAGGAAGGGAGAGTTGGAAGGGGGCCTCCTTCTTTGCTGTTGTTTGATGCTAGCAGTAGGAGTACTTCATTCATGGAGAACTATGAGGATGATGAAGGGGCTTGGACATCTGTGCTATGAAGACTGAGAGATCTGGGGCTGTTTAGTCTGAAAAAGAGAAGGCTGAGAGGGGATCTTAGGAATGTCTATAAATATCTGAGGGGTGGGTGTCAAGATGAAGGGGCCAGGCTCTTTTCAGTGGTGCCCAGTGATAGGACAAGGAACAAGGGGTAGAAGTTGGAACCCAGGAGGTTCCACTTCAACATGAGGAGAAGCTTTGTTACAGTGAGGGTACTGTAGCCCTGGAGCAAGCTGCCCAGAGAGGTTGTGGAGTCTCCTCTAGAGTGTGTGACCTGCCCTAGGTGATCCTGCTTTGGTGGTGGGGCTTGGACTGGATGATCACTAGAGGTCCCTTCCAACCCCTTAGATTCTGTGATTCTAATAATCTGGAGGTGCTTTGGGTTTGGTGGTGGAGTCCCATCAGTGGGCATGCCCCAGCACTGGTCCACCAGCCAGCTGGTGGCATGTAGCTGTGGAGGAGAGTCATGCCACAGGGGCCATCAATGACTCAAACCCCACTGAGACAAAAATGCTGCTGTGAGAAGGGGGCCTGGCCTCTGCCACTGCTGCTCTGGATTCCCAGCTGACAGCTCCAGAGCATGGAGGGTCAGATGGGTCTTTAATAAAATGACAAGTTTGGGATGGTTCTGACTGCTACCAGCTATACATTTGGCCTAGGGAGTGATTTCAGGCTTCTGCACTCTCAAATTGTCTCACAGCCTGGTAGCACATCTCAAACAGAAATAATCACCTCCCAGTGCTGCCAGCCCTGCAGGTCACTTCCCTGCAGGTCTCATCCCTGCAGCAGCACAGCCACTTCTCAGGAGCACTGGCATCCAGGAGTTCTTGTCTCAGGGGTGAGATGCAGGGATGGGGATGTTTCCCACACACCCCATGAGGCTGGAGAAGTTGGTAGTGGTATTTCTTTTTCTTTTTATATTTTTCTTTTTCTTCTTTTTCTCTTTTCCTTTTTTCTTTTTCTTTTTCTTTTTCTTTTTCTTTTTCTTTTTCTTTTTCTTTTTCTTTTTCTTTTTCTTTTTCTTTTTCTTTTTCTTTTTCTTTTTCTTTTTCTCCTGTTTTTTTCTTGTCTTGGCTCTCTAAAGGTTAAAAAACCCCAGACAGAAGCAGTGATAAATGCTTTGTAACTAGGCAGGGGGGACCAATTAGCTCTTGCAAGCTGAACCTGAATCCTCCAGAGGAATCCCAGAAGGATTCTCCATTATTCTTGCTCTTTGATGCCCTGGGTCCCTGTGCACCAGCTCTTTGGGAGTCCTGATGCTTTCAGAGGAAGGCCAAGGGGAGATTCTCCTTCCCCTCTACTCTGCCCTGGTGAGGCCAGCTCTGAAATACTGGGTCCAGTTCTGGGATCCCCAGTTCAAGAGAGACAGGGACTTGCTGGAGAGGGTTCAGCAAAGGGCTGAAAGGATGCTGAGGGGACTGGAACATCTCTCTTATGTGGAAAGACTGAGAGAATTTGGGCTTTTTAGCATGGAGAAGAGAAGCCTGAGGGAGGATCTTGTCAATGTTGATCAATACTTAAAGGGTGGGTGTCAGGAGAGTCTTTTCCAGTGACAGGACAAGTGGTGACAGGCACAAACTTGAACATGAGAAGTTCCATTTAAACATGAGGAAGAACTTCTTGAATTTAAGGGTGACAGAGCCCGGGAGCAGGCTGCCCAGAGAGGTAGTGGAGTCTCCATATCTGGAGACATTCAAAAGCTGCCTGGACATGTTCCTGTGTGACCCCCTCTAGGTGACCCTGCCTTGGCAGGGGGCTTGGACTTGATGATCTCCAGAGGTCCCTCCCATCCCCTACCATTCTGTGTTTCTGTGATACCATGAAGGTTCCTAATTCCAAACCTGCCAGCTGAGAGCAACTTTTCAACCTTTGACTACGACTTTAACCCCTCCCCCAAAAGCTGAGCAGGGTTTGGAGAAGGTTTTGCACTGCTTGCAAGGCTCTTTGCAGAAGCTGTAACCGAAAGTGGTGGTGACAGGGCGGTTGCACCCCCTGGTAAGCAAAAGCAGAATTCATCTCTCTCCAGAGCACGCAAACATTCGCTCTGTGGGCTGGGCTGCAGCTCAGCTCTTCTCCTGCTGCAGGTTGTTTTGTTTCCTGTGGTGTCTGGGTTGCTGCTGAGGCAGTTCCCCGAACCTCCTGTTTCTCCCAGGGCTGTTTGCATGGCAGGTGTTCACTGTGATAAAATATCGGTGGGGAGGAGGAGGAGGAGGAAGGAAGGAAGGAAGGTTTAGTTCTCTGTCCCTATCTCTCGTCGTTTTGCAGGCGGGAGGTACAAAAAGGGCCACATCTTTATTTTAAAATGAACCAAGGTCAAGATAGAGGATCCGGAGGGCTTCTGGGATTTGGTTATGACTGGGGTTTGGTGCAGCCTGGGACAGCTCAGAACGTGCCCTTGTTCTTGGCTGCACCTCGAGTACTGCACCTCGAGTACTGCACCTTGAGTACTGCACCTCGAGTACTGTGTCCAGTTTTGGGCACCCCAGGATAGGAAAGCATTGAGGTGCTGGAGTGGGTTCAGAGAAGGGCAGCAAAGCTGCTGAGGGGTTTGGAGAGCAGGTCTGATGAGGAGAGACTCAAGGAGCTGGGGTTGTTTGGCCTGAAGGAGAGGAGGCTGAGGGGAGACCTCATTGCTCTCTACAGCTACCTGAAAGGAGGTTGGAGTGAGGCTGGTGTTGGCCTCTTCTCCCAAGTAACTAACAACAGGGCAAGAGGTAGTGGCATCAGACTGCAGCAGGGGAGGTTTAGGTTGGAGATTAGGAAGAATTTCTTTCCCAAAAGAGTGGTCAGGCACTGGAAGAGTGGTCAGGGAAGTGGTGGAGTCACCATCCCTGAAGGTGTTCAAAAGACAAGTAGATGTAGCATTGCACTGCTGCTCTGGTGCATTTGCCCAACCCTCTACTGCCCTTTCTTCCTGCCTGGTCTTCCTGCCAGCTTTGATTTTCCTCCCCTGGCAGGCTGAGGCCTTCCCTGGTGTAACTAAGGTTGGAACATAATAGTGTGTGCAAAATGATGTATTCACAGAGGTGCTGAGTATTTGACACCTGTCATCTGTGAGCAGGAGAGCTGATGTTGTGGGTGGCAGGTTGGGAAGCCAGGACCTGATTCCCTCACATTTATCTTTTCCTTTGTGCAAAGAAATACATTGGATACTCTTCTCCAAAAGAAAAGAATAAACCCTGATGCCTCTGTACCAGCTTTGTGGGGTACAGAAGCAACATCCAAGTGACCATGGCAAGATCAGGAATGGAGAGGAGAAAAGCAGCTGAGTACGGGTGTGGAGGCTCTCCTCTGGCAGGGAGGGAGGGAGGAACTTTGCTGCAACAAATGCCAAATTGAATGGGTTTTGAGGAGAGCTGTGGCAGGCAATCACTGGGTTGCACACATCAGAGTGGCCTCCAGTCAGACCAGTAAAGCTCACTGGGTGGCTGTGCCTTGCATAGGTGACCCACGTGCTATGGGCTGCCCACCCAGTGCAGAGCTCAGGGCCTAGGACTGGCCTTTAGTATTTATTATTTTTTAGGATAGAAAGTGAAGCAAACCCTGCTTTTGTCTTAATGAAACAAAACCAGGTGAGTGCCCCAGAAACCCCTCTGTGCATAGGCTGTAAGTGGCTGTGGTTTGTGTTTCTAGCCAGCTATAACGATCTGATGAACCATTTCTGCTGGCTTTTCCTTTTTAACTCTTTTCTCTTTCTTTCTTTCTTTCTTTCTTTCTTTCTTTCTTTCTTTCTTTCTTTCTTTCTTTCTTTCTTTCTTTCTTTCTTTCTTTCTTTCTTTCTTTCTTTCTTTCTTTCTTTCTTTCTTTCTTTCTTTCTTTCTTTCTTTCTTTCTTTCTTTCTTTCTTTCTTTCTTTCTTTCTTTCTTTCTTTCTTTCTTTCTTTCTTTCTTTCTTTCTTTCTTTCTTTCTTTCTTTCTTTCTTTCTTTCTTTCTTTCTTTCTTTCTTTCTTTCTTTCTTTCTTTCTTTCTTTCTTTCTTTCTTTCTTTCTTTCTTTCTTTCTTTCTTTCTTTCTTTCTTTCTTTCTTTCTTTCTTTCTTTCTTTCTTTCTTTTCTTTCCTTTCTTTCTTTCCTTTCTTTCTTTCCTTTCTTTCTTTCCTTTCTTTCTTTCCTTTCTTTCTTTCTCTCTTTCTCTTTCTTTCTCTCTCTTCCCTTCTCTCTCTTTCTCCCTTCCTGTCTTTCTTTCTGTCTTCCTTTCTTTACTTATTTTCCCTGCATGGAGGAAGACGGAAATGTTTCTGCCCCATTTGTAACTCTGCTGCCCCCAGCTCTTGCTGTTAGCAGCTGTGCTTGTGCTTGCTGTGAGTGAGCATGCTCCTAATCCATGTGTGCATGCCAGGTCTGGACATGACCTCCAGCAAGGATATTAAATGACTGTAAAAGCCTTTCTGCAGCAGTTCCTGTGTGACACACCACAGGCTTGGCAGAGCTATTGACTGATGGCTGCAACAGGAGCTGCAGCAGGAGGATGGCAGGTTGCTGTGCCCAGTCAGCTGGGCTGGGACTTCCCAGTGCCAGTGGGAGTCAAGTACCTGCTGTGTGGGCATAAGGGACTGTCCAGTCTCCTGCTGAAGAGTTAAATGCATGCTGAGAGTTAAATATCTGCTTTGGGTTAAACAGAGTTAAAAGAGTTAAGTTGGAGGGCAAGAGGAAGGGGCCAGATTCTTTTCAGCTGTGCCCAGGGCAAGGGGCAGTGGGCACAAACTGGAACCCAGAAGGTTCCATCTGAACAGGAGGAGAAAATTCTTTGCTGAGAGGGTGCTGGAGCCCTGGAGCAGGCTGCCCATAGAGGTTGTGGAGTCTTCTTGTCTGGAGAGATTCCAAACCCAGCTGGCCATTGTGCTCCTGGGCAAGCTGCTGTGGGTGCCCTGCTTTAGCTGGGATGTTGGACTAGATGATCTCCTTGATGACCTCTCCATGGAGGTCCTTTCCTACCTCCACCATGCTGGGGGTTCTGTGAAATGAATGTTTAGTCACTCTTCCTACTGAAGACAGCCTTACCTGTGCTCAACTCAAAGGGACAAAGCAGTAACTGCTGCAGGGGATTGGATTTATTTTTGGTCATTACAATGAACACTTCTGCTTTCTACTTTTTTTTTTCCCCCCCCTCATTTCTGTGTACCTTTAGACTTGCTGTTCCTGTTCTCCACTGCCCATGTGCTGTGCTGCCCTGGCTCTGCTAACAGCCAGCAGAGAGGGCTGTCAGGGCTGAGCCCCCCTCTTTGCACTTCCAGGCAGTGTTTGTTTCATTTCTATCACCATTCAGACACCTTGGCTTCTGCCAGGGGTGTTCCAAGCAGTACTTTTTCTTTTTGCAGCTTCACAATGCAGCGATTATTTCCAAAGGAAAGGTGTTGAACTAATTGGTCTGAGCAGCTGAAACAGATCCTACAGCTCCTCTTGAAACTAGAGTGATGTGACTGCTTGACTGAGGGTATTGAGAGTAAATCCTAGAGCAGAGGAGAAGGTGAAACTCAAGATCTGATGCATTTGGGAGAAGGGAACTAAGTGATGTCTTCAACATTCTGCCATTAAATGACAGTAACAAGGTGGTGCCCTTTGCTGAAGAAAAGGAAATTCAGCAAGCATAGATCTTGTTGAGAAAGGGGTTTAGCAGCTTTTGCTGATTCAGGGAAGTGATATTCATAGAATCATAGAATCATGTTCTACCTGGGGTTGTCCTTACAAGACAGCTCTGTTCTTTTTAGCCTTAAATGGCAGCAGCAAAAGACTGCTATAGGGAAAGGTGGATTAAAACTGCCTAAATCCTGCCTAAACCTTTGAGTCTGGTAGTGACAGCAACTGATGGGGCATTGACTCCTAGTTTTAATGCCCTGAACACTTGGTTGTGGTTTTTACACTGGCGTTATTCTGGTGAGGATGTGCTTAGTGTTAGTCCTGGCTGGTGGTTGGCACTGAAGTAGGCTCAGAGAGAAGCTGCTCCTTGGTTTGATGTTGCTGCTGCTGCTCAGGCATCCTCCATCTCTGTTTTCATCACTGGAGCAGGGCTGGGAGCCTGTGGATGTCTCCATCCTGCCTTCCTGCTGATGGCCAGGTACACCTCTGAGGACAGCTCCTTCTGCTGACCTCCACCCAGAGAGATGCCAGCTGTCATTGGCATCTCCTTACAGGGCAGTGTCTCTATGTCTTATCAGATAAAGAGGAGAGGCCTTCTGGTGAGGATGGGTTCTCCTCCTCCTCTACTCTGCCCTGGTGAGACCTCACCTGGAATATTGCATCCAGTTTAGGGCTCCCCAGTTCAAGAGGGACAGGGATCTGCTGGAGAGAGTCCAACAGAGAGCTACCAGGATGCTGAAGGAACTGGAGCACTGCCTGATGAGGAGAGGCTGAGAACCCTTGGGGCTGTTTGGAGAGGAAAAGTCTGAGAGGGGATTTAATAAATGTTTATAAATATCTGAGGGCTGAGTGTCAAGAGGGAGGGGACAGGGACAGGCTCTGCTCAGTTGGACCCTGGCATAGGGCAAGGGGCAATGGATGGAAACTCCAGCACAGGAGGTTCCACCTCAACATGAGGAGGAACTTCTTCACTGTGAGGCTCCCAGAACACTGGAACAGGCTGCCCAGAGAGGTTGTGGAGTCTCCTTCTCTGGAGACTTTCAAACCCCA
The DNA here is from genome assembly GCA_013399975.1 of Indicator maculatus. Classification (NCBI taxonomy): domain Eukaryota; kingdom Metazoa; phylum Chordata; class Aves; order Piciformes; family Indicatoridae; genus Indicator; species Indicator maculatus. The sequence goes on from VXBD01011623.1 coordinate 20,366, forward strand.
TCTGGATGCATTCCTGTGTGACCTGTGCTGGATTCTGTGGTCCTGCTCTGGCAGGGAGGTTGGACTTGATGATCTTCAAAGGTGCCTTCCAACCCCTGACATCCTCTGATCCTATGTACAAAGTCCTCAGATAAGATTCTCCTGAATGATGAGACCTCTGAAAATAGCTTCTTCTTAAAGAAGCCCTTGTGCAGATGCCAGGTGAAGGTCATGGAATCACAGGCAGCTCATGTGCCAGGAGAAAAGGTTGAGGTTGTCACTGTGAATGAGGTTCCTGTGCCACAGTGATCCTCCTCTGGCCACAGACCAGGTGGTGAGGCCATCAGACATTGCTGTGCACATCTGCCTGGAGGTGTTGTTTAAGGAGCAGTTTTATGTGACCAAATTCCAACCTGCTGGATGTTTGCCAGCAGTTCTCTGGGGTTATTTCATAGAATCTGTCAGGGTTGGAAGGGACCACAAGGGTCATCCAGTTCCAACCCCCCTGCCATGGGCAGGGACACCTCACACTACAGCAGGGGAGTCCATTCCAATGGCAAATCACTCTTGTCTGTGAGGAATTTCTTCCTAACATCCAGCCCAAACCTCCCCTGGCACAGCTTGAGACTGTGTCCTCTTGTTCTGTCACTGGTTGCCTGAGA
>VXBD01011623.1:61292-73202 GCA_013399975.1 Indicator maculatus
GGTGGATGGAGGGATGGATGGATGGATGGATGGATGGATGGATGGATGGATGGACGGGTGGATGGATGGATGGATGGATGGATGGATGGATGGATGGATGTGCACCATCTCTGGGTTAAACCTCTGATGGGGAAGTATATATTTCTGCTATGCAACTTTCTGATGGGACATAGGGAGCAATTTCTTCCCCAGAAGGATTGTCAAGTTCTGGAACAGGCTGCCCAGGGCGGTGATGAAGTTCCCATCCCTGGAGGGGTTTAAAAGCCATGTAGATGTGACCCATAGGGACATGGTTTAGTGGTGACCTGGCAGTGCTTGGTTAATCATTGGACTCAATGACCTTAAAGGTCTCTTCCAACCCAAACCATTCTATGATTCTATGACTAGTCCCAGGGATGGACAGAACTCTCTCCCCACTGAAATTATCTCTCTTTCCAGGGCTGCTTGCTGCAAAGTTCTTGTGCAGCTCACCTGAAGCACCCCTGTGTGCAGTCACAAGATGCACAATAGCTTTAAAGTGTCCTGCAACAGGACACAGCTGACACCCAGCCCTGGCACTGCAGATCATACCACCAGGAAGAGGCTAACATCCCCATGGTGGATGACTCTTGGTGGGTCTGCTCAGGCTCCAGGAGGCACCTGATGGGATTTTTACTGCAGCGATCCCAAAAAGAGTTTTGGAGTGGGACCTCAGAATCATAATTTTGCCTGTTCCAAACAAACAAACAAACAAAAAAAAAGGACTGCTCAAACCCATGCTGCTGCCCAGGCCACATCAGAGACCAGCTCTTCCCATAGAGCTTGAGTCCTGCTGCCACAGGGCTGAGCATCTCCCTCAAAATTCCAGTCCCTGAAGGGGGCTACAGGAAAGCTGGGGAGGGACTTTTGCTGAGGGCTTGTAGTGCTAGGACAAGGGGCAAGGGCTTTGAGCTGGAAGGGGGCAGATTGAGACTGGAGATGAGGAAGAAATTCTTTCCAGTGAGCATGAGGAGACACTGGAACAGGTTGCCCAGGGAGGTTGTGCATGCTTCCTCCCTGGAGGTGTTCAAGGCCAGGTTGCATGAGGCCTTCAACACCCTGGTCTAGTGTCCCCGCCCATGGCAGGGGTTTGGAACTAGATGATCTTGAAGGTGCCTTCCAACCCAAACCATTCTGTGATTCTATGAATCTGTGAGCTCTGTCACCTCTTCTGCCAGTTCAACCTTCTCCATTGGGTTTGGTCAGGTTGGCAGAGGATTCTTAGGCTGCAGAACTGATGGAGTCTCCACGCCTGGAGGTGTGGCAGCTCCAGCTGGAACCACAGCAGAGCAGGAGGTGGCTCTGCCAGCAATGGTTGTACAGGAGGAGGGAAATTCACTTCAACATGGTCAGTCCCTAGCTGGCTTCTGGGAGAGCTGCCTGTCCCAGCAAGCTCCTGGGACTGCATCCCAGAGCAGTCCTTACCACAGTCCTGCATTGCTCAGGGATCCCCCTCCACCCTGCTGCAGCTGCTGTTGGAGTTAGTTAATGAGTGTCACAATGCCTGCTCTGATTTTGCTGCTTTTAATTGGTTTGCTCTGCTCTCCTGAAGGATGCTTTGGCAATTAGAGGGTGTCTGAGGCCGAGCAGAGCCCTGTCACCCCCGTTTGGCTTTACTAACTCTGCTGGCTTTAATAGCTGACCCTGTAGCACTCTTGAGACATGGGAGTGTAATTAATAGCCCACAGTGAAAAATCTTCACCTGCTTTTATTTACTTTCCTCTTTTTATCATTCTTAATGTGTCCCATTTCTGGTATCAGCTCCGTACCAGAGAGCAAGAGGACATGCAGGGAGTGAACCATCTCCCATTCATCATCCGCCTTGTCAGGGCAAGAGGGTTGGCTCTTCCCCAGGCTAAAGTGTGTGATGTCAGTCACAGCTGGGACCTTCATCCTCATCTCAGGAGTGGCTGGTGGCAGAGCCCCTTTATTGCCACAATTAATTTGTGAACTTGGCCTTGAGGGCTGCCCCAGCCATACTTCCAGCCAGAGACAATCCTGGAGGGCTTTTTGCCTCCCTTTGGAATTAGAGAGAGGGAAAAGCTCCTCTTGTAGCTAATTATATGAGAAGAGCTTTGCAGTTCTCCAGGGGTTATAGCCTAAGAAGTGGCCTTCCAGTAACAAGAAAGCTGGGGAAGGACTTTTTAGGGAGTGATAGGACTGGGGGGGGGAATGGAGCAAAGCTAGAAATGGGGAGAGTCAGATTGGATGTTAGGAAGAAGTCTTCCCCATGAGGGTGCTGAGACACTGGAAGAGGTTGCCCAGAGAGGTGGTGGAAGCCTCATCCCTGGAGATTTTTGTAGCCAGGCTGGATGTGGCTGTGAGCAACCTGCTGTGGTGTGAGGTGTCCCTGCCCATGGCAGGGGGCTTGGAATTGGCTGATCCTTGAGGTCCCTTCCAAGCCTGACAGTTCTATGTGCTCAAACCTGCTCAACGGAGCAGCTCAGGTTTATCTTCTGGGAATTGTGGCTCTTCACAGGGAAAGCCAGGGAAGCCTTTGGAATGCACACACCCCTGGTGTGCATGCAGGTGGCATCTTGCTAACTCTGAGTGTCTTTTGTCTTTCTAGTTTGATGGGGAGAACATGTACATGGGAATGAACGACAGCGCCCAGGACTTCCTGTCGGCAAACCAGGTGAGCCTTGATCTGCTGGCATGGGCAGAGTGAGGAGGTCCTTCCAGGGCACTTAGGCCATCCCCAAGCACAGCTTCTAGGAGTTGTCCATGAATCTGCGCTCCTGTGACCTCCAGAGGGTGAATGGAGGAGGTCAGAGCTGTCAGCTGGGCTGCTCCTGAGGAGCAGCAGCAAATCCGCTCAGCACAGGGAGAAGGATGTGCTCCTGCAGCACCAGAACTCAGCTTAGCCACAGCTCTCCAACAGGGCTGAGAAGCTTTGCCACAGCATCCTTCACTCAAAACAAAGATGCAGTTGGTGTCTCTGGATGTGGTGAGGTTTCCAAGTATTGTGTGTGGTTCAGGTGCCTCCTTCCCTCACACAGAGCATTTCCTGTAGCTGAATAGGTTAACAGTTAGCTGGCTCGGGGAGAAAAAGGAATCAAAGGTTTCCTGTTTTGGAGCTGCAAACCCACATGTGGAGGACTAGAATAGAAGTGCTCACATCTCACAGGTGCCTGAGCCTTCAGGATCCTCTCTTGGCTTAGATACACATGAACCAGACATGTCAGGGCTCAGATACACATGAACCAGATGTGTCCATTCAGTGGAGCCCCAGACATGCCTAACATTAAGCCCATGCTTAGGTTCTGCTAGGAGGTGAGGACCTCAGCATGTGCTTAGCTGTCCTCCTGACCAGGAGATGAGAGATGGTCCTATCTGTATCCCCTACAGTGGCCTGGCTGGGAACTTGGTGCATCTTGGAGGTGCATGATGCTGCACCCTTGGGGTGAAACATCTCCCCACATCTAGCTGCCAGTCCAAGTTCACTGCCAATGTTTTCAAACACCTCACTTTTGGACTGTGTTGGATAGTTACCTGTGGGCCCTGTGGGCCATAGACATGAGCTTTGTGGGCTTTGCAGGGTAATGTTGTATGAAGGAGAGGAGCTGCAAAATTTGAAAGGCCCAAGATGCTGCCAGCTTCCTATAGCTCTGCACTGTGGTGTGTGTGGCCTGGGGTGAGGTCATAGAATCACAGAATTGTCAGGGTTGGAAGGCACCTCAAGGATCAGCCAGTTCCAACCCTCCTGCCATGGGCAGGGACACCTCACACTACATCAGGCTGCCCAGAGCCTCATCCAGCCTGGCTGCAAACACCTCCAGGGATGGAGCCTCAACCACCTCCCTGGACAACCCATTCCAGGCTCTCACCACTCTCATGGGGAAGAACTTCTTCCTCACATCCAGTCTGAATCTCCCCACTTCTAGTTTTGCTCCATTAGCCATCATGTGCCTGCAGGATGGGACTGGACTGGGGTTGAACCATGGCCAACATGAACCACTTGTGTTTCCTCCTGGAGATCAATCCCTGTCACATCCCACTTCCCACACAGGTGGGCAGCTGGATGAACATCAGAAGTGAAGCTGCAGCCAGGGCAGGTTTAGGTTGGATGTTAGGGAAAATTTCTTTCTTTCAACAGTGGTCAGGCACTGGAACAGGCTGCCCAGGGAGGTGGTGGAGTCCCCATCCCTGGAGGTGTTCCAGAAGCTGTAGATCACATGGAACCACACAGATGTTGTGCTTCAGGTTTAGTGGTCATGGTAGTTGAGTTCCAGTTGGACCAGATGATCTTAAAGGTCTACTCCAGCCTTATGATTCTATGAATGGTTTACTGCACCACTGTTGAGGAGGAGGAGGAGGAGGAGGGCTGACTTCCAAATAAAGATAGAGGCTGCAGTGGCTCCCCCATAACCTGACCTGGGGTGGCAGGAGGGGAACAGGGCACAGCCTTCTTCCCTCACTTTCTCTCCCTCCCTGATCCCCTCCTACCATCCCAGGTCAGGTTATGGGGGGGTCACTGCAACATCCCATGGGAGAACCTACCCCAGCAGAGCCCCATGTGCTACCCTGTGCCCTTTCACCCCTTGGTCCCCTTCCCAGCACTTCTCTGACTGTCCCAAGCACAAGGAGGTGAACTGGAGAGGCAAGAGAAGACAAATTTCCCTATCTGTTTTCCCCCACTCCCCACAGAGCATTTGAGTTCAACATCTCCCTTTATTTACCTGCCCATCAGCCTTTGTTTATCAGAGAGCACTTTATAGCACCAGCCATGGCTTTATTACTGATAACTCTTCTGTTTAAATGACAGTTCCAGATGGTTTTTATTGTTTGCTAAACCTGTTGTGACCTGAGCAAATTGGTTGAACAGCAGGAGTGTGGTGGTTTCACAACCTCACTTGAGAGGCTTCTAAATCACCCCAACCACGAGATGCCTGTGCATGGGACAGCACTCAGCCCTTGGGAACAGGGGCAAGCCATCATTCTGCAAGAGATGAGCCTGGTGGGTTGAGGTTTTCCCTGGTTTTAGCTTAAACTGGTTGTATTGGGCACCATTAGGCACCTCCAGCTCCTGGCAGCAGACACAGTGGCACACTGAGTGCAGCTCAGGGGCAGGGCTTAGGGTTACCTGGAGTGGGTATTAGAAAGAAGTTCTCTGCAGTGAGGGTGGGGAGACACTGGAACTGGTGTCTGGTGTGGCTGCCCCCTCCCTGGAGTTGTTCAAGACCAGATTGGATGAGACCTTGAGCAACCTGGGCTGGTGGGAGGTGCCCATGGCAGTGGGGTTGGAACTGGATGATCTTTAAGGACCCTTCCAACCCAACCCATTCTGTGGCTCTATGATTAGTAGTGGGAAATCTGAGCTTCACAGCTCCTGTTTTAGGGCACACTGGCTTGTTCAGCCCAGTTTTGTGCTGTGCAGTGTCCTCACTGGGACCAGCACATTTGTGATGGTCTGGGGTGAGGCTGTCATGAGGAAATGCCCTGGACCTTTGCAAGGGCTACCAGCCCCAACGTGCTTTAAGGTGGGTGGGAAGGGCTGGGAGAACAAGAAATTTGTTTGTATGTGTGGCCTCATTTCACCTGGAAAATGTTTAGGGGTCCACAGATGGAAGAAGATCAAGAAGTGATAGGAAATTCTGCATTGCCCTGCCATTTTCCTTTTAAAATAGGGAATTCTGCATTGCCCTGCCTTTTTCCTTTTAAAATAGGAAATTCTGCATTGCCCTGCCATTTTCCTTTTAAAATACCTAGAAGGAGTTAAGTGAAAAGCAGAATCCTCTTTATCACCTCTGCCCCACCCTGGTTTAAGCCCCAGGGGTTTAAATGGCTCCTGCCTGTCAGTGCAATGCTTCACACTTTCTGCTCAGAGATTCACCAAAGCCTTAAGCTCTTGAGCCCTCCTTTGCCATCACACAGATAAAGTTATTCTCATTTTAAAGCTGGAGCTACAGAGATGGAGCAATTCAGGCAATTCCTGTGCTGAGCACTCCCTGGGCAGCATCATGATCCTGCAGCACCTGGACCTCATCTTATCTCAGCCCCTTGTATGGTTTGGGATCGTAAGGAGCTTGTGCTCATGAATCAATTCAGTTGGGAAAGCCCTTTGAGGTCATCAAATCCAACCATTCTTTACTCAAGGCTGGTGTTAAACCATGGCCCTCAGCACCACAGCTCTGCCTCTTTGAAACACCTGCAGGGATGGGGATTCAGCCACCTCCCTGGGCAGCCTGTGCCAGTGCTTGAGAACCCTTGCAGTGAAAAAGTTTCTTCTAATGTCCAACCTAAACCTCCTCTTACTCAACATGAGGCCATTTCCTCTTGTCCTATCAGTTGTAGCTGGGAGAAGAGACCAACTGCCACCTGGCTACAACCTCTTTTAGGGAGTAGTAAAGAGCAAGAAGGTCTCCCTTCAGCCTCCTTCCCCCCAGCTCCCTCAGCTGCTCCTCACCAGCCCTGTTCTCCACACCCTTCACCAGCTTCATTGCCCTTCTATTGGACCCCCTCCAGAACCTTGATGTTCTTCTTGTAGAGAGGGCCCAGAACTGACTTCAGTGCTCAAGGTGTGTCCTCAGCAGTGCTGAGTGCAGGGTGACAGTCACCTCCCTGGTCCTGCTGGCCACACTGTTCAGATGTCTCTAACTCCTCAAAAAAAAAAACCCTGGCTAACATTTGGCATGCAGGAGCATGGTGGAGCCAGGACTGGGCTCTGCTTTCCTCTTTCTCATCATTCCCTACCCTGCAGAGCTGCTAACCTGGAGAAAAGCCATCCCAAAACCCCTCAGAAAAAAACCAACCAAGCCAACCCCCACCCCACCCAAAATATCTGAGAGCAGCTGATCTGCTCCTTCCCTCAGCTCCCTCCAAGGGATCACTTTATGTGCTGCTGGCTGCTTTCCTTCCTTCCTTCCTTCTTGCCATCCCAGAAGGGCTTGGTTTCAGCCCAGAAGGACAGGCAGAAGTACAGGAGCCTCAAACACAATGCAAGTGCTGACAGATCCAGACTCACACCAGCACAGCCTCCCTGGGGAAGAGAATTCCTCTTGTTCCATCACACAGGAGGGACATTTGACCCCAGGAGTGAGTCAAATGTGACATGTAATTCAAGCCCCAGCAGAGGCCAGAGTATAAATGCAACTTGACATCTGATCAAACCATGGTGGATATTTGACCCCTGAGATGAGTGAGGGATCTCTTGTGTCTCATGAAGGCAGCAGAGCATCATTCCTCACCCCTGGCAATTTTCTTTCTTTCTTTCCTCTGCATCCCCCCCTTCCCCTAAACAAAGACAAGGAATTAAGTAATGCAGAAATGCCAGGGGATGCACAGATTCCCAACCACACAATGTGCTCTGAAAGGTGAGTAAAAATGTGATGAAAAGAAAGAAAACCACCCATAAAATCCATAAGAAAAGGCATTGATTATGGCCTTATAGAGTTGCCTGGTTGGAAAAGACCTTAAGATCATCAAGTCCAACCATAGCCTGACATCTCCCTCTGCACAACTGTCAGACCATGGCCCTGAGCTCCTTATCCAAACAGCTTTTAAACCCCTCCAGGGATGGTGACTCCACTACCTCCCTGGGCAACCTCTTCCAGTGTCTCTCCACCCTCATGGGGAAGAACTTCTTCCTAACATCCAATCTGAATCTACTTATTTCTAGTTTTGCTCCATTCCCCCCAGTCCTATCACTCCCTGACACCGTCAAAAGTCCCTCTACAGCATTCTTGTAGCCCCCTTCAGATGCTGGAAGGCCACAAGAAGGTTTCCTGGGAGCCTTCTCTTCTCCAGACTGCACAACCCCAACTCTCTCAGGCTGTCTCCAGAGCAGAGCAGCTCCAGCCCTCTGCTCCTCCTCATGGCCCTTCTCTGGACACCTTCCAGCACCTCCAGATCCTTCCTCTAATAGGAGCTCCAGAACTGGATGCAGTACTCCAGGTGGGGTCTCACCAGAGTGGAGTAGAGGAGGAGAATCACCTCCCTCAACCTGCTGGCTATGCTTCTCCTGATGCAGAGTTTTGGAGAGCAATGAGGTCTCCCCCCAGCCTCCTTTTCTCCATGCTGAACAACCCCAGCTCCCTCAGGAGCAACTCACAGGACTTGTGCTCAAGACCCCCATCAGCCTCACTGACCTTCTCTGGACCCACCCCAGCACCTCTATGTCCTTCTTGTAGTGCAGGGACCATTTGATCTATGTGACAGGAAGAGTAGCCCCAGGAAAGGCAGAGATTGGGATATTCCTCCTGTAGCTGGGCAGGAATGAGGTTGGTTTGGTTTGGCACCAAGACTTCTGCACTTGTGGGAAGAGTCCTTAGGTGCTTTGTAAGCTGCTCCTGGGAATGGCCTGCACAAAGGTGTCCTTATCCCACATCATGGGTGGGGGCAAAGGCAGGAAATACCTTGTGGGAGCTGGGATGGTGTGGTGCAGGGTGTGGGAATGACTGGACTCTGGCACAGCTTTGGGAACTGTTATGCCTTGGCTTGTTGGGAGCAGGGACATGACCCTGTGCCTGGTCTGTGGAGGGATGGTATGAAGAGCTTTAGAGGAATGTTTGCCAGGTTTCTCCTGTCTCCATGACATGCCTCTGGCAGGGTGATGGGAGCTTCCAAGGAGAGAAGAGCCCAGTGCTTACTGCTGGGTGGTCTGGATTCTGTGCTCAGCCTAATCAGGAGGTTCCATCTCAACATGAGGAGGAACTTCTTCACTGGGAGGGTCCCAGAGCACTGGAACAGGCTGCCCAGAGAGGTTGTGGAGTCTCCTTCTCTGGAGACTTTCAAGACACATCTGGATGTGCTCCTGTGTGACCTGTGCTGTATTCTGTGGTCCTGCCCTGGCAGGGAGGGGGTTGGATTTGATGATCTTTCGAGATCCCTTCCATCCCCTAACATCCTATGATCTTATGATCCTATAATCCCAGGAGCTACCAGTGCACAGCTTATTCCCATTGAGCAACAGACCTGGTGCTGCACCAAGGAGCTAACTGAAGTGACTCCTCCTGCAAATGCTGTGACACAGCAGGCCAGATGGTTCAGGCCAGGGAGATGCATCAGGTCAGGCACTGGAACAGGCTGCCCAGGGGGGCGGTGGAGTCCCCATGCCTGGAGGGGTTTCAAAGCTGTGCAGATGTGGTACTGAGGGCCATGGTTTAGTGGTAACCTGGCAGTGCTGGCTTAATGGTTGGAGTTGGAGATCTGAAAGGTCTCTTCCAACCAAAACACTTCTGTGATTTGATCAGTCTGTGGCTGGAGCTGCTCGTGTTTGACGCTGCTGAGAAGGGAGATCCGTGGGCACAGCCAGGTTGGTACGTGGCAGCTGGTACCTAAAACAGAAGGTGGGGTTTGCTCTGGCTCTCTGCAAATCATCAGGAGCTCAGCTGAGTGTGGGAGTTACCCTGATGCACTGAGGGAGGTGGAGTTAAGAGAGATTCTGTTTGATTCTATTGAAGGGAGGTTGTAGTGAGGCTGCTGTTGGCTTTTTCTTCCAAGTAACTAACAAGAGGATAAGAGGAAATGGACTCAGGCTGTGCCAGAGGAGATTTAGGTTGGATATTAGGAAAAATTTCTTTACTGAAAGGGTTCTCAGGCACTGGAAGAGGCTGCCCAGGGAGGTGGTGGAGTCTCCATCCCTGGGGGTGTTCAAGAAATGTGTGGCCCTGGCACTTGGGGGACATGGTTGAATGGCCATGCTGGGGTTGGGTTGAGGGTTGGACTGGATGATCTTACCATCCCTGGAGGTGTTGAAGAGTTGTGTAGTTGTGGTGCTTAGGGATGTGGTTTAGCCACAGAAGCAAGAGAGTGAAGCCCAAGGAGCACAAATGTGGCAGTTTTGGGGCTCTCACTACAAGAAGGACATTGAGGTGCTGGAGAGGGTCCAGAGAAGGGCAACAAAGCTGGGGAAGGGACTGGAGGAGAGATCTAGTGAGGAGCAGCTGAGAGGACTGGAGTTGTTTAGTCTGCAGAAAGGGAGGTTGAGAGGAGACCTCATTGCTCTCTACAACTTGAGCATGGAGCCAGGAGGGAGTTGGTCTCTTCAAACAAGTAACAAGTGATAGAAGAAGAGGAAGTGGCCTCAAGTTGCAGCAGAGGAGGTTCAGGTTGGATATTAGGAAGAATTTCTTCACTGAAAGGGTTTGCAGGCACCGGAACAGGCTGCCCAGGGAGGTGGTGGAGTCTCCATCCCTGGGGGTGCTCAAGAAATGTGTGGCCCTGGCACTTGGGGGACATGGTTGAATGGCCATGCTGGGTTTGGTTGATGGTTGGACTGGATGATCTTACCATCCCTGGAGGTGTTGAAGAGTGGTGTAGTTGTGGTGCTTAGGGATATGGTTTAGTCAGTGTCAGGTTAATGATCTCAATGATCTCAAAGGGCTTTTCCAATCTGGGCAGTTCTGCCCTTCAGTGAAAAACATGAGGAGACGAAACACTTCCAGATATGGTCTAGTGGTCATGGAGTGTTGGGACTTGATGGTCCTAGAGGTCTTCTCCAACCTTAATGATTCTATGATCCACATACACACACACATCCCCCTTCAAATGTGTCCCTACACCAACATTCCTGTGGGGTTACAGACTCCTGCCCCTTTCTCTGCACAGGAAAGCCATCTGCCTGTGGACCAGCGGGCTCGGGTGTGCATCAATCAAACTTTTATCTGCTCCATCTCTTGCCCTTTATCTGGTTTATCTCCATACATCTTCCAGCTCTGTATTAGCCATAATAGATACAGTAAGTGGCTGATCTGGTGGGTCAAATGGTCAGGGCTCTTTGATCAGCCGTCAGGATCCATTACCAGCAGGGCCTCCGGTGGGGCTTGAATTACAACTTCCATTTGACTCATTTCTGGGGTCAAAACGTGCCTCTTATTTGATAGAATGACAGAAATTGTATAATTTGTATATATCCCTGAGCCATATGTGCTCTGAGTGCCACTCTAATGTGTTTTATAAAGGCACAGCTGTCTGGGTGACTTATTTAAAATGGGATTTTGAAGTAGTGTTCTTGCCATTTAATGCCCTCGTTCAGGGTTGCACAAGGTTTATCAAATCATAAATAACATTTAGAACACTCCTTTTTTTATTATTTTTTATTTTTTTTTTAGCATAACAATGAGGCTTGCTGCTCAGAAGGGACAGTCAATGGCTGTTTGGTAAATAAGCAACAATGCAGAAAGCAAACCAGAGCCTAATTAGGAATTAATGACGGCGCAGGAGGCTCCGATACCTTCCTCTCCTCCTGCTAAGGCTGCAGACTAGACAGAGCTCATCTTGGCAGGCTCTGCTAGAAAATGTGCCATCAAACCTTGTCATCATCCTGGCAGACATGTTGTCCTCCTCCCACCTCCTGGGCCTCCCACCAGTCTCGGCTGAGTTGCAGCAAAACGTCAACAGTTGGGAAAATAAACCTGGGTCTGGGGCAGAGCCATGCAGAGTGGGGGTGGGGAGGGTCCTCTTCCTCACTGCAGACCACAGAGCCAGGAATCATAAAATCGTAGAATCACAGAATCATAGAATCAAGAAGGTTGGAAGAGACCTCAAAGATCATCAAGTCCAACCTGTCACCCTGCACCTCATGACTATCTAAACCATGGCACCAAGTGCCACGTCCAACCCCCTCTTGAACACCTCCAGGGATGGTGACTCCACCACCTCCCTGGGCAGCACATTCCAATGGCCAACCACTCTCTCTGTGAAGAACTTTCTCCTCACCTCCAGCCTAAACCTCCCCTGGTGCAGCTTGAGACCGTGTCCTCTTGTTCNTCTTGAGTAGTGTGTTCAGTTTTGGGCACCTCGATACAAGAGAGATGTGGAGGTGCTGGAGCCAGGGCAGAGGAGGGCAAGGAAGCTGTGAAGAGGCTGGAGGATAAATATAATGAAGAGCAACTGAAGGAGCTGGGGATGGTTAGTGTGAAACAGAGGAGGCTGAGGGGAGACCTCATTGCT
>VXBD01011623.1:80796-119682 GCA_013399975.1 Indicator maculatus
AGAAAGAAAGAAAGAAAGAAAGAAAGAAAGAAAGAGGAAAAAAAGAAAAAAAAGAAAAAGACAAAAAAAGTAGGTGAGGAAGGGCTTGGATTGGGAATTTTATTGGCATTCCCAGTGGGCTGTAATAAAGATCCTTTTCACACAATACAGTGAATGTTTACAGCAGACAATTTAGTTTCCTTCCAACAATTATGAGAGAAATTGAATCTCAGGAAATGTTAGGTTTTCTCTAAAATTAGCCATAACAATAAAGATACCCCTGAAAGTTTATTAAGGAGGGGTTAGAAAAAGAAAAAAAAAAGAAGGGGGGAAAAAATTAAAAGCCATCTCTGGAAGAGAGTTTAGGGAATTTATTTTAAGAATTCCAGATGAGTTCTAAACAAAAGCAGACACCTCCATGGGGCTGAGAGCTCCTGCTCCCCATGCCTGAGGTTGCTTTTCTCTCCTGGAGCTGTTTTTCTCCCAGGCTTCAGCAATTCCTAGTGCCTTTTGGAAGCCAGTACCCAAAAAGTTCTTGTTTCCACCCCAGACCCAGCTGGAAGAGGCTGCTGGTGACTTCTGCAAGTTGGTGGTGCACAGGGGAGTAGCAGGTTGTGCTCTTCTCTGTGCAGGTCTGGATGCTGCAAGCCTGGCAGCCCACACCTGTATGGTCCTCACCTGCCCATCCCTCATCCCAGGGCAGGTTTCCCTGAGCTGTGGATGAGGAACTCAACGTGAGCCAGTAATGGGCACTTGCAGCCCAGAAGGCTGCCATGTCCTGGGCTGCATCAAAAGAAGTGTGACCCCCAGGACAGGGAGGTGATTCTGTCCTTCTGCTCTGTCCTGGGCTGCATCAAATGAAATGTGACCAGCAGGACAGGGAGGGGATTCTGTCCCTCTGCTCTGTCCTGGGCTGCATCAAAAGAAGTGTGACCAGCAGGACAGGGAGGTGATTCTCTCCCTCTGCTCCGCTCTGGTGCCCCTGGAGCACTGCATCCACTTCTGGTGCCCCCATGACAAGAAGGACATGGAGCTGCTTGAGAGGGTCCAGAGGAGGCATGAAGATGATCAGAAGGCACCTTCCCTATGGGGACAGGCTAAGGGAGGGGTTGGGTCTGTTCCACCTGGAGAAGAGAAGGCTCTGGGGAGACCTTAGAGCAGCATTTCAATACCTGAAGACTACTGGAAGATGGAGAGGGATGTTTTATAAGGACCTGTAGTGATAGGGTGAGAGGCAGTGCCCACCCAAAGCAGTTGTTGAGACTGAATTTGGGAAGGTGCTGCTGCTGTCTCATCTCAGGGTTTGCTTTGGCAGAGCTGACTCAGAGGTATGTGGCTTTGGCACTTTTCCCATGAGCTGGAGACAGGCTCTGGGGTTGAGGGTCTTCAGGATAGTGTGGGAAGCTGATTTATTGCATTCCTGGTTTCAGGTATTTCCTTTTCCCATTCTGGCAGCTTCCTGGCAGTCCACAATGTTTTGCAGTGGATGGATGGGTAAAGGATCTCAAGCTCCTCTTGGGAATAAAGAGAAGAGAGGGGAGAAGAGAAGGTGGAACTCTACAGGGCATGGATATGAGAGGAGACCTTCTGGCTCTCTACAACTCCCAGAAAGGAGATTGAAGTGAGGTGGGGATCAGACTCCTCTCCCAAGGAGTATGCAACAGGATGAGAGGAAACAGCCTCAAGTTGCACCAGTGGAGGTTTAGGTTGGACATGAGGAACAATTTGTTCCCCAGAAGGGTTGTCAAGCCCTGGAACAGGCTGCCCAGGGCAGTGGTGGAGTCCCCATCCCAGGAGGGAGTTAAAAGCTGTGTAGATGAAGGACTTGATTTAGTGGCAACCTGGCAGTGCTGGGTTAATGCTTGGAGGTGATGATCTTAAAGATCTCTTCCAGCCTGAAGGGTTCTGTGATTCTATGACTCTGTGATATGTTCTTAATTTGAATAAAATCAAATAAGAAAGCAAGGTGAGCAGCCCCTGAGCTGCTAAGACGACAGGTGCTTAAGAAGCACTGAATCAATACATAAAACATATTTGCTGAAGGCATTTGGTGTTGGAAGTTTAAACATGAAACATGCCTGAGCCATCTGATACCCTCCTGCAGCAGGATGTTCAAAGAGCCATTAGAGCTGCCTCAGCTGCAGCTTTACATCTTCACTCCACCTGCCAAGGAAGCTGCAGTATCTCAGCGATGCCTCCAGAAGGGGAAGTTGAGGGAATTCACAGAATCACAGAATTCCAAGGGCTGGAAGGGACTTTGAAAGGATCATCCAGTCCAACTTCCCCCTGCCAGAGAGCAGGCCCTCTGCCAGATCACACAGGAACACATTCAGGCAGGTCTTGAATATCTCCAGAGAGGGAGACTCCATGATCTAATTTCAACCCCATTGCCAGAGGAAGGGACACCTCCCACTAGACCAAGTTGCTCCCTAAGGCTTCATCCAACCTGGCCTTGAACACATCCAGGCAGGGGGCATCCACAGAGCCCCTGGGCAACCTCTTCCAGTGTCTCCTCACCCTCACTGTCAACAATTCCTCCTTAAAATTTGGACTAAATCTTTCCTCTTCCAGCTTGAAGCCACTGCCCCTCCTCCTGTCACTACAAGCCCATGTCTAGGAGGGATTTCACCAGGTTTGGACTTTTTGTGTGTGTCTGTGTGTGCTGCATTTCCCCCTTCACACCAATGCCCTGGATGCTGTGGCACTGTTCCCTTGGAGAGCGCTGGGGCAGGGCTATGGAAAGCAGCAGCTCTGCCATTGTCCAGTGTCCCCAGGCCTAATAGAATCATAGAATTGTTAGGGTTGGAAGGGACCACAAGGATCAGCCAGTTCCAACCCCCCTGCCATGGGCAGGGACACCTCACACTACATCAGGCTGGCCAGAGCCTCATCCAGCCTGGCTGCAAACACCTCCAGGGATGGAGCCTCAACCACCTTCCTGGGCAACCCATTCCAGGCTCTCACCACTCTCATGGGGAAGAACTTCTTCCTCACATCCAGCCTGAATCTCCCCACTTCCAGCTTTATTCCATCCCCCCCAGTCCTATCACTACCTGACACCCTAAAAAGTCCCTCCCCAGCTTTCTTGGAGCCCCCTTCAGATCCTGGAAGGCCACAAGAAGGTCACCTCAGAGCCTTCTCCAGACTCCAGAACAGCCCCAACTCTCTTAGTCTGTCCTCATAGCAGAGCAGCTCCAGCCCTCTGCTCATCCTGGTGGTCCTTCTCTGGACACCTTCCAGCACCTCCAGATCCCTCTTGTAATAGAGGCTCCAGAACTGGATGCAGTACTCCAGGTGTGGTCTCACCAGAGCAGAGCAGAGGGGGAGAATCACCTCCCTTGACCTGCTGGCCACACTTCTCCTGATGGAGCCCAGGCTCTGGTTTGGCTTCCTGGGCCAAGAGCTGGCTTAGAGCCAGATGAGACAAATAAACAGGTTTGTGTGTTTATTTTGTGTCTGAAATGACAGGAGAAGGAGGCCCTCAGCCGCTCAATCCATTAAGAAATAACTAGGTGGGCAATCCAGAACCATTTGTGTAAAAGGCTCTGACTCTGGGCTGCCTGCACAATTTATTAATACTTCACAGGAAAGGGAGGGGGGGGAGGGAGGGAAACAAAGAATTATTTTAATCTCATAATGGATGATGAGCTGTGAAATTGCTTCTGCAGCAGCTGGGCACCCTGGGGGAGGTGCTAGATTGTACCACATTATGCAAGCTCTCCCCACATCTCTGCTTCCCTCCTTGCTAATCAGACACATCAGCTCTGGGCAGTGGGGAACAGGGATGGGGAGGAGAGGGTGCCCCCACTGCTTCTCTTGGATTTTATTACCTTTCAGTTTGAATATGTGTAGTTCTCCTGTCAATTTGCTTTGGGGTCCCAAGGCTGACTTTGGAAGCGTGTAGGCTCAGATCTGAGCCATGCTTTGGGCTTCAAAGGTCTGATCCCTTCACTGTGGAGGCAAGAGCAGCAAGAGCTGTACAGTGCTGAGCAGGAGCTTTGCTCTGGGCCCCTCAGCATCACCAATACTCCAAGTGAAGTTTTGTTTGTGTGCTAAAAGGGCAGCCTGGGCTTAAGCACTTGGGCAGCAGGTGGGTAAATGGTGCCCCCAGAATCGTGGAATCTTAGAATTGTTTTGGCTGGAAAAGACCTTTGAGATCAAGTCCAACCAATAACAGTGATTAGCTGCCAGGGCACCACTGAAGCATGGCCATCAGCACCACATTTCCACAGCTTTTCTCCTCCTCCACTGCCCTGGGCAGCCTCTTCTAGGAACTGACAACCCTTTCAGGGAAGAAATTATTCCTCATATCCAACCTAAACCTCTCCTAGTGCAACTTGAGGCAGGTTCCTCTTGTCCTGTCTCATGTTACTTGGGAGAAGAGACCAACTCCCACTTGGCTCCAGCCTCTTTTCAGGGAGCTGTAGAGAGTCTCCCCTCAGCCTCCTTTTCTCCATGCTGAACAACTCTTGATTCCTTCAGCTGCTCCTCATAAGGCTTGGGCTCTAGACCCTTCACCAGCTTGATTGCTCTTCTCCAGACCTGCTCCAGCACCTCATACATACAGCAAGGAGACCAAACCAGGTGTAATGTAGAGCCTTCTCTTCTCCAAACTGAGCAACCCCAACTCTCCTAGTCTGTCCTCATAGGAGAAGAGCTCCAGCCCTCTGCTCATCCTCATGGCCCTCCTCTGGACACCTTCCAGCACNCCCTCTCCTCAGGGCTGCTCTCCAGCCAGTCCCTGTTCAGCCTGTATCAGTGCCTGGGATTGCCCTGACCCAGCTGCAGGACCCTGCACTTAGTCTTGTTGAGCCTCATGAGGTTGTCATGGACTCAACTCTGCAGCCTGTCCAGGTCCCTCTGGATGGATCCCTTCCCCCCAGCCTGTCCAGGTCCCTCTGGATGGATCCCTTCCCTCCAGCCTGTCCAGGTCCCTCTGGATGGATCCCTTCCCCCCAGCCTGTCCAGGTCCCTCTGGATGGATCCCTTCCCTCCAGCCTGTCTGCTCACCACACAGCTTGGTGTCAGCAGCAAACCTGCTGAGGGTGCACTCAATGCCTCTGTCCATGGCACCAACAAAGATGTTGAACAAGCCTGGTCCCAGGACTGATCCCTGAGGGACTCCACTTGTCCCTGGCCTCCACCTGGACATGGAGCCATTGCCAGCCACTCTGTCAATGTCAAGCCAGCTCCTTATCCACTGAGTCCTTCTGGTTTGACTGAAACCAGATTGAAATAATTTCTTAGAGTGCTTTTTTGCTAATTCTTCTTTGCCTGCTTCTCCATTACTGTTTCCAGGCTGCCTTTATCTCCTGACCTGCTTACAGTGCATTATCCATCATTATGTAAGCCACCCCTCAGCTCAGCCCAACAATGCAGTGCTGTGAAGTGCCTGATCTTATTATGCAAGTTCAGGATGCCATGAGAGGAAAAGAAAAGGCAATTAGGGAAAAACAATAATAAATCCGTGCTCCTCAAATAATTCCCAGAAATGCAGGAGCTGCTTGAGCCCAGCATTATCATGTTCCTTGGGTTTGCTTCCAAGCAAGAGAGTGGGAAAGGAAAGAGAAATCTGACTGATTTGAGATTCCCCATTGGCTCCCATCTCACTGCATGTGCAGGCCCTTCAAAACATTTTAAAACCAGGCAAAAAAAAAAGAAAAAAGGTTTTATAAACCATTTTCAGGAGGCTGGTTGTGAGGCAGATGCCAGAGGCTGCACTTCGCCATGGTGAAGCAGAGCTTGCTCATTGTTCAATCATAGAATGGGCCAGGCAGGAAGGGACCTCCAAAGCCCATCCAGTCTGACCTCCCTGCAGTCAGCAGGGACATCCCCAACTAGATCAGGCTGTCTAGGGCCTCTTTGAGCCTTACCTTGAATATCTCCAGGGATGGGACCTCAACCACCTCCCTGGGCAACCTGTTCCAGTGTTCCACCACCCTCCTGGTGCAGAACTTGTTCCTCACATCCAATCTAATCTGCCCTGCTCTAGCTTGAAGCCATTGCCCCTGGCCCTGTCCCTGCAGGCCTTTTCACTCTCTCTCCATCCTTCCTGTATCCCCCTTCAGGTACTGGTAGGCTGCTATTAGGTCTCCCTGAAGCCTCCTCTTCTCCAGGCTGAACACCCCCAGCTCCCTCAGCCTGTCCTCATAGCAGAGCTGCTCCAACCCCCTGAGCATTTTTGTAGCCCTCTCCACCAGGTCCATGTCCTTCCTCTATTGAGGTCTNACACTTCATTCCCCAATCTGTATTGATAGTGAGGATTGCTCCAGCCCAGGTGCAGAACCCTGCACTTGCTCTGGCTTTTGCTGGAGCACTGCCATGTTTGCTTGGAGAGACCAGGGAAGAATAGCCCCAAACCCAAAACCAGTGAAATTAAACAGTTCTCTTCCCAGTGTGGGTAGGCACCTAAGATAAAGGTGAAGCTAGATGATCACTATGGCTGATCCAGGAGCAGCTATGCACCAAACATGCCTTAGCACAAAGGGTTTTCAGGAGCTCTGTTTATCACTGACATTTGCATAAACCAACAAAGAATCATCACAGAGTCAGAGAATGGTAGGGATTGGAAGGTCTCTGAAGATCATCAAGTCCAACCCCCTTCTGAAAACAGTCAGCAGATTTTGAGCCTCAATATCCCATCTGCTTCCTTAGGGCACTGAAGGTTATAAGGACGTGGTGTTGCCACACAGCGTTCAGGCTGCAGAGCTGGAGGTGGGGAGGTCCAGATACAGCAACTCCCTGTGTGCCCCCAGCATGAGGCAGAGGAAGGTGATTCCTGGACATGCTCTGTCTCATGAAAATGGCATTTCAGAGAAGTCAGAGCATCATGGAATCATAGAATCAGAATTGTCAGGGTTGGAAGGGACTTCAAGGCTCACCCAGCTCCAACCCCCCTGCCATGGGCAGGGACACCTCACACCACAGCAGGTTGCTCACAGCCACATCCAGCCTGGCTGCAAAAACCTCCAGGGATGAGGCTTCCACCACCTCCCTGGGCAACCTCTGCCAGGCTCTCACCACCCTCATGGGGAAGAACTTCTTCCTAACATCCAATCTGAATCTCCCCATTTCTAGTTTTTTTTCCATTCCCCTCAGCCCTATCACAACAGCAAATCCACACAGTGGCAGTTTTCTGAGGAACTTGAGGAGCTCCCTGCTGCCAGATGTTGAAGTGAAGAGGTTATTGGAGATGCAGGGCAGGGGAGGGATGGTAAACCCAGGTGAGGCAGCTGAAAGGAAGGGGTGAATTGGTCTGCTCTTTGAGGAGCTTCCATAATTGTTCATTTGGGATTTTTTTTATATCTCCCCCAAAATGTTGTCTAGCATTGGCCAATTTTTAGGTCAGCATCTTGACAGAATGCTGATCCAATTGACTAAGTGGGTCTTGAGCTCTCAGGAGGACAATATATGGTCATGGGCTTCCATTCTTGAGCTCTCAGGAGGACAATATATGGTCATGGCCTTACATTCTTCCCTGCAAGTGGTTTTGAAAGCTTTTCTCTCCAGGATGGACTTTGTGGGATGAGAAGATGCATCTGGAGGGAGAGTTGTTCCAGCAGGTTCAGGCAGAGCTCTCTTTTGGAACTTGCTGGGGCTCTGAGAAGCTCCTGAAGGCTTTCAAGAAACATGTGGCCATGGCACTTTGGGGCATGGTTTAATGGCCATGGTGGTGTTAGGTTGAGGGTTGGACTCGATGACCATTTCCAACCCAAATTATCCTATGATTCTATAAGGCGACCACAGCCGGGCAGTAGAAGGAGGAAGGGCTGAGGTCTCTGAGGTGGATTACATTTTTTTCTTTCTCTTTATTCCTGGGGGTAACCTCTTTCAAAACTCATTTTTGTCTGTGTCACAGAGGAATTAGAGGTCTGTCTTGCTCTCTTCCCTGGGAAGGATAAACACAGCATCTCTAATCCTTTATATACCCTTGCATGCTGCACTGCTGCTTCCCATGCATGCATCTGTCTGCCTTTATGGTAACTGTAACCTTTTCCTGAACCAGAGATTTTCCTGAGCAAGAGGCCTTTGGGATCTGCCTGGGCTTTCCTAGATGCATTTTTAATAAACACAATAATTTGACTGCAAAGCCTATTACTTATCCCCCCCACACACTCCTGTTTGTTCTATGGGACAGTCATTTCCATGCCTGCAAACACACATACACCCCCCAAGTAAGTCACAGGGCAATGAAAGGCAGGATGACAAAACTGGGGTGGGTTGTGACAAACCAGTCCATCATCAGGCTTGTCAGCTGTGGGCTTTGTGTGCTGCCTGTAAATAATGGCCTCCGGAAGATGTGAAATCTAAGGGAAGGAGGGAAGGAGGGAAGGAGGGAAGGAGGGAAGGAGGGAAGGAAGGAAGCAGGGAAGGAGGGAAGGAGGGAAGGAGGGAAGGAGGGAAGGAGGGAAGGAGGGAAGGAGGGAAGGAGGGAAGGAGGGAAGGAGGGAAGGAGGGAAGGAGGGAAGGAGGGAAGGAGGGAAGGAGGGAAGGNAAAGAAGGAAGGAAGGAAGAAAAAGAAAGTAAGAAAGAAAGAGAGAAAGAGAGAAAGAAAAGAGAAAGAAAGAAAAAAGAAAGGAACAAAGAAAGAAAAAGAAATAAAAGAAAGAAAAGTAAGAGAAAGAGAAAGAAAGAAAAAAGAAGAAAGAAAGAAAGAAAAAAGCAGAAAGAAAGAAAGAGAATGAGAAAGAAAAAAGAAAGGAAGAAAGANAGAAAGAAAGAAAGAAAGAAAGAAAGAAAGAAAGAAAGAAAGAAAGAAAGAAAGAAAGAAAGAAAGAAAGAAAGAAAGAAAGAAAGAAAGAAAGAAAGAAAGAAAGAAAGAAAGAAAGAAAGAAAGAAAGAAAGAAAGAAAGAAAGAAAGAAAGAAAGAAAGAAAGAAAGAAAGAAAGAAAGAAAGAAAGAAAGAAAGAAAGAAAGAAAGAAAGAAAGAAAGAAAGAAAGAAAGAAAGAAAGAAAGAAAGGGAAAAATAAAAAGAAAGAAAAAGAAGAAAAAGAAAAAAAAGAAAAAGAAAGGAAGAAAAGAAAGAGAATCAAGCCTAATTGTAGCTATATTTTTGTTTTCCATTTTGGTTTGTGTACAGTAAGATGACTTTTGAGGAGACATTTTTATTCCAGAGGGGAGAAAAAAAAGGAGTGGGGGTGGGGAAATGACAAGGCAACAAGAAAGACATAATTGCACTGATTTTCAGAAGTGCTGGCATTACCTGGGATCTGATGTACTGTAAGACATGAATCAGAAAAATTCTATTAAAAAAAAAAAGTCCCTTGAATGGCTGACACAGGAATATTATCCACGATGATTAATTTGACTTGGTCATTATGAACACAGACAAGTCTGACAAAATTGCATTGCATTCCTCACTGAATTCATAAAATCACTCTACACATAATAAGAAGTTCTCTGCTATCCACTATTCTTGACAGGATTCCAGTTCTGGATCAGGTACTTGATTTAAAAAAAAAAAAAGAAATTTAAAAATGAAAAAAATTGGAGGGGAAAGAAGGAGCTGGAGCCTATTTAACAGCCTACAATAGGGCTGATTTCTTTTGCTCTGAATTGTTCAGAGAACTCCATCATTATTATTTTTAGCTTTTTTTTTCTTTTTTTCCCCACCTGGTGACGTGGTGCTGCAGGTCACCCACAGTGTGGGCAACACACAAGCTGCCTGGAAGCTTTGGTTTGCATCAAGGGGATGCAGGAGAATCACAGAATCACAGAATTATTGAGGCTGGAATAGACCTCTGAGATCATCAAGCTCAGCCTATGACCCAAGACCAGCACATGGAGCAGACCATGGCACTAAGTGCCACATCCAAACTTCCCTTAAACACTTCCAGGGATGGTGACTCCACCACCTCCCTGGGCAGTCCATTCCAGTGTTTGATTTCCCTTTCCATCAGGAAGTGCTTCCTGACATCCAACCTAAACCTCCCCTGGCACAGCTTCAGCCCATGCCTCCTCATCATGTCACAAGCTGCCTGGGAGCAGAGCCTGACCCCCACCTGACTACAACTTCCCCTCAGGTAGTTGTAGAGTGTGATAAGGTCCACCCTGAGTCTCCTCGTCCCCAGGCTAAACAACCCCAGCTCCCTGGGGCTCCAAGGTGACCTTCTTGTGGCCCTCCAGTATCTGAAGGGGACCTACAAGAAAGCTGGGGAGGGAGTTTTTAGGCTATCAGGTAGTGATAGGAGTGGGGGGAATGGAATAAAGCTGGAAGTGGGGAGATTCAGACTGGATGTAAAGAAGTTCTTCCCCATGAGAGTGGTGAGAGCCTGGAATGGGTTGTCCAGGGAGGTGGTTGAGGCTCCATCCCTGGAGGTGTTTAAAGCCAGGCTGGATGAGGCTCTGGCCAGCCTGATCTGGTGTGAGGTGTCCCTGCCCATGGCACGAGGGTTGGAACTGGCTGATCCTTGAGGTCCCTTCCAACCCTGACTGATTCTATGATTCTAAGTGCCACATTCAATCTTTTCTTAAAGACCTCCAGGGATGGTGACTCCACCACCTTCCTGGGCAGTCCATTCCAGTGTCTGATTTCCCTTTCCATCAGGAAGTGCTTCCTAACATCCAACCTAAACCTCCCCTGGCACAGCTTCAGGCCATGCCCTCTTGTCCTGTCACAAGTCACCTGGGAGCAGAGCCTGACCTCCACCTGACTACAACTTCCCCTCAGGTAGTTGTAGAGTGTAATAAGGTCCCCTTGAGTCTCCTCTTCTCCAGGCTAATCGCCCCCAGCTCCCTCAGCCTCTCCTCAGAAGACTTTCCCTCCAGTCTCTTCACCATCCTGAGTCCCAAGAAGCCCTAGTGGGTCACACCAGAGGGCAAGGGGCAAGGTCATCACTGCTGTTTCCTCTGGCCACAGCCACAAGTGAGTCCACACCCAGGTTGAATCTGGGGATGGTTCATCATAAAGATGATCATTGATTAATGGAACCTTGCTCTTCATTCCTCACCCTCAGAAATGAGCTATCAATCAGTGGACAGGTTGAGTTCAGTGTCTTGGCAGTCAGTCACAGAATTGTTTTGGTTGGAAAAGACCTCTGAGATAATTGAGTTCAACCACCAGCTTACCACCACCATGGCCATTAAGCCATGTCCCCAAGTGCCATGGCCACAGGTTTCTTGAACACCTCCAGGGATGGGGACTCCACCACCTCCCAGAGCAGCCTGTGCCCATGCCTGTTGTTCCTGTGTCATTAGCATGGAAAATGACCAAAGCCCCTTCTCTGTGACAGCAGAATCAGGTGCAAGCCTCCCAACCCTTTGTCATTCTGAGTGAACTGAGATTTTTCTGTTCCCTCTGAATATTGCTGGCTGGTTCCCTTCACAGCCTCCATCCTGCTGAGCACCAGGACACTACTTTGCCACTGTCCCTTTGCCACTGTAGGACTGGCCAAGGAGAGCAAAGACCATGAGGACAATCAATAATGCTTAGGACCCTGATATCTCCTTTCCATCCATGTGTGGGGTTATGAAACTTACAGAAAAGAGACTCCTTTTGTCCTGTCAAATTTATGGTTGAAACCATCCTGCAGGCTTAGCTTTTGGCTCTGTCACTGTGTCCATAGGACATGGGATGAAGTCAGCTCAGGCAGAATTAAAAAGCAACCATCCAGCTTCATTCCAAGGGTAAGCTGTCCAGCAGCACTGTGGTTGAGCTAGAGGCTGTCTTGTCATGACATGTTGAGCAGTTTTAACAAGGCCAAGTTCTGGGTCCTGCACTTGGGTCACAACAACCCCATGAATGCTCCAGGCTTGGGGTAGAGTTGCTGGAAAATGCCCAGTGGGAAAGGACCTGGGGGTGTTGGTTGCAGCTGAAGATGAGCCTGCAGTGTGCCCAGGTGGCTGAGAAGACCAACAGCATCCTGGCCTGGATCAGCATTAGTGTGGCCACCAGGACCAGGGAAGGGATGGTGTCCCTCTACTCAGCACTGGTGAGGCCACACCTGAGTATTGGGCTCAGTTTTGGAGCCCCTCACTACAAGAAATGCAGAGAAGGCCAACAGAACAGGTCTGGTGAGGAGCAGATGAGGGAACTGAGGAACTGGAGAAAAGGAAAGGAAGCTGAGGGGAGACCTTCTGGCTCTCTGCAACTCCCTGAAAGGAGATTGGAGCCAGCTTGGTCTCTTCTGCCAAGTAAAAAATGATAGAACAAAAGGGAACAGCCTCAAGTTGCAGCAGGGAAGGTTTAGGTTGGACATTAGAGGAAACTTCTTCACTGAAAGGGTTCTGGAACACTGGCACAGGCTGCCCAGAGAGGTGGTTCAAAGAGGCGGAGCTGTGGTGCTGAGGGCCATGGTTTAGCAGCAGCCTTGGTAGAATTAGAGAATGGTTGGATTGGCTGATCTTAAAGGTTTTAATTTCCAGTTAAAATGGTTCTCTGATTTTGTGGTTCTCTAAGTCTGCACCAGAGTGATGCCTTCACCTGGAGGAGATGGTGAGAAATGGGGCCCATGGAGGTGTGTGCTTCCTCTTTGGGTGAGCCAACATCTGGTTGGGTTTCATAACCCCACTACTAAAGGTGTGGAGGAGGAGCACAGAGGCAAGCAGATCCCAACTTTCCTGCAGGTCACTTGCTGCTCTGCTGTGCTCCCAGCCTCCTCCCCAGTGTGGCTGCCTGTTGCGGAGTGTTGTGCAGGCACTTTCCAAGGCATCTTTGTGTCGATGCAGGGACTTGTTTCTTCCCTTTCAACCACATTCCCCTAGCCAAAACCCTGAGCATGTGAAAATTAATGTTGAAGGGGCTGGGAACACTTCAAAGCCAATTTGTAGATTGTCTGTGACTGGCTGTTAATAAATCCTTCTGTAGAGCATTTACCCTTCTCTCCCCTCCTAATGCACTGGCTCTGCTCTTCACACGCTGGATCTCTGTGTGCCACCATGAGGCAAATCAATTTCCATCCTTAAGACCCAGAGCTGCTGGCATGGAAAATCAGCACAGCTTCGCTTCTTGGCATGGGGCTTTGGGAATCTCAGGCGTGAGCACAGCACCCTTGGCATCCTCCCAGTGAAGCGGTGCCAAAGGGGTCCACAGCCCCACCAGCCACCCCATGGTGAGCACCAGGGCATTTCCCCGCCTGCCCCCAAGTGAATTCCACCTTCTTCTGCCACCTGAACTAATGACTCTGTCCCTGCAGCTGCTCTGTGCCTCTGTGGTTCATGTGCTGGAGAAAAGTATCAAAATCCTCTTCAAGCAAACGTGGGCACAGAGGCATAGAATCACACAATGGTGAGGGTCAGAAGGGACCTTTGGAGACCATTGAGTCCAACCCCCCCTGCCAAAGTAGGGTCACCTAGAGCAGGTCACACAGGAACACATCCAGAGGGGTCTTGAAGGTCTCCAGAGGAGGAAGCTCCACAACCTCTCTGGACAGCCTGCTTCAGGGCTCCAGAAGTTTTTCCTCTTATGCCTGTAGTGATTTATGTGTGTGGTGGGAGAGCAGTTTGCAGGCTCCTCAGGAAATGTGAGGTAGGTTGCCTGCCTGGAGCTTCAGTTTTCTCTTTTTCATTGTGTCTGGACTCTTTTCCTCTCTGTATGGGCCAAGATTCTCTCTCAGTCTGGTGTGCCCTGCAGCCCATGGGGTTACTGGCACATGGTGAATCCTTTTATAGGTGTGTAAGAGAAAGAGGGAAAGTCTCTTGAGCGCCAAGGCAATGTGCTTCTCTGCCTTCTGACCCCATCCAGCTTTGGGACAGTTGAGATACTCCACAAACCTCCTGACTGTTTTTCTGCAGCCCCTTCACCAAGCTGTGCTGGTAGAGCTTGTGGTGCTGGTGGGAGAGGAGCAGTCTCCTTGGGGGCACAGCTCTTGGGCCTCAGGTCCTGCTGCCATCCTGCGTCCAGCTGGCCTGGGGTGAGAGGGTCAGGATTGCCATTGCTGCTCATGGGGCGATATGAGCACCCCATAACCACTGTGTCCTCCCTGCTCAGGGTGTAGCCCTTGGTCAAACCTCTCAGCCTCACAACCAGCAGCATTGTCCTCATTTCACAGACTCCCCAGCTTTTGACAAGGGCTTGTGGTGAGAGGACAAGGGGCAATGGCTTTGAGCTGGAAGAGAGGAGATGAGATGGGAGACTGGAGATGAGGAAGAAATTCTTTCCAGTGAGGGTGGTGAGACACTGGAACAGGTTGTGGATGCCCCCTCCCTGGAGTTGTTCAAGGCCAGGTTGGATGAGACCTTCAGCAACTTGGGCTGGTGGGGAGGTGTCCCTGCCCATGGCAGGGACCTGGAACTAAATGATCTTGAAGGTCCCTTCCAACCCAAACCATTCTATGAATTTATGACTTTTGAGGCTGGTTTTGATGTGCTCATATCCATCTAAACCCTGAAGTGTCTAGAGGGTCACATTCATACAGCAGTGAGCTCTTGCAGGCACAACCTAGTTAGTGAGTGAGGAATGGCACAGAGCCTGTGGTGGTTTGTGTCATCTGGGTGATTAAGGTGGAATGGATCACACCAGTCTACGTATTTCCTTGTACCTTAACCAGGAATAAATGTTCCCTCTTAGGCTCCTATTTACTGTTGGATGTTATTTGCCAGGGCAAATATTTACCTGCAATAATCC
Organism: Indicator maculatus; assembly: GCA_013399975.1. Classification (NCBI taxonomy): domain Eukaryota; kingdom Metazoa; phylum Chordata; class Aves; order Piciformes; family Indicatoridae; genus Indicator; species Indicator maculatus. The sequence continues at coordinate 95,340 of VXBD01011623.1, forward strand.
TGCAAATCTCTGTCCTCCTGACTGTGAATAACGTGGCTCTGAATCGATGCTTGGCTGCAGCTCCTGGATCCTCCTGGATAATCACACAGAACATGGGTCAGGGGGGAATTGGGGCCACTGGACATCTGCCATGTTGCCAAGGAGAATGCTTTCCTAGGCCTTTGGGCAAGTTATATCCTCTGTGATTAATGCCAATGCACAGTGGAGAGATGCTGCTGGCCAGCTGTGGAGCGTTTCTTACACAAGGATGGTGGAGGGGAAGGGCAGGAGAAAGCTTCATCTGTAGACATGCTCCACACTTGGAGCTCCCTCCTGAATCACCTGCATGGTGGAGTTGTAACAGCTGTGGGTATGGCTTTGGCTGAATCACAGCTGGTCCCTGAGGAGCTGCCCTGCATTGAGATGTCTTGATGTCTCCTGACCTGAGGTCAGCTGCACATGAGGAGCCACCCAGCCACTGCACAGGAGAGGGGGAGTGGATCCAAAGCAGCCTGTTCTTCCCTGTGGCTGCTGGGAACACTCCCATGGTCAGGCAGGATGGTTCTGTGGGTGGGTGTTTGGTGGGAGCTTGCCAGGGCTTGGCTTTCTTTGCAGCTCAAGAGGAGGTACAACATAGGAGTGAAAGGTGAAGCAGCAGCACCACTGAGTGTGCTGGTTTTGAGCCTGATGGCAGAGACTGTGCAGGGTCACCATGCCCATCAACAGGACAGAGGTGAAGGACACACAGGCAAAGTAATTCCTGGAGCACCCAGGGAAAGTAAACCCCTGGAGCAGTCAGGGGTCGATAACCCTGAGATGTGCTCCAAGTTTGCAGCAGAAATCAGCCAATTGCCATTGATAGATTGTTCCCCAAAGCCACCTCCTGCCTGAGAGCCTTCTCCTTCGCTGGGCTCTGTGTACTGCAAGGCAGAGAAATGTCTGGGCTCAGGTTGCATGAGCTGGAAGTAGGAATCTGGCCCAATGCTTTGGATAGATCAGCGAGAGCTGGGAACAGGCATCTCCATTCCCATCCCTGCACACCCCACTAGTCTCAGGGGTGCTGGTGGTCAGGTGCAAACAAATCCAGGGGGGTCCTAAACACCCTGAGGGATGTGGGCTGGCTTTCTCCAAGCAGACAAGAAGGCTGAAGCTCTCCACAGCTGTCCTGCTGCCTGCTCCCAGAGCAGCCCTGAACCCACCCAGACGAGCTCTGGCTGACCTTGACCTGGCTCTTGCCTGACCTTCCCCCAGTGCTGCCTGGTGCAGCCTGCTGATAAGAGCAGAAGAAAAAAGGAATTGTTTCTCTCCCTTGTTCCTTTGTGAGGGGTATTTGTGCTGTTACAGCAAAGGGAGATGATGCTGCAAAAATGCTCAGTCCTTGCTCACTGCTGGCTGCTCCTCACTTCTCTGCTTGACCCACAGTAACTTTCAGTTGCAGTTTAAGGGCATGCTGAGAAGATGCCCACATCTTGATCAGCTTTATAAGTCAGATGCTAATCCAGCTACATAAAAGAAGATCCAGTTTTACTGTTAAAACTCAGCCTTCCCATGCCTGGGACACTGAAGACAGGAGGAACACATCATTCCCCTGTGAAGCTTCTCCTTCATCTCCTGCTTCTTCTGCACCCACAAACAGGCAGCACCCAGGTCCTGGTCAGCACAGATTTGCCCAGGGTGTGCAGAGTTGCTGTTGCTTGAGCATGCATGCAAGAAGCAGGGACTCCTGACCTCCTTCTTCATCCTCCAGTAGCTCTGCTCCTCCTCATTGTCAAAGCTACCCTGGAGGGCTCTGCTGTATCACCCTCTGTTCTCCATCATCTTGCCCACAAGGACTTGCTCCTGCCAGCTCCTGAATCCTCTTCCAGCCTCACTGCTTCCCAGACCTCCCTCTTAGCCTTCTCCTGCTGCACAAGCTGTTGTGTCCTTCCCCGTTTGCAGACCCTGGGGGGTTTGGGTGCCTCCTGTGCAGCCCTGTCTCCCTCTCCAGAACATCACCCCTGGAGTGAGGAGCTGCATTGGCAGGAAGCTGTGTTAGAGTGTCTCCAAGAGCTGCTGGTGCTCTGGGAGCACAGATTGTCCCAGCTGGTGCCACTGCAGCTCTGGCAATGGGACCCAATGCCCCACCAAGGGGTTCAGCAATGCTGACCTTCCTCCAGGGAGCAAATAATGTGCCCCCAGCCCCACACTTGTGAGCTAGGAGGGAGCAGCTGATAGTGTGTTCACTTGCTCTGACTCCTCTTGGTCCTGGACATGGCTTGAGTGTCACCTTGCTGGGACCTAGAGCCTTTCTCCCCATTACATGCCCTTACACATTTCCCTGTGCCAAAGGTGCAGACCTAGGGAGCTGTGGCCCAGCAAAGCATGATGAAAGGGTGGTGAGGAAGCTTCATGGCAGGAGCACAGCAGGGGGGATCATTTCCACATGTTCCCACATCAACCTCCCCTTCACCCCTCTGTCCTCTGACCCAGATCTGCAGATGGGTGGAGGATAACCCAGGGCCCCCTGTCCAAACATGAATTTCCAGAAGGAAATATGAGGTTTGGATATGATTTGGTTGTTGTTGGAGGTTGGTTATACCTGCTGCAATGCCATCCTGTGGCATGGCTATGCAAGCATGGAGCATAGCTCCTGTTCTGTGCTCAGGGCAGCTTGGTCCGTGCTTGGTGGGTACATTGCTCTGCAGCACAGCCCCTACAGATGGGGCCATGGAGAAGCACAGGGGCCTGAGGGCAAGGAGGGGGCCAGAGCAGAGTCATTGTCCCATCTCTGAGAGTGCTTACCTCCATCCCACTGCAGGCAGAGGCAGAAGTTTGCTACCCCAAGCAGCACCCAGCTGCCCTGCAGCATGAGCCAAGAGAGGGGCTTGCAGGAAGAGCTTTGTCCTTCCAGCTGATTCCAGTGTTGTAATCTGAAGAGGCATAATGTGTAATCACAACGACTCTCATCTGTTTGACAGTGGAAAATCCTGGATCCTTTTTGTCTCCCGTGATGGGCAGCCCTTTAGCAGCGCCCGAGCTTCTCTGGAGTCCTGGTGGGATGAATGGGTTCAGAGCCTCTCACTAATCTAATTTGTGATGTATCAGCATAATTGGCTGTTGAATTTAATTCGAATTAACATAAGAATAGGGAGTATAATCTGCGGGGTAGCCCACGTGGTGGTGGAAAGGAGTTTTGGGTGGTAATGGTTCGAGACCACGGCTGCTGCACTGCACCCACGCTCCGAGACCGCCCTCGGTGGGCACCGAGACGTTCCCTCGGATGCGTCCAAGGGCAGCCTGGGTGAACAATAAATCAGCCTCCTTCCCCACCCTTCCCAGTGGCTATCTGCCTCATCTGCCTTCCTTATCTCCCTAGCAATCGGTTTAAAGCCCAACCAGAATAAAGGTGGTTTGCCGGGGGCCGTTGGTGGCGGCGGCAGGGTGGCAGGCGCCCGCTCCTGGCATGAGCCTTGGCTGATCTGATTCTGCTCGGGTACAGCTTTGATTGGCGTTTCGATACCTCCGCACAATGCTGGAGCTATTTGGAGAGCTTTGTGATTTCAACGGGTCTTTTGGCTTGTGGTTTGTGTTGTGTGCTTGGTTTGTTGTTTTTTTTTTTTTTTTTTCCTCCCTGGGTGGAATAAGGCAGAGGCAGAACGGTGCAGGGGGGAGGAGGGGCGAGCAGGGCTGTGTAAAACCACCTCAAAGCCCTCCAGTGAGCTGCTCGGCAGCAGCAGCAGCAGCAGCACAAGGAGCTTGTAGGTTTGAAGAGAGCTTTAGGAAACTTTAAGTGGGTTTTTACATAATTTTGTTAAGTACAGCAAAGCCACTTGCTTGTATACCTGATACCAAAATAAGCCAGTTGGAGGAACAAGTTTGCTGTGCAATGGTTTATTTAAATCCCTTTCTGTAAAGCATGGAGTGAAATCCTCTTAAATCACTGGGAGAGAATGGATATACCTCCAGGAGTGCAGCCCAAACAGAAACCAAACTGCTAGATGTATTAAATGGGATCTGACTGTCTCCTGTTGTGCACATCCTCTGCCTTCCACTTGTAATACCATAGCTAAACAGAAGCTGGCTGGGGAAATAGCTGGGCTTGAATTTCCCTTGAACAATAACCATGGCTCTCGAGCTATCAGCCCAGGCTACCTATTGGATTTCTTAAAACACTTGGATTTCCCTACAGCCAGTGGGAATCTCAGGGAAACATGGAAGGGTTGGGTGGATAGGACAAGAGGAAATGGTCTCAAGTTGTACCAGGGGAGGTCTAGGTTGGACATGAGGGGCAGTTTCTTCCCTCAAAGGGTTGTCAAGCCCTGGAACATGGGCATGGCATACTGCAGACCCTTCCCTCAGCTGCAGCAGGCTTGTGGCACACGGCCTAAACACAGTGGGACAGAAATTGTCTCTTCTCCTCCCTAGCAAAAATAAGACACAAGATATTTCTGCTGTTCAGGGCAGTCCCCATCCCTAGAGGCATTGAAAATCCATAGAGATGTGGTGCTGAGGGACATGGTTTAGTGGTGACCTGGCAGTGCTGGCTTGGCATTTGGACTTGATGATCTTGAAGGTCTCTTCCAACCATAACCATTCCGTGATTCTTTGATGTTTTTTCTCATTTCTGTCTGCAATGGGACAAAGGGATGCAAGAAATGGGAGCTGAGCTTTAGCAGAGGGTGAGGCTTTCCCAGTCCTCATGTTGGGCTGAGAAGGAGAGACCCTCCCCTCTGACAACCCCAGGGATGCATCTCTCCCAGACAGAGATGGAATGCTCCCACTGTGAGCCCTTCCACCTCTCCACAGGTACTCCTTGCTCCCTGCTCCTCTCCCACTGACTTCTGCATTTCAGTCCAACCTGGGCTTTCTTTTATCAAGGTTTTTCTCCCTTCAGGCTGGGGGTCAATGCAGAGCAATCCAAGTGTGAGCTCTGGGGCAGTGGATAAATAAAGCCTACAGTGCTTAAGTGCTTTTGCACACATCTGAGGTTTTGCTCTCAAACCAAGTATTAAGTCAAAATCCAACCATGAAACTAGGTGATCTGGGAAATTTAGCTTCAAATCCATCTGTATAATACTCTGGCTAATCAGAATTCCAAATGCTATAATAGTTTGTGAAACACTAGCTGTTCAGAAGAGGTCTCCTCTGCCAGAGACTCATTATATCCTCTGCTGATAATTATTAATTTTGGATTCACACTCACAGTCTGAAGCAAATATGTTTTGCTCTGAAGTGCAAACGATTGCACAGGTGCAAGAACATCTTCTTTCTCCATTTAACTTGGAAAGGTTTAGAAGTAAACAAGCACCAGAAAATATGGGAAGCAGAAGGAGTGCCAACAGCACTGTGTTAGTGGTCACCAAATGAATCAGCCTGGAGAAGAGAAGGCTCCAATGAGACTTTCTTGTGGCCTGCCAGTATCTGAAGGGGGCTACAAGAAAGCTGGGGAGGGACTTTTTAGGGTGTCAGGGAGTGATAGGACTGGGGGGAACAGAACAAAACTTCAGATTGGATGTTAGGAAGAAGTTCTTCCCCATGAGGGTGGTGAGAGACTGGCAGAGGTTGCCCAGGGAGGTGGTGGAAGCCTCATCCCTGGAGGTTTTTGCAGCCAGGCTGGATGTGGCTGTGAGCAACCTGCTGTGGTGTGAGGTGTCCCTGCCCATGGCAGGGGGTTGGAACTGGATGATCCTTGAGGTCCCTTCCAACCCTGACAATTCTGTGATTCTATGAGGATATGAGAGCCACAAAGGTAATTAGAGAGTTGGAGCACCTCCTGTATGAGGGCAGGATGAGAGAGCTGGTGTGGTTCAGCCTGGAGAAGAGAAGGCTCCAGAGGACCTTCTAGTGGCCTTCCTACAGGATCACACAGTCCTAGAATGTTTTGGGTAGGAAGAAACCTTTATAGATCATCCAGTCCAACCCCACTGCAGTCAGCAGGGACAGCTGCAACTACAGCAGGTTGCTCAGAGACCCAGACAACTTCACCTGGAATGGTTCCAGGCATGAGGCATCTCCCACCTCTCTGGGTGACCTGGGGGAGGGTCTCACCACCTTCAGTGTCAAACATTTCTTCCTTCACTCTGGTCTAAATCTCCCTCTTCTAGTTTCAAACCATCACCTCTTGTCCTGTCACAACAGGCCCTGCTCAAAACTCTGTTCCCAGCTTTCTCACCTCCTTTAAGCACTGAAAGGCCACCAGAAGGTCTCCCTGGAGTCTTCTCTTCTCCAGACTGAACAACCCCAACTCTCTCAGCCTGGCCTCACAGCAGAGGGCTTCCAGCCCTCTCAGCATTGCTGTGAACTGCTCTGGCCCTGCTCCAACAGGTCCCCATCTGTGCTGAGGACTCCAGAGCTGGAATTGGGAAGATTTAGGCTGGAGATTAGGAAGAAATTCTTTAGAGTGAGGGTGGTGAAATGCTGAAACAGGTTGCCCAGGAAGGGTATGGATGTGCCCTCCCTGGAGGGGTTTGAAGCCAGGTCTTGAGCAACCTGGGCTAGTGGGAGCTAGCTAGGGGGGTTGGAACTGAATGCTCTTTAATGTCCCTTCCAACACAAACCATTCTATGNTTCACCTGGAATGGTTCCAGGCATGAGGCATCTCCCACCTCTCTGGGTGACCTGGGGGAGGGTCTCACCACCTTCAGTGTCAAACATTTCTTCCTTCACTCTGGTCTAAATCTCCCTCTTCTAGTTTCAAACCATCACCTCTTGTCCTGTCACAACAGGCCCTGCTCAAAACTCTGTTCCCAGCTTTCTCACCTCCTTTAAGCACTGAAAGGCCACCAGAAGGTCTCCCTGGAGTCTTCTCTTCTCCAGACTGAACAACCCCAACTCTCTCAGCCTGGCCTCACAGCAGAGGGCTTCCAGCCCTCTCAGCATCGCTGTGAACTGCTCTGGCCCTGCTCCAACAGGTCCCCATCTGTGCTGAGGACTCCAGAGCTGGAATTGGGAAGATTTAGGCTGGAGATTAGGAAGAAATTCTTTAGAGTGAGGGTGGTGAAATGCTGAAACAGGTTGCCCAGGAAGGGTATGGATGTGCCCTCCCTGGAGGGGTTTGAAGCCAGGTCTTGAGCAACCTGGGCTAGTGGGAGCTAGCTAGGGGGGTTGGAACTGAATGCTCTTTAATGTCCCTTCCAACACAAACCATTCTATGAATCTATGAATCCATGAAATGGCTGTGCTGATTCATGGCACAGCTCACCTGGCTGTGGTCTCAGCCTGGAGGGTTCTACTGAGTGTTTGGTGAGCTAAAGATGTGCCAGAGGGCTGCAACATGGAAGAGGAGGGCAGTGGGGATGCCCCATCTGGATCTGAGGTGTATGAGGACTCATGGTGTCCCCAGTGGACACCACACTCAGTCTAATGTCTCAGCCTGGAAGGTTCTACTGAGTGTTTGGTGAGCTAAAGATGTGCCAGAGGGCTGCAACATGGAAGAGGAGGGCAGTGGGGATGCCCCATCTGGATCTGAGGTGTATGAGGACTCATGGTGTCCCCAGTGGACACCACACTCAGTCTAATGTCTCAGCCTGGAAGGTTCTACTGAGTGTTTGGTGAGCTAAAGATGTGCCAGAGGGCTGCAACATGGGAGAGGAGGGCAGTGGGGATGATCTGAGGTGTGTGAGGAGTCATGATGTCCCCAGTGGACACCACACTCAGTCTAATGTCTCAGCCTGGAGGGTTCTACTGAGTGTTTGGTGAGCTAAAGATGTGCCAGAGGGATGCAGCATGGGAGAGGAGGGCAGTGGGGATGATCTGAGGTGTGTGAGGAGTCATGATGTCCCCAGTGGACACCACACTCAGTCTATCGTCCTACCTAGCTACAGCCTGCTGGTGTCTGTCGATGTCTTTTAAAATGAAAATAAAACCATTTCCACCAAAATGTACTTTTTCTGTTTGCTACAGAGATCTCTTTGCTGAAGCAGCAAGGCAGTGACATGTTGCAAAATCTCTTTTCCATCTTTTAGACATACAATGGCCAGAACGAGAGCAACGAAGACTATGAGATCCCTCCCATAACACCTCCGAACCTCCCTGACCCTTCCCTCCTGCACTTGGTGGACCACGAAACTGGATATCACTCTCTGTGCCACAGCCTCCCTCCAAACAGCCTGATACCAGCCTATCCCTACCAGAACATGGACCTGCCAGCCATCATGGTCTCCAACATGTTGAGTCAGGATGGGCATCTTCTCTCCAGCCAGCTCCCCACGGTCAGTGGCTCTCTCCTCTTACTGCTTTTGATTAAAGACCCTCTGTATTTTGAGTTAGGAGTCAACTGAACCTAGAGGGATGTTAATGAGGAGATCTTTGGACTGAGGGTTGGGAGGAGCTGGTGGCAGAGCCCAGCCTTGCTGCACTGCTGCCACCAAGGTGGGGGGTGGCGGCAGACACTTTGTCACCTGCTCATGGTGGCAATTTTCTGTATCCAGTTTGGTGTTTTCCTGAGCCCTGTTAACCACTCAAGAGAAGGGGGGAGGTTGTTTTCCTCTGTGTATCTCATGTCCTCACTGAACCAAGCAAAGTGCATGTGCTCCATCCCCCATGGGAAGGTAACCAGCCAAAGCCCCTAGTTCATGGCATCCCAGGGTCACAGGATCACAGGATGTTAGGAGTTGGAAGGGACCTCTGGAGATCTTCAAGTCCAACCCCCTTGGCAGTGTTCATGAGAGTGGTCAGACATTGGAATGTGTTGTCCAGGGAGGTGACTGAGTCACCAAGCCTGGATGTGTTTCAAGGTGATTTGGATGTGGTGCTTGGGGATATGGTTTAGGGGTGAGCCTTGTAGAGCAGGGTCAATGGTTGGTCTTGGTGATCCTGAGGTTCTTTTCCAACCTGAATGTTGCTGTGATTCTGTGATTGTAGAGCCCCAGGCAGCATGAGGGCAGCTGAGTGCTGCTAGTGGAGATGTGGTCTTCCTTCCCTTTTTCATGCTTCTCCTTCACAGTAAGGAAGCTCTAAAACAGGACTGATGTGGATTTTGGTTTTCCCTCCATGAGCATCTTTTCCAACCTGAATGTTCCTGTGATAGCCCCTACACCCCACACCCTTTCTCCTGCTGGGAAATGGGCCTCCCAAGCCCATCACCCTTATGTCCTGCTGCCAAGGGTGGCCAAGCAGCATCAGCAGGAGAAGCATGGACACCCCATGAAGGAAAAGCTGTCCTATTGATTTCAGGTGGGAACCAGATCCCCCCCCCTTGCACTCCCACACTCAAATTGCCTCTCGGCTCGCGCCGTGGCAAGGGGATACCTCGTGAGGTTTCAAATGACTCTTCTGTAGGAACAGCTAAGGCAGGGATAATGAAGTGCAGTGCAGCTCTGGGAAGAACCTTCAGGGCTAATTAGACCTTGGGACACTTCTGGAGCAGCAGCAACACCGAGGGGAAAGGCTGCGACTCGCTTTCTGACAGCGCTATTGAATTATTCCTGCTGCTGTTTAATAATATTTCCCTCTTTAGCAAGATTTAGCCCCATGGTTGGTTTCCCACCTTGTTTCCTCTCTCAGCTCATTGATTTGCAGCAGTGCTGTTGGCTGGCATCGATATCACCCTCTTAATTCTGCTTAAAGAGAGCGTCTGGAGCCTGCCACCACGTGCTGACTGGAGAGCACGCGGTGTTGATTGCCTGGATAGATAATGGCCTGAGAGGTGGTGATGGTTAAATATTTAAATGGGATTTGATCTCTTCGTCTAGGAAAGTCCCAAGGCTTTTTCCAAGTCTTGCTGTGTCTCCCAGTTCCCCTGTTAAGGTGTTTAAGGAAAACTATCCTGTCCTGCCCATCAATATTGAACCACCTGGCCCGCTGCGAGGGAATTCAATATTACTTAGGGCTCTGTGTTAGCTTCTTGGGGTTCTTGGGTGATTGAAACATTCATTTCTGAGACCAAAAAAAAAGAAAAACAGTCAATTTCAGAGGAAATATTTCTTTCTTGAACCCTATGAGGAGAGGCTGAAGGAGCTGAGATTGTTTAGGCTGGAGAAGAGGAGGCTCAGGGGAGACCTCATTGCTGTCTACAACTACCTGAAGGGAGGTTGTAGCCAGGAGGGGTTTGGTCTCTTCTCCCAGGCAAGCAGCACCAGAACAAGAGGACACAGTCTCAAGCTGTGCAGGGGGAAGTTTAGGCTTAGAAAGAAGTTCTTCAGAGAAAGAGAGCTTGACCATTGGGATGTGCTGCTCAGGGAGCAAGCTGTGCCAGGGGAGGTTTAGACTCAAGGTGAGGAGAAAGTTCTTCACGGAGAGAGTTGTTAGACATTGGAATGTGCTGCCCAGGGAGGTGGTGGAGTCACCATCCCTGGAGGTGTTCAAGAGGGGATTGGCTGTGGCCCTTGGTGCCATGGTTTAGTGGTCATGAGGTCTTGGGTGACAGATTGGACTTTGATGATCCTTGAGGTCTTATCCAACCTTATTGATTCTGTGATTTAAAGCCTGGCCCCTTTGCCTGACCCTTCTTTTCCTAACACGATCATTTTATCCCCTGTTGATTGTCTCGTTTTTGTTGGTTTTTTTTTTTTTTTTTGAAGGGGGGTGGGGAGGATGTGGCACTTATAAATCACTTCCTAAACCACCTAAAGAAAGGAGAAGAGGGGAATTTATGAAGCAGCTGAAGGCATTTATTTTGGAGGAGTCTTTGGGAAGTGTTCTCTTTCTTTCTTTATGGGACTGTTTTACAAACGCAGCGGCGTGCCGATAAATCAGGGGCTGAGGCGGGGAAGATAAGAAGGGGGCTTAGTGGGCTGTAAATGTAGAGTAGAGAGATTAAGATTTGTTTGCCCCTTACCATGAAAATAAGGAGTCCAGTGAACCCTGCATTTTACAGCCAGTAGTGAATTGAAACTCTTTAGTTCTGAGTAGAAGCTCTTGGAGCTGCAATACATCTTCGGAGATCCCAGCAGCAAAGGGAGGAGATCAGGGAGAGAACAGTGGTGTGGCTTCCAGTCAGAATTAAACCCTGCCTCACCCTCCTGTCAAAGCTTCTTTTCTCTGCCATCAGACTTTTCACACTTTCTGGTCCTGCATTTTTATACCCAAATCATGGAATTGTTTCAGTTGGAGAAGCCATCTAAGATCATGGAGGTCAACCATCAACCTAAGACCACCATGGCCATTAAACCATGTCCTAAAGTTTCTTCATCACCTCCAGGGGTGGTGACTCCACCACTTCACTCTTCCAATGCCTGACCACTCTTGCAGGAATGAAATTTTCCCTAATATCCAACCTAAATCTCCCCTGGCACAATTCTAGGCCATTTCCTCTTGTTCTATCACCTGATAAGAGTTTCCTCTTGTCCTGTCACCTCGTAAGAGTTATCTCAGCACCAGGCAATGGGCAGCATTTGTCCCANATAAGAGTTATCTCAAAATTCAGCACCAGGCAATGGGCAGCATTTGTCCCATAGCTGTGTGTTGGTGGGAAAGGGAGCAGTGCATTCAAGTGGGAACACAACAGAATCCCAGGGACAAAGCAGAGGTTTATATCCTGTGGTTGACACCAGAGGACTTGGGGACACTGGGGGATGAAAAGCTGGACATGAGCTGGCACTATGTGCTCACAGCCCAGAGCCAGCCCTGGCCTGGCCTGCAGGGGCAGGGAGGGGATTCTGCCTCTCTGCTTTGCTCTGCCTGAGATCCCACTTGCAGTGCTGGGGCAGCTCTGGAGTCCTCAGCACAGCACAGACAGAGGCCAGAGGAGGCCACAGCAATGCTGGGAGGGCTGGAAGCCTTCTGCTGTGAGGCCAGGCTGAGAAAGTTGGGGTTGTTCAGCCTGGAGAAGAGAAGGCTCCAGGGAGACCTTCTGGTGGCCTTTGGGTACTTAAAGGGCTTATAGGAGAGCCGGGGACAGAGTTTTGAGCTGTGCCTGTTGTGACAGGACGAGGAGGGACTGTTTGAAGCTAAAAGAGGCAGATTCAGACTGGAGAGAAAGCAAAAAAAAATTACTCTGATGGTGGTGAGACCCTGGCCCAGGTTGCTCACAGATGCCTCATACCTGGGGCCATGGCATGTGAGGCTTGTTGGTTCTCTGAGCATCTTGCTCTAGTTGCAAATGTCCCTGCTGAGTGCCAGTGACTTCAAAGGTCCCATTCCATGATTCTTTGTTTCTAAACTTCTACATGCCCATTGAGCCATTGCCCACTCAGTGGTGGCCACATGAACCTAAGCATGGCTAGATGGCAGCACAGGGCACCCAACATGCTTGCAGCCCTGCTCAGAAGTCAGCTACCTTGGGTGGATGTTTGCAGCCAGGGGCAGAAGGAAGGTTGGTTGCTAACACTTGCAAAAAGAGAGGAGCTACTGGCACCCAGGCAGTGCTGGGGGCCAGGCTGGGAGCAAACCTTGCCTGAGTGCTGCTAAGGAGGTATGTGGAGGTCTTATCTTGGTTCCAGAACCCACATTGCTCATGCAGAGGCTGGAGCCTGGAGCTTCTCTGCTCACTGCTGTCCTTTGCTGTAGCCTGTGCTGGGTTTTGCAAATGCAGCTATTTCCTGCCTTGGCTGCTGTGCCTTTTGCTTTGAGCACAGTGACAAATGAGAAGCAATTTAAGGTAAAATGTTTAGACATTGGTCAGACTTCTCTTCTCAAATAGGCAGCTTGGCTTTGTTTCTTGGTTTGTTTTGTTGTTTGGTTTTTTTTTAAGGCATCCTCATCTAAACATCTAAAAACATCTTGAGCTGCTGATGTTTGTCAGTTAGGGCTCACTGGGACCACTGGGGGTGGTGAATTCCTCTGCTGCTCAGAAGCACAGAATGGGTTGGGATGGAATGGATCTTAAAGCTCAGCCAGTTCCAACCCCTCTGCCATGGGCAGGGACACCTCCCACCAGCACAGCTTGCTCAAGGCCTTATCCAGCCTGGCCTTGAACACCTCCAGGGAGGAGGCATCCACAGCCTCCCTGGGCAACCTGTTGCAGTGTCTCACCACTCTCACTGGAAAGAATTTCTTCTTCATCTCCAGTCTCAATCTCCCCTCTTTCAGCTCAAAGCCATTGCCCCTCATCCTATCAGTACAACCCCTGTCAGAAGTCCCTCCTCAGCTCTCCTGTAGACCTCTTCAGGCACTGGAAGACTTCTCTTCTCCAGGCTTCTCTTCTGCAGGCTGAGGAGCCCCAACTCTCCCAGCCTGTCCCCACAGGGGAGGTTCTCCAGCCCTCTGATCATCTTTGTGGCCTCCTCTGGTCCTTCTCCATCAGTTGCATGACCTTCTCGTGCTGGGGGCACCAGAACTGGATGCAGTGCTCCAGGTGGGGTCTCACCAGAGCAGAGTAGAGGGAGAAAATCACCTCAGAAGAAAGCAGAGGTGCAGGCTGCTGTCACCTTTGGTGTGTCTCTTCTCCTGGAATGTCCCAACATTATCCTTAGATTTAATTAAGCTTCCCAGTGCTTCTGCTAGGTAGGAGCTGCTGTTGTGCAGATAAATACCAAGTCAGAGCCAGTTTAGATCAGTGCAGAAGTTCCCAAGGCAGCATGAGAGCTGGAGAGTGAGGGTGGATTTGCTGTGTGCCAGATTCCACTCCTGGCTCCAGCCCACCCATGAGGTGCCAGGACCTGGAGCCCCTGTTTTGTGCAAAGCAGCTGTACTCTGATGGGGAAAAAATAAAGCCTCATCTCATCTCATCTCATCTCATCTCATCTCATCTCATCTCATCTCATCTCATCTCATCTCATCTCATCATCACCACCTCATCCCTTCACCATCATCATCCAGAGCAGCCTCCACACCACCAACTCTGCACCAGGTCAACACAGGTCCAATCTGCTTCCAACCTGGTTCTTCACTTCTGCTTCTGGCAGGAGAGGCTGAGGGAGCTGGGATTGTTTAGCCTGGAGAAGAGGAGGCTCAGGGGTGACCTCATTGCTGTCTACAACTACCTGAAGGGAGGGTGTAGCCAGGAGGGGGTTGGTCTCTTCTCCCAGGCAAGCATCAACAGAACAAGAGGACACAGTCTCAAGCTGCACCAGGGGAGGTTTAGGCTGGAGGTGAGGAGAAAGTTCTTCACAGAGAGAGTGGTTGGCCATTGGAATGGGCTGCCCAGGGAGGTGGTGGAGTCACCATCCCTGGAGGTGTTCAAGAGGGGATTGGACATGGCACTTGGTGCCATGGTTTAGATAGGCATGAGGTTTAGGGTGACAGGTTGGACTCGATGATCTTTGAGGTCTCTTCCAACCTTCTTGATTCTATGATTCTATGATTTTATTTATTTATTTCCATCAGTTCTTTAGAAGTTAAAGGACTTTTCAAACACCAAAGGTGGAGTGCAGGGAGCTGGAGAGGAGAGAAGCAGGGTTGGAGGGACAAGAGCAGACAAAGAGCTGGCAGAAGATGTGGCATTGGGAGGACCAAGGGAGCAGGGTGCAGGCAGGCTGGCTTGGCTGGGGAGGGTCTGTTGGGGTTTGTGTTGGTCACAAGAAACAAACAGAAAGTTCTTCATACAACAGACAGAAAGTTCTTCATACAACAAGAAAAAGTTCTTCATACAACTGATTTTTTTTGTGTTCCTGCTGTCCTCTATTTGCCAGGGAAGAAGAGGAGGGAAAGAGGAGGAACATCAGGAGGGAAAGAAAATAGGGCAGATGTGGGGAATAATTAAGAAAAAATAATCAAGGTTCTTTTCCTTTTGCCCACCATGAACATCCCAGTGTGGACAAAGCAGCTGCTGAGCCCTCTAGGGATCTGCAGGGAGACCTGCTGGGCTGTGGTCACACTAGAGCTGGGACCTGGGGGCCATGGGACATGGGGGAGGCAGGGGAGGGGGAGAGAAAAACATAATGAGATGGGCTGCCTGTTGGGTTAAGGAGCTGCTGGGAATAAATGAAATTTCAGAAGGGATTTAACAGAACATCTTTGGCATAAACAAAGGGCAGTCAAGGTCAGAGCCTGAGAATCTCCAATGCAGTGCAAATGTATTTCCATGAATATAGACAGTGGCTAAGCAGGAAGGGGGTGTCTCTGCCTGCCAGGTGGGACAGTGCTGGGACCTGGGTGCTGCTCTGGGGTGGAGGGAGCCTGGAGCTCCTGGTCAGAGGGACAGCTCTGCATGGAGCTCACCATCTGCATGGGAACCCCAAAACTAGACACAAGGGTGGTTAAGGGACTTGAGCATCTCCCCTGTGAAGAGAGACTGAGAGCCCTGGGGCTGTTGAGTCTGGAGAAGACTGAGAGGGATCTGATCAATGTCTATAACTATCTGAGGGGTGGGTGTCAAGTGGAGGGGGCCAGGCTCTTTTCAGTGGTGTGCACTAATAAGCCAAGGAACAACAGGTACAAGCTTGAACAGAGAAGATTTCACCTCAGCATGAGGAGAAACTTCTTTCCACTGAGAGTGACAGAGCCCTGCAGCAGGCTGCCTAGAGAGGTTGTGGAGTCTCCACCTCTGGAGACTTTCCAAACCCACTTGGATGCATTCCTGTGCAGACTACCCTAAGTGATGCTGCTCTGGCAGGGGGCTTGGACCTGGTGATCTCTTGAGGTCCCTTCCAACCTCTAATGTGCTGTGATCTTGTGATCCTGTGAAAACTTGATGCCTCTCCAAACCTGCTCCAAGGATGTTGCTGTGCTGGGACATGCTGCAAAAGCAGCCTCTTTCCCCATGGCCCAGGCTGTGGGGCTGCAGCCCCCCTGCTCCTTTCCTGCTCTGTCATGGCCAGGGGAAATTAGGACAGAGCTGTGTACATTGTGTGGAGAGAGCATCATTTTGGGTGTGTGGCAGCTCTTGTGAGCAAACATTGGCTTTGTAGGAGGTATTGTAGGAGGTTGACTGGAGATAGTAGCTGCTGTCCCTCTGTCTGCATCCTCCTGGTGCTCCTCATTCCAAGGGATCTGTGACTATGTCAAAGACACTGACATGTAAAAGTGCTCATGCTGTCCTGCACCTGGATCAGGGAAACCCTTGATACCAATCCAGGCTGGGGGATGAAAGGGTGGAGAGCAACCCTGTGGAGAAGGACTTTGGGATGCTGGTTCATGAGAACCTCACCATGAGCCAGCACCTTCTGTTCCCAGCCCAGCCCCAGCTGTGTCATGGGCTCATCCCCAGCATCATGTCCAGCAGGGGCAGGGAGGGGATTCTGCCCCTCTGCAGTGCTCTATTGAGACCCCCCCTGGGGGGGGCAGCTCTGGAGACCTCAGCACTCAGAGACCTGTTGGAGTGGGACCAGAGGAGGCCATTGCAATGCTGGGAGGGCTGGAAGCCCTCTGCTGTGAGGCCAGGCTGAGAGAGTTGGGGTTGTTCAGCCTGGAGAAGAGAAGGCTCCAGGGAGACCTTCTGGTGGCCTTTCAGTGCTTAAGGAGGCTGATCAGAAAGCTGGGGACAGACTTCTTAGCAGAGCCTGCTGTGATGGGACAAGGAGTGATGGCTTGACACTGAAAGAGGCAGGTTCAGACTGGAGAGAAGGAAGAGCTTTTTAACACTGCAGGTGATGAGACCCTGGCCCAAGCTGCCCATGGAGGTGGTGGTTGCCCCATGCCTGGAACCGTTCCAGGTCAGGTTGTTTGGGTCTCTGAGCAACCTGCTCTAGTTGCAGCTGTCCCTGCTGACTGCAGGGGGATTGGACTGGATGACCTTTTCATATCCCTTCCAACTCACACCAGTCTGGGATGCTATTTCCATGAGCCCAGGGGGATAACTTTTTTTCTGCTGCTTTTTTTTTCTGCAAGCTGATGCAAGTGAAGAGAGGCTGCAACTACATCCTGGAAGTTCTTCATTCCAGTTTGTTGAGTAAAAAGAGATTAATATGGAAAACATTTAAGATTCTTTGGTGGGGAAAAGGACATCCCTGGTGTAAAACTGTCAAATTTCCAATTCCCTGTGGATCCTGTTTATGTAAAGGGGGACAATGATGGGGGAAGGGGATGAGTTGTTGTAGCAGGAAGGAGTGGGACCCTGAAATCCTTGGAGAGTTATCTGGTTGGCTTTGCAGCCTGAGGAGCTGTTTCCCAGCACCATGGGGCTTTGCTGTGGAACAGAGAGGAAAGCAGAAACACAATCCAGCAGAAACCCACCTGCCTGTATCCCAGTGAGAAATGGAAAGGCAAAGTAGCCTCTTCCCAGAGCTGGGCTGTGCATGCCCAGGCTGTTAGGCAGGCTCCAACAAGAAGCATCCTCTCTGGTGCCCACCAGATGACTTCGAGCAAGGCTTTGCTGCAGGCAGGTTGCAAGACCAACCTCCTGGCCAGCTCTGTTTGGTTCCCCATGTGCTATCTTTCCTGAGATCTCTGCTTTCCATCAAACACAGCAACATTTCTCATTCACAGCCTGAGCTGGGGTTGCTGAGAGCGGCAACAGTTTTCTCTGGCAGCCCTGGGAACACCATAGGTGCTTGGTGCTAGGTAACGCAGCTGGAGGGGGCTGTACAGAACCAGTGAGCACTGAAAGTTTTCCAGTAGAGGTTATAAGAAAGAAACCAATTAGATGTTGACACAAAAGCCCTGTAAGATGTGCCAGTCTTCTACAGAAGTCATTGGAAGTAGAGGATCCCAGCAGGCCATGCAATGCAAATGTGGTTGGTGAATGGGGGTCACACCTGGGGGTCCAGAGAAAGGCAACAAAGCTGGGGAAGGGTCTGGAGAGCAGGGCTAGGGAGGAACAGCTGAGGGAATTGGGGGGTTTTAGTCTGGAGAAGAGGAGGCTGAGGGGAGGCCTTCTAGCTCTCTACAACTGAAAGGAGGTTGGAGTGAGGCTGGTGTTAGTCTCTTCTTCCAAGTAACAAGCAATAGAAGGAGAGAAAATATTCTCAAGTTGCACCAGGGGAGGTTTAGGTTGGATATTAGAAGAAACTCATTGACTGAAAGGGATTTCAGACAGTGGAACAGGGCCCCCAGGGACGTAGCTGAATCTCCATCCCTGGAGGTGTTTCAAGGAGGCAGAGATGTTGTGCTGAGGGCAGTGGTTTAGCCCCAGCCTTGGTAGAGTTAGAGAATGGTTGGGCTGGATGATCTTAGAGGTCTTGCCCAACTGAAATGATTCTAGGAGCCTCTATTACAAGAGGGCTATGGACATGCTGGAAGGTGTCCAGAGAAGGGCCACCAGGATGAGCAGAGGGCTGGAGCACCTCTCTTATGNGAATGGGTTGTCCAGGGAGGTGGTTGAGGTTCCATCCCTGGAGGTGTTTGCAGCCAGGCTGGATGAGACTCTGGCCAGCCTGATGTAGTGTGAGGTGTCCCTGCCCATGGCAGGAGGGTTGGAACTAGATGATCCTTGTGGTCCCTTCCATCCCTGACTGATTCTATGATTCTATGATTCTATGATTCTATAAATATTCCACTAACTTCAAATCACTGCCTGTTAAAGTAAGGTATTTACCATGACTCTATCCCAGCGCAATGTCCCTGCAGTGATGCCCTTCACAGCAAGTTCATGCTCATGGGAAGAGCCTCCATGAATCAAGGAAGAGGCAGGGAGCCTGGAGGGGCAGTGCTCAGGCAGCTCCATCACACCACCAGCAGTAAAACCCTCACAGAATCCTCATGTTTCAGTCCTGGATGGGTTTGCTTGGGCAGTTTTGGGTCGTGTGCTTCAAGTTTTGACTCTGGCTTTGGGTGGTTTTGGGTCTTGTGCTTTAGGTTTTGACTCTGGCTTTGCTTGGGCAGTTTTGGGTTGTGTGGTTTAGGTTTTGGCTCTGGCTTTGCTTGGGCAGTTTTGGGTTGTGTGCTTTAGGTTTTGACTCTGGGTTTGCTTGGGCAGTTTTGGGTTGTGTGCTTTAGGTTTTGACTCTGGGTTTGCTTGGGCAGTTTTGGGTCGTGTGCTCTTGGGCAGTTTTGGGTTGTGTGCTTTAGGTTTTGACTATGCTTTGCTTGGGCAGTTTTGGGTTGTGTGTTTTAGGTTTTGACTCATTTGCCTTTTCTGCTTATTAATGAGCACTTAAAAGCCAAACTCCTGAACATCAGCCCCGTGGTGGCAAACCTCTAAGGACACAGGTTTCTTTGTATTAAACACAGCCCTGTTTGCAAATTCCCTGCTAGTGTTTTGTTTTGGGAGGGGGGAGAGGAGGTTTGGTTGCTTTTGTTTTGCTTTTCTCTGAGGCAATAAATGCAAGAAATATGTCTTTTTTAAATTTTATCAAACTCAGGGAAAAGGAAGGAAGGAGGAGGGGGGGGGAGAAAAAAAAATAACAGTAATAATAATGGTTTTAAACCAGCTTTTCTTCCCCTCCTATAATTATTTATTTCCCCACAGTCCTTCGGGGTAATGTTCCGTTTTCTTATTTCACACTCCTTTTTCTCATAAATGAACCATCCCTCCAATAAATCACGATGAAAACAGAGCCTCACACGAACCCTGAAAGGTTGCAAGATTTATGTAACACATTTCTGTTTTCCATTTCCCTCGTTGGGGCACTCCGGCGCTAAAGCTAAGCTAATAAAAGCTGCTATTAATATTTCTCGTTGCCTGGCAACGGCGGAGAGGGAGTAATAGCTTGAGCTAGCAAAATAGATGACCGATAAGGAAAAATTCAATTCTTTTATTATCTCAAGGGAAAATGGGCTTTTACTGGAACATTATGATGTACGAGTGTGAACTTGAATACAAAAGAGATTTTTTTTTTTCCCCAGTCGATTTTGGGGTGGTTTGGGGGTGTTTGGAGGTTTGGGTTGGGTTTTTTTTTTTGTGTGTGTGTGTGCCGCGAGGATGATTTGGGGACTTGAGTATCTACCCTGTGAAGAGAGACTGAGAGCCTTGGGGCTGGTTAGTGTGGAGAAGAGAAGGCTGAGAGGGATCTGATCAATGTCTATCAATAGCTGAGGGGTGGGGGGCAAGTGGAGGGGGCCAGGCTCTTTTGGGTGGNTTACCTCAGGAATGTGGTCCCTGCTGCTTTCTATTCACCACTGTGGGAAGAGAAAAGTAGCTGCATTAAATGGATTCAAATACCTTAGGGCAGAACAATTTATGTCAGCTGTAAAACCTCTGAGAAGATGCTCCAGAAGCCAACATTTTTATAGAATTCTTTAGCTGCCATGTCTCCTTTGACATCAACATTTGATTAGTGATGTAGGCAGTGTGTGCTGGTTCTTGCTGAAGATATCCTCACGTGCTGGGTACATAGTTCAGCCTTACTGTGACTGAGAACGAGCCAGAGTTACTGCTTTTTTTTTTTTCCTTTTTTTTTTTTTTTTAATTAACCTTTTTTTTTTTTTTTTTTTTGCCTTCACCAAACTCATCCCAGGCATTTGCCCCACCTACTTGCAAGCTTAATTTAGCAACACCCACATATGCTTCTGGCTGGAAGTAGCTGTTGGCATTTTCATTTGAAAGCCCCTGTCCCTCTGTGCCTCTCCCCCAACCCCCACCTCCAATCTCTGGTGCCTGGGTCTAACACTGCACTCCAGGATGGAACTTGAGAGCAAGATTCCCAGCTGAAGAGGGAGTGGTTCTTGGGTGTGTTTAAGAACACACATTGCCAAGGGAAGGGGCACAGGTGGATAAGTGCTCCTGCCCCTTTTCTCCAACTCCAAGCTCTGCTGCCTGGGTCTAACACTGCGCTCAAGGATGGAACCTGGGATGCAAGATTCCCAACTGAAGAGGAAGGGGTTCTTGGGTGTGCTTAAGAACACACATTGCCAAGGGAAGGGACACAGGTGAATAGGTGCTTTCTGAAGTCCTGGCTGTCCTGGCTGATCTGGCTGTGTTGGGGCAGAGCAGGGATGCTGCTGCTCCTCCCCCTTTTCTCCAACTCCAAGCTCTGCTGCCTGGGTCTAACACTGCGCTCAAGGATGGAACCTGGGATGCAAGATTCCCAACTGAAGAGGAAGGGGTTCTTGGGTGTGCTTAAGAACACACATTGCCAGGGGAAGGGGCACAGGTGGATAAGTGCTTTCTGAAGTCCTGGCTGCTCTGGCTGTGTTGGGGCAGAGCAAGGATGCTGCAGCTCCTGCCCCTTTTCTCAGCAGCTGCTGGCACTGGAGATGCAGCAGTGCAGGTCCCTGTGGGAATACAGGCTGGGCAAGGACTGGCTTGAAAGCAGTCTTGAGAAGAAGGACTTGGGAGTGTCAGATGATGAAAAATTCAACATGAGCCAGCAATGAGCACTTGCAGCATAGGAGACAACTGTGTCCTGGGCTGCATGAAGTGAAGTGCCACCAGCAAGTCCAGCTATGTGATTCAGCCCCTCTGCTCTGCTCTGCTGAAACACCACCTGGAGCTTTCCATCCAGATCTGGGGTCCCCAGCACAGGAAAGACATAACACTGTTGGAGCAGGTCCAGAGAAGGCAGTTAAGATGATCAGAAGGCTGGAGCACCTCCCCTGTGGGGATAAGCTGGGAGAGTTTGGGCTGTTCAACCTGGAGAAGAGAAGGCTCCAGGGAGACCTTAGAGCAGACTTTCAGTACCTGAAAGGGTCTACAGCAGAGCTGGAGAGGAACATTTTGTAGTGATAGGACTAGGGATGATGGCTTTGAGCTGGAAGAAGGGAGATTGAGTCTGGAGATTAGGAAGAAATTCTTTCCAGTGATGGTGGTGAGACACTGGAACAGGTTGCACAGGGAGGTTGTGGATGCCTCCTCTCTGGAGGTGTTCAAGGCCAGGTTGGATGAGGCCTTGAGCAAGCTGGGAGGTGTCCCTGCCCATGGCAAGGGTGTGGGAACTAGATGATCTTTAAGATCCCTTCCAACCCAAACCATTCTATGATTCTATCATTCTTCTGTTGGAGAAGTCCTCCCTGAGCTTCCCAGTCCCTTTGCACACCAGCACAAGCTCCCTGCCAAGCAGCAGCCTCTCTTTTCACATAGCTGATGCAGATGCTTCTGAATGGTCCCTGCTAAGTGCTGCTGGGAGAGAACTGGGGTGAAGGGAGTCACATTTGGGCCCCAATTCTGCACATGTTGAGACAGCAGCAGAGCTCACAGGGCCTGAGTTGTGAGAAGAGGGAAGCTGAGGGACCAAGGCTCCTTCCATGCTTCTGTGGTTGGTCCTTAGGTTCACTCCTGAGTGTCCCATTTCTGAGACAGGAGAAGTGAAGGTGTCCTGATACACTTTCATCCAAGTGAGCTGTGCTGAGAGCTGAGAAGCAAAGCAGATGTGGAGTTGTCTTGGTTACTGCAAGGGTTACTCCCCAAACAAGGGAAAGGAAGAAGTCAAGGTGCCACTGATGGGCAGTGCCTCTCAGGCTCAGTTTCCCTTCAGTGTATCTGTATGGAGGTGGTCTTTGAGTGTTTAGTGTTTTCTGGGAGAGAGCAAAGGTCTGTCTGAGCTTTGCAGGCTTCTGCCAGCTGGTGCTGGATTCTTGCTTGGGGGAAACTTGCATCTGTGTGACAAATTCCACCTGGCACCTATAAAAGGATGAGCCCTTAGGAGATTTTCCCTGATATCTACCTGTTAATTACTTTCCTTCTGTATTATTGCCTCCCTATTATTATCATCATCCTCATCATTATTGTTATTTCAGTGACATGCTGGTACAGCTCCAATCCCATGCACATTATACATCCCTGGGCCAGGGCCACAGATGCTTGACACTGCAAAGCCCACAGAGAGGAGATGCCCCCACCTGGGGGAACTTCCTACCTACAGAGGCAAGTTGCATGTTGGAGGGTAGAAGGGCCCTGCAGAGGGACCTGGACAGGCTGGATGGCAGAGGCCAAGGGCATGAGATTGAACAAGGCTAAGGGCAGGGCTCTACACTTTGGCCACAACAACCCCAAGCAGTGCTACAGGCTGGGGACAGAGTGGCTGAGAGCAGCCAGGCAGAGAGGGACCTGGGGGTGCTGGGGGACAGCAGCTGAACAGGAGCCAGCAGTGTGCCCAGGTGGGCAGGAGAGCCAATGGCATCCTGGCCTGCATCAGGAACAGTGAGGCCAGCAGGAGCAGGGAGGTTCTTCTGCCCTGTGCTCAGCTCTGGTCAGGCCACACCTTGAGTGCTGTGTCCAGTTCTGGGCTCCTCAGTTCAGGACAGATGTTGAGGGACTGGAAGGTGTCCAGAGAAAGGAAACAAAGCTGGGGAGGGGTCTGGAGCACAGCCCTGTGAGGAGAGGCTGAGGGAGCTGGGGGTGTTCAGCCTGGAGAAGAGGAGGCTCAGGGCAGACCTCATTGCTCTCTACAACTCCCTGAAGGGAGGTTGTAGCAAGGTGGGGGTTGGGCTCTGCTCCCAGGCAAGCAGCAGCAGAAGGAGGGGACACAGTCTCAAGTTGTGCCAGGGGAGGTCTAGGCTGGGGGTTAGGAGGAAGTTCTTCACATGGAGGGTGATTGCCCATTGGAATGTGCTGCCCAGGGAGGTGGTGGAGTCACCATCCCTGGAGATGTTCAAGAGAAGCCTGGATGAGGCAGTTGGTGCCATGGTCTGGTTGATTGCTTAGGGCTGGGGGATAGGTTGGGCTGGAGGATCTTGGAGGTCTCTTCCAACCTGGTTGATTCTATGATTCTGTGATTCTATGACAGAAACATAATACAGAGGTGCAGAGTAACAGCTAGAGGTGCACATGAGATCTGCTGACTGTAAACCACACACCCTCTTCATCACACCCCTGATCGATATTTCTTCCTCCCCTTCCATCCTTCCTCATGCTGCAGTGACCACTGCACACTCATGCCCACCCTTTTCTCTCTGTCCCACAAACAAGGGAAGGTAGGAAAGCATTGAAAATACAGAATTGCAGAATCACAGAGTGGTAGGGGCTAGAAGGGACCTCTGAAGATGATCCAGTCCACCCCCCCTGCTAAAGCAGGGCACCCACAGCAGGTTGCTCAGGATCACAATCTCCAGGTGTGTTTGGAATCTTCCCAAAAGAAAGAGATTCCACAGCCTCTCTGGGCAGCCTGTTCCAGGGCTTCAGCACCCTCACACAAAAGAAGTTTTTCCCCCTGTTCAGATGGAACCTTCTGGGTTCCAGTTTGTGCCTGGTGCCCCTTGTCCTGTCACTGGGCACCACTGAAAAGAGTCTGGCCCCAGCCTCTTGTCCCCACCCTTTAGCTCTTGTTGAGCATTGTCAGATCCCCTCTGGGGCTGCTCTTCTCCAGGCTCACCAGCCCCAGGGCTCTCAGCCTTTGCTCCTCACAGAGATGCTCCAGGACCCTCAGTATCTTTGTAGCCTCTGCTGGACTCTCTCTGGTAGTTCCCCATACAGCAGGATAGGTTGAGGAATGACCTGATGAAGAGCAGTGAAGGGGAAAAGGTCCTGGGGGTCCTGGTGGATGGGAGGTTGAGCATGAGCCAGCAATGTGCTCTGGTGGCCAAGAAGGCCAAAGGCATCCTAGGGTGAAGTAGAAAAGCTGTGGTTAGTAGGTCTGAAGAGGTTCTCCTGTCCCTCTACTCTGCCCTGTTGAGGCCACATCTGGAGTATTGTGTCCAGTTCTGGGACCTCCAGGTCAAGAGGAACCTCAGGGAACTACTTGAAAGAGTCCAGCACAGAGCCACAAAGATGCTGAAGGCAGTGGAAGATCTTCCTTAGGAGGAGAGCCTGAGG
>VXBD01011623.1:128626-155114 GCA_013399975.1 Indicator maculatus
TTTGTGTGTGCAGGAGTTTTGTGTGTGCAGGTTTGTGTGTGCAGGAGTTTTGTGTGTGCAGGTTTGTGTGTGCAGGTTTGTGTGTGCAGGAGGTTTGTGTGTGCAGGTTTGTGTGTGCAGGAGGTCTGTGTGTGCAGGAGTTTTGTGTGTCCATGCTGCTGCCATGCATCAGCTTTAGGTCTGCATGGCACTTTTGACTGTGGCAATCCTGCCTTTCCATGTCATGTTGTCATATTTTGGGTCTCACCCCTCAAAAATCTGGGACTGAATTGAGGCCCCCTTTGAAGCTTTGCATTTCCTGACCCATCATGGGTGATTGGTGCTGGAATTCTCCTGAGTGACAGTTTGCTTCATTCCCTTTTGCTTTGCTTCCTCACTGAAGTAGAAAAGTCATCTCCAGTACAATGAATTTAGGGCAGGCAGCAACCATTCAGCCATGCTGGTTTCTCTGAGCTCTTCACAGGGCAGTGCTGCACTCCTCTGGAAGTGCCCATGAGTCTGTGTTGGATTTTACTCTTGCCCATGAATGGTCAAAGGTTTAAGTTATTACAGCCAAGGTGTCTGCTCTCCTGTCCTCTGGGTGATGCTGAGCTCTGTTATTCAGCTGGCCATGGAAGCAGGACTGGCTCTGCAGCTGGAGCTCACTGTGAGGAGATGGAGTTCTTGCATGGAGTCATAGAATTGTTTCAGTTGGAAAAGTTCTCTAAGAGCATCATGTCCAACCATCAATTTACCATGGAACAGGCTGCACAGAGAGGTTGTAAAGTCTCCTTCCTTGATTAAGGGAGCTTCCTTAGGAAGAGAGCCTGAAGGAGCTGAGGGCTCTGTAGCTTGGAGAGGAGGAGCCTGAGGGTGACCTCATGGCTGGTGATAAAGATGTGCAGGGGGAGTGCCCAGAGGCTGGAGCCAGGCTCTGCTGGGGGATGCCCAAGGACAGCACAAGGGGCAGTGGTGGAAGGTGAGGCAGAGGAAGTTCCATGGAAGCAGGAGATAAAAAATGCTCCCTATGAGGGTGACAGAAGACTGGAACAGGCTGCCCAGGGGGGTTGTGGAGTCTCCTTCTCTGGAGATATTCAAAACCCACCTGGATGTGTTCCTGTGTGACCTGCTCTAGGTGACCCTGCTCTGGCAGGGGGGGTTGAACTGGATGAGCTTTCAAGGTCCCTTCCAACTCCTGACATTCTGTGATTCTCTGGAGACATTCAAGCCCACCTGGACATGTTCCTGTGTGACCTGCTCTAGGTGATCCTACTCTGGCAGGGGGGGGTTGGACTCGATGATCTTTCAAGGTCCCTTCCAACTGGTAGCATTCTGTGATTCTGTGAGTGCCACTAAACCATGTCTCCAAGTGCCATGTCCAGGTGGGTTTTGAACACCTCCAAGTATGGTGACTCCACATTCCATTGCATCCCAGTGTTTGTGTTGTGGGGGCAGGTGGCCATATGACTGCAATAAAGAAGTGTGAGGAAGGTGCCAGTAACATTTTTAACAGCCAGTCAATCACTTGGCACCCCCTGATGCCATCCACCATGAGCAATAAAAACTGGGCTTCAGTTGTAGCTCACATTGAAGGTTGGCAGGGGAAAAATGAGACAAGTAGCTCCAGCTAGAGCTGTAGGGAGATGACTCCTTTGTAGTGCCTGATCTACAGTAATTTAAAAGCCATGGATCACTGAAATCAATACCTCTTGCAACCAGACATTATGAGCTTCTCCCTCACACAAAGATGTGTCAGGCTTGTCAAGAGCTGAGAGCCAAAGCTACAGAGGACAGCATTAGCTCAAGGAAGGTTGAGCTTACTGTCTCCTCCAAGAAAGCTTTTCCTAGCAGACTTCTTCCCTGTGGCACTGAGTGCACCCTCAGCAGGTTTGCTGCTGACACCAAGCTGTGTGGTGCAGCAGACAGGCTGGAGGGAAGGGATCCATCCAGAGGGACCTGGACAGGCTGGAGGGAAGGGATCCATCCAGAGGGACCTGGACAGGCTGGAGGGAAGGGATCCATCCAGAGGGACCTGGACAGGCTGGAGGGAAGGGATCCATCCAGAGGGACCTGGACAGGCTGGAGGGAAGGGATCCATCCAGAGGGACCTGGACAGGCTGGAGGGAAGGGATCCATCCAGAGGGACCTGGACAGGCTGGAGGGAAGGGATCCATCCAGAGGGACCTGGACAGGCTGGAGGGAAGGGATCCATCCAGAGGGACCTGGACAGGCTGGAGGGAAGGGATCCATCCAGAGGGACCTGGACAGGCTGGAGGGAAGGGATCCATCCAGAGGGACCTGGACAGGCTGGAGGGAAGGGATCCATCCAGAGGGACCTGGACAGGCTGGAGGGAAGGGATCCATCCAGAGGGACCTGGACAGGCTGGAGGGAAGGGATCCATCCAGAGGGACCTGGACAGGCTGGAGGGAAGGGATCCATCCAGAGGGACCTGGACAGGCTGGAGGGAAGGGATCCATCCAGAGGGACCTGGACNTATCACTACACAGACACAGAAATGCAATTTTTTAACTTGAGGGGAGTATCCTTCTCAGGCACATAGAATTCAGCATGGAATTAGTGAAGCCAGCAGTGCTGCTCAGTAAACAAGACCTGAGCATGCATCTGGTTTATGGGATTCTAGGGCTTGGCTCCATGAGCACTTTCCCTTTGGGGTCAGTGCTGTCAAGGAACCTGTTTTGAGGGGACTGGGAAGCTGGTCCTGCAGGATGGTGCTTTGATCAGCAAATGAACCTTATTAAGAGTCCAAGACACCTGAAATGGAGCACCATGGAGCAGCAGCAGAAAAAGATCTAGAGGTGTTGGTCAACAGCTGGCTAAAGATGAGCCAGCCTGTGCTCAGGTGGCCAAGAAGGCCAACACCATCCTGTCCTGGAGCAGCAATAGTGTGGCCAGCAGGACCACTGCAGTGATCATCCCCTTTTGGTCAGCACTGCTGACACCACACCTCAAATACTGCATTGAGTTTTGAGACCCTCACTCCAAGGAGGATATCGAAGGGCTGGAGTGGGTCCAGAAAGGGCCACAAAGCTGGAGAAGGGTCTGGAGAACAGGGCTGGTGAGGAGCAGATGAGGGAAGTGGGGGTGTTTGGTTTGGAGAAATGGAGGCTGAGACCTCCTTGTTCTCTGCAACTCCCTGAAGGGAGGTTGAAGCCAGGTAGGGGCCAGCTTCTTCTCCCTAGTAAAAAGTGAGAGGGAGAGAGGAAATGGCCTCAAGTTCCACCAGGGGAGGTTTAGATTGGATATTAGGAAACATTTCTTCCCTGAAAGGGTCATCAAGTAGTGGAACAGTCTGCCCAGGACAGTGGTGGAGTCCTCACCCCTGAAGGTGTTTAAAATCTCTCTGGGTGAGGAACTTAGAGCCATGGTCTGACAGTCGTGTACAGGGAGATGTTAGGTTATGGTTGGACTTTGTCACCTCAAGGTCTTCTTTTCCAACCAGGTAATTCTGTAATTTGTAGGGGCTCAGCCAGCTCCCCTCTTCTCAGAAGAAGCAGAAGAGGCCCTGGATCTGGGAGCATAAAGGAGAGGGTGTCTGAATCATGCATTGACATCACCAGGAGCACTGCAGCTCCCTGACTCACGTCAGAGCTGAGCTGATAGAGTCACAGGAGCCTGTGTGGCACTCAGCTTGCTGGCAGAGCTGCTGCAGTGGCACAAAGAACTACTCATGGAGCAGAAAAAGAAAGGCCTTGGCAGTGCAAGGTGTCACCATTGCCTCTGCCCTGCTGCGAGCTCCAAATGCAATGCTCTGCAGAGAAATGGCTTGAAGAAGAAACCCCAACAAAAATGCCCTGACTGCTCCTGAAAGACCCTTCCTAGCCAAGCCAAGGCATCACTCACTGACTGATGGGGGAGTGCAAGGGGGTGCACAGCCTGCTGCTGACCCACAGCACTGAGAGGCTTTGCCACAGAGCAGCGTGAGCAGGAGGATGCTGTGTGGCACTGGAAAGAAAGGTTTGAGGTGAATGGAGGAACTGCCACCCACAAAGCCATGACTAAGAGGTGAAAAACCAGCTTTTTGTTCCAGGCACCCCATTGAGTTTGGCCTTGAATGTCTCCAGGGCTTCAAATGCATCCCTGGGCAACCTGTCCCAATATTTCACCACTCTTCATTGTGAAGGATTTGCTCCTGATGTCCAACCTAAGTCTCCCCTGCTCCAATGTCAAACCATTGCCTCTCATCCTGCCCCCACAGGCCCTTCTGAACAGTCCCTCCTCAGCCTTCCTGTAGGTCTCCTTTGATAATGAAATGTAGCTATGAGGTCTTCCCCAAACCTTCTCTTCTCCAGGCTGAACTTCTCCCTCAGCCTGTCCTTGTAGAAGAAGTGCTCCAACCCTCTGATCATCCTTGTGGCCCTCCTCTGGACCCACTCCAGCAGGTCCATGCCCTTCTTGGTTTGGGAGCCCCAGATCTGGACACAGCTCTCTAGCCACAGTCCTAGGTCATCTCATCCAACCACCCTGCAGTCAGCAGGGACATCTCCAACTAGATCAGGTTCAAGCTGCCTCTGCTTCTTCCCCATGAGGGATCAAATTCACACAGCACCAAGCGAACGCTACACTGAATGCTGAGTCCTGTGAGGGCAGCATGTGGTTAGGAAAGGAGCAGACACAAAATCACCTTCATGTCTAAAATCTTGCACCAGCATGTGGTCCACATTGAGTGTGGCAGGGTGAGGATTGCCAGAGGAGCTATGGGTGCTTAGCAACTGTCTCCACAGTCTCTGCTGGCAGAAGAGGGGGGAAATGTCTATGAAATACTTGTTAAGTGCCTATTGAAGGTCCTGTGAATGCCTTTGGGGGTTGTGGAAATCTGATTGCTGTAGGAGGAGCACAACTGGAAGTTGCTTGCCTTGAAGCTGGGTCTGAAGTGCCTCAAATGACCCCAAGGCACCAAAACTGTGTCAATGCAGTAAAAACTTTGTAATAACGTTGTTTTCCTCAACTTCTGCATTTCTGAAGTGTTCACTCAGCTGATCCATCTGTAATTAGTGTTTAAAACACGTTGTGAATATTCATGAGCTTTGCCAGCCATCCTCTCTGAGGAAAATCACTATTGGTAGCCAGGAGGGGCTAAGAGTCAAAGGGAATGAGGGGGAGGAGAAAGCATGGCAAGGGACAGGGCTGGGCTGGCCCCTGGATGGATGACAGAGTCTCTCTCTGAACTCCTTTGCCTTCCCAAAGGGAAGAGAAAGGGAAGAAGGGAGAGAGACTGGTGGGCAGGGTTGCCTTGGGAAGGAGCAGTGAGGTGATGGAGACCCTCACACAGGACACAAGAACCTCAGAGCAACTCATGGTGACATCAGCAGACAGCAAATCTTCCCACTGGGATAAACTCCTTGGCTTTTGGTCTCCTTCATCCACTTGCCAATTGGATGACCCCCACACAACAGGGGGACAGTGACATTAGTCCCTGAGTAAAGCAGGAGGGCTTTGTCCTGTACATGAGAATGGCCTGCCCAGGGAGTTTGCTCAGGTAAACCTCTTGGTTTGTCTGGAAATAAAGCAAAGGCTGCTCTCAAGAGTTAGGGCTGGGCTGGTCACTGGGTGAGTGACAAAGGCTCTCTGTGAACCCCTCTGCCTTCCCAAAAGGGAAGAGAAAGGGAAGAAGGGAGAGAGACTGATGGGCTGGGAAAGAAACTAAACCAGCTGGGATGGAAATGAGAACAACCCAATGGAATAGGGACAAAGAGGCACAAACCAATATGGAACCCAACTCCTGGTGGTAATGATGGCACTATTGGCACCACCAACCTGAGGCAGGCACTGGGCAAGTCCCAGGATGGACTCAGCTGCAGATGGGAACCAGGTTCAGGAGCTGGACTCAGGATCTGTATTCAGGAGCACACAGATCAGGATTGAAGGTAGAAGGGACAGAATCCTCCTGGGACACCAGCCAGTGAAGGAGAGGCTTGACCCTGCTGATCCCTCAGCTTGATCCTGAAGATGCCACCCATGGGCTGCAATCCCTTGTTGGTCAGTTGAGGATCACCTGTCCTGTCCTCTCCTCCCTGCAGATACCACCTCTGACTGACTGCATCCCATGATAGGGCACAAGCTGTGGCAGTGTCCTTGGTGTGCCCAGAAGCAAGTCTCAGCCAGAGCCTTTCTGCAGCCCAGCCCTTGGCAGTGACTCTACCCAGCAGCTTCTCCCTGCTAGCAGCAGCCCCTGGCTGTGCTGAACTTCAGCAAGTGTTCACTGAGCAAAGACTGAGCTGGGGAGTCAAATCCCTGAACAGAATCAGTTCTGTTCCAAGCCACTCAGACCTGTGCAGGTGAAGGTCCCACTGCACACCAGGCTCTGTTTGAGCACCAGGGGGTTCCCAGCTTCTTCCCACATCTCTGGGAGTACTCCACAGCCCTGCCTGATGCTAGGTCTCTACTGCCAAGGCTCTGACACCTTCAGTTCCTCATCACCATCCCTGTTTGCATGGATGGCAGCTGGTTGGGGGAAATGCTTTAATTTCTGAACTAAAGCAGCACTCCTTAGTGCTGCTGAAATGCTGCAGACACTGAGTCCCACAGTGCTGTTTTCACAGCCTCTTGTCAGAGCAGGATCTCACTTTTAAACAGAAAGATTCAACCTGAAAAGAGCAAAGCACACCAAGGTAGAGCTGCTCAAGAGGTGGTTTTAGTGCTGCTGCTAAAAATGCCTCAGTAAAAGCCTCTAAAGTCACTGCAGGCTGCCCTCAGGGATTTTATTTCCATCTGCCTTCTGTGTCCTGATTTTAGTGGGCCAAAGGCTTCAGGCCAGCAAGGAATATTCACATCTCTATTTCTATCTCTATTATTTTATATATATATATATATATATAAAACCACATTTGGAGTGTTGTGTCCACTTTTGAGCTCCCATTTCAAGAGGGACAGGGAAATCCTAGAGAGAGTCTGGAGGCTACAAGATTGATGAAAGGCTTGAAAGGGATTATCTGATGAGGAAGGGCTGAGAGACCTGTTTAGCCTGGAGAAGAGAAGGCTGAGAGGGGAACTTAAAGGTCTTTTCCAACCTTTGATTCTATGATATTTACAAATTCCTGAAGGGTGGCTGTCAAGAAGGGGCCAGTTTCCTTTCAATGGTGTCCTGTGCCAGGACAGAGGGCAATGGATGCAAACTGGAACTCGGTAACTTCCACTTCCACATGGAGAAAAACTTTTTTGGTGTGAGGGTGGTGGAGCCCTGGCCCAGGCTGCCCAGAGAGACTGTGGAGTCTCCTTCTTTGGAGGCTTTCAAACCCTACCTGGATGTGTTCCTGTGTGACCTGCCCTAGGTGACCCTGCTTTGGCAGCCAGGTTGGACTGGATGATCTCTGGAGGTCCCTTCCAACCCTTGCTGTTCCATGATCCTTTGATTCTGTCTCTTGTGCACTGGGAGCTAAAGCACAGCATGGGTGGCAGGCTGGGGTGTCAGCTCAGCAGCAGTTCTCTGGGCTGGGGGGTGCCAGCTGGAGCATCCCTGGGGGCACCCCTGGAATTTGGCCAGGGCAGTGCCAAGGCTACGTGTGCCAGGCTGTGCAAAGCGTGCCAGTCCCTCTGTGTTGAGAGGCAAGCAGGAGGGGAAGGATATCTGCCTGCTATTAATTATGACTTCTGAAACTCTGCCTAATTACATTGTCTCTCTCAAGACAGGGCCACAAATATTTATGAGTGGGACTTTTTATTCTCCTTGTAATCAGCATCATAAACAGGTAACACCTTTCTAAAGAGTTAATAAAAACCTGTCAACACCAGCCCCAGCCCCAGCTCTCCAGCAGTGCACAGTAAAACATTCCAGTGTTTATGGTGCTGATTGAATATTCATGAGGTGCCAATTTAAATTACAGTTCACAACTGTTGCTGTGTCTAATGAATAATTTAAACAAGTGTGGCCAAAGAGATTTCAACGCTGCATTAGCAAACTGCAAGGGATTAAGCAACAGAGAATTTATAATTAGCTTTGTATATCCTATAATAAATTCATTGGAAAGATGGTTTTAATTATCCCACGTGTTAATTGAGAATTCCATGCATTAGTTTTCCATTGAAAAGTAACCCTTTCTGCCAAGAGCAGAGAATCACAGAATGGATTGAGTTGGAAGGGACCTTCCAGATCATCCAGTTCTGATCCCCCTGCCATGAACAGGGACACCTCAACTAGACCAGGTTGCTCAAAGCCTCATCCAGCCAGGTCTGAAACACTTCCAGGGATTTGAATCCCCAGCTCAGTGAGGCATTTTCTGAACTTCAGGGCAGGTTTGCACAGTCAGGGGCTGCTGCTAGCAGGGAGAAGCTGCTGGGTAGAGTCACTGCCAAGGGCTGGGCTGCAGAAAGGCTCTGGCTGAGACTTGCTTCTGGGCACACCAAGGACACTGCCACAGCTTGTGCCCTATCATGGGATGCAGTCAGTCAGAGGTGGTATCTGCAGGGAGGAGAGGACAGGACAGGTGATCCTCAACTGACCAACAAGGGATTGCAGCCCATGGGTGGCATCTTCAGGATCAAGCTGAGGGATCAGCAGGGTCAAGCCTCTCCTTCACTGGCTGGTGTCCCAGGAGGATTCTGTCCCTTCTACCTTCAATCCTGATCTGTGCGTTCCTGAATCCAGATCCTGAGTCCAGCTTCTGAATCTGGTTCCCATCTGCAGCTGAGTCCATTCTGGGACTTGCCCAGTGCCTGCCCCAGGTTGGTGGTGCCAATGGTGCCATCATTACCACCAGGAGTTGGGTTCCATATTAGTTTGTGCCTCTTTGTCCCTATTCCATTGGGTTGTTCTCATTTCCATCCCAGCTGGTTTAGTTTCTTTCCCAGCCCATCAGTCTCTCTCCCTTCTTCCCTTTCTCTTCCCTTTTGGGAAGGCAGAGGGGTTCACAGAGAGCCTTTGTCACTCACCCAGTGACCAGCCCAGCCCTAACTCTTGAGAGCAGCCTTTGCTTTATTTCCAGACAAACCAAGAGGTTTACCTGAGCAAACTCCCTGGGCAGGCCATTCTCATGTACAGGACAAAGCCCTCCTGCTTTACTCAGGGACTAATTTCACTGTCCC
The DNA here is from genome assembly GCA_013399975.1 of Indicator maculatus. Lineage (NCBI taxonomy): Eukaryota > Metazoa > Chordata > Aves > Piciformes > Indicatoridae > Indicator > Indicator maculatus. Next base: position 137,646 of record VXBD01011623.1, read on the forward strand.
CCTGTTGTGTGGGGGTCATCCAATTGGCAAGTGGATGAAGGAGACCAAAAGCCAAGGAGTTTATCCCAGTGGGAAGATTTGCTGTCTGCTGATGTCACCATGAGTTGCTCTGAGGTTCTTGTGTCCTGTGTGAGGGTCTCCATCACCTCACTGCTCCTTCCCAAGGCATCCCTGCCCATCAGTCTCTCTCCTTTCTTCCCTTCTGTTCCCTTTGGGAAGCCAAAGGAGTTCAGAGAGAGACTCTGTCATCCATCCAGGGGCCAGCCCAGCCCTGTCCCTTGCCATGCTTTCTCCTCCTCTTCATTCCCCTAAACCACTGCCTCTGCTGTGCTGTTTGTAAAGCTCCTTCGTACATACAGAGACAGCTCTAGCTTTGCTTTTGAGGAACCTGAGAGCTTGTGCTCAAACTCTCTGAACAGAGAGAAGCTGGGAAGCATTCCAGGGAACACAGATCCTTACACCTACATGAAGCTGCCCGTGCTCAAAGCTTGGCTGGGATGCCTTTTGGGGGAGGATGGCGCTTCCTTTCCAGGTGGTTTTGTTTAATTCCAGGTCAGCAGGTTAATGAGATCTCTGGGATATGTGATCTGATCTGGAATGTAAACAATTCCCTTGGCATGTGTCCTTGGTGTCTGATCAGATGGAGATGCAAATGCAAGGCACAGCAGCCAAAATGTTTTGGTGGCACAATGTGTAAGACACCACCGTGATCACTTTTTTAAAGAGCCTCACTGAAGGGTTCTCTGCTGCCTTCCAGCCCTGCCAGGTCTATCAAACCAACAGCTCCACCCTGAGGGGCATGTGCCTGCTAACTGAGGTGGAAGCTCCTTCAGCTCCCTCAGGAGCATCCAAAAAAAAACAAATCAAAAAAAAAAAAAAAACAGGAGAACCACAAGAGGGAAAGNCCCCACAAAACATTCAGACTCCCTCTTAGAACTGGATTGCTGGATTAGTGGCTCTGTGTTTTGGGTGACTGGAGTTATTTAGGTTGATAAATGGACAGCAGAGCTCTCCTGCAGTTTGTTGCTGGTGACACTTATTGATTGAACCTCAAGACTCAATTGATCAAGCTCCCTGGTGCCAGCATGTAATCCCTGTGGAAAAAATCAAGCCTTTAATGGGGTTGTGTGTTACTCTTGACTTTCCACTTGGGGACTTATGTGTTTTGGGGAGGGAAGGAAGTGGTTTTGATGGCCTTGATGCCCCTCCTTACTGAGGTTAAATAAAGACTGGCAGTGGGAACACTTGTTTGTGGCAATCCAGTCTTGGGCAGACCCAAGCCTCATTTCCTATGGCAGATTTCACCTCCTGAAACCGAGTGTCTAGAAGGAAATAAATGGATCTCTGAGGTGTCTGTTATCCATCAGGAGGATGCCCCAAGAGGATGGAGGTGCTGCTGATCTAATGAACTGTGTGGCACAGTGCAAGCAGCACAGCAGCTCAGGTTAATGTGGCTGCTGGAACCTAGGTAAGCACTTGCTAAAGTTGCTTGGCTGTAGGTCTGCAGTTATGGAGGGGTGGGGGTTGCCTTGCAATAGCATCTGCAGTGCCATTAGCTAGTTCAGACAGGAGAAGGGCTTGTTGCTGTCAGGAGTCAGGGCAGAAGGTGCAGCACCTGGCTCTTGTGGCAGGAATCATAGAATCATGGTTGTGTGATTAATTATCAGAGACTCCTAGAATGGTTTGACTTGGAAGGGACCTTGAAGATCATCCAATTCCAATCTCCCTGCCATGAGCACAGACACCTTCCACCACACCAGGCTGCTCAAGCTCTTGAGCACCTCCAGGGAGGAGGCATCCACACTTTCCCTGGGCAACCTCTTCCAGTGTCTCACCACACTCACTGGAAAGAATTTCTTCCTAATCTCCAGTCTCAATCTCCCTTCTTCCAGCTCAAATCCACTGCCTCTCATTTCCCTTCTTCCAGCTCAAATCCATTGCCCCTCATCCTCTCACTCCAAGCCCTTGTAAATGTCCCTCCCCAGCTTTCTTGTAGGCTCCCCTTCAGGTACTGGAAGGCTGCTCTAAGGTCTCCCTGGAGCCTTCTCTTTTCCTGGCTGAACAACCCAAACGCTCTCAGCCTGACCCCACAGGAGAGGTTCTCCAGCCCTCTGATCATCTTTGTGGTCTCCTCTGGACCCTCTCCAACAGTTCCAGGTCTTTCCTGTGCTGGGGGCACCAGAACTGCACACAGTGCTCCAGGTGGAGGTCTCAGCAGAGCAGAGGGGCAGAATCCCCTCCCTGTCCTTCTGCTCTCACTGCTGTTGATGCAGCCCAGCACACAGCTGCCTGCTGGGCTGCAAGTGCTCATAGCTGGCTCAGGGGGAGTTTTTCACCAACCACCCCCAAGTCCTTCTCCTCAAGACTGCTCTCAATCAGTGCTTAAGTTTCTCCTTTCTCTTCCCTCTGGCAGTCAGTTGTGTACATACAGAGTTATCTGGGATCTTGGCACCTGTTTCAAAAGTGTTCAACATTTGCTATACTTTATCAATAAGGAGAAAGTAAGCTGTGCCTTCTGCTAAGAGTTTGCATGATGCCACAAGGTCACTGCACACCTGGCAGCTCTCAGAGGTTTTCCTCTGCAGAGCAGGTAACTGCTGTGATCATCATGTTGTTGGCAGAGAACTGGTGTGCAGAAGATTCAGTTCCCACTCTCAGGTTGCTCTGGCAGGACTGGGATTTGAAACTCAAGCTGTTGCCTAGCATATACTTGGCTGCAGAACCATCCTTCTTCCCTGGGTGCTGCTGTTGCTGGTAATAGGAGACTCATGGAACACTTGTTAGAGGTCTGGAGTGGGAGGGATGCAGAAGTTGGGGGCAAAAAGGGGGCAGAGCAGGGCAGATGTGGAGGAGAAGGGTTGTGGTTTGTGAGTATTAGAAGTGGTAGCAGCACCAGGGAACCCAACTCTCTCTAGTGCTGTAGCCATTTCTTATGGTTGAGAACTTGAGAAGTTGGCTTTCAAGCCTGGCAATCAAAAACCATCAATTAAAATTCAGAGAGGTTAGTCCCAGGGGTGTGATTTTTCTCTGTAGTCTTCCCATTTTCCTGTTGTGTCCTAAAATTACTTCATTTTTCCTCCTTCTCCTTCTTCTCCTCTTTTAATGCTCCATGCAATAAAACTTGGAGGCCAGTGAGTCTCTGGCTGTATGTGAATGCAGTACCTCAAACATCTGAGAAGAATCAAGAAGGACATAAACCACAGTCAGCTGGACAGTGCAAAAAGGCTTCAGTAAGCTACCAGAGCTCACAGAGAGGCTCCAAGAAATTCTGTGGGAGATGGTGAGGCCAATGTGGCTGCAGGTCCAGCCCACAGGTGGAAGGAGGGATGGAAGCTTTGGGTGTACAGTGAAGTCTCAGAGTTGGAGGTGCTCTTTCCAAGGTGAATTTTTCTCCCCTGGCTACCCTGGGAAGCAAACACCAGGATTCCACAGTCCCCACTTCCTCTTCCTCAAAAGTGAAGCTTCTTGCCCCTCTGCCAGGCTGGGGATGGGCTGAGTTCCACATGCTCCACAGCTGTCACCAAGCAATGCAAAGCCATGAGGCTAGGAGGCCCCCCAGGGTGCTCTCCCCTGTGAGCAGGATGGGGAAGGGTTCAGTGTGATCCTACCTTGGCAGGTCCTACTGCAGTAAAGCCACTTAGTGTCCCAGAAGGTTTCAGCACTGGCTTCTGAATCTAGCTCCCCACCAGTATTTTTGGGAAGCCAGAAACTAAAGCAAACCTTATGTCTGCTGCTGAAGGGACTTCTCCCCTTGCTCCCCATGGGGATTGCCTCACCATGAGACCCACCTAATGCAACAAAAATGCTCCTCCAGGCAGCTTGTCTGCCCTTCCACCTCTACTGAGCATGGAGACAGCAATCTGGGGTAGAAAATCCAAATCCTTCTGGGTGAATTTCAGGGCCAGTGCAGACCCTTCCCCACTCCCAGGACCATCTTGGCCCCCTCAATCCCTACTCCTGCAGGTCCTTCTCATACACAATCTTTGCTTCTTTTCCCCTTTGCAGCTGGTTCTCAATTGCTCTCCTTCTCTCACCACCACTCACAAAGGGGATGTGACAATTCCATTGAGGTTTCAAGGCTAGTGCAGACCCTTCCCCACTCTCAGGACCATCTTGGCCCCCTCAATCCCTACTCCTGCAGCTCCTTCTCATGCACCCTCTTTGCTTTTTTTCCCCTTTGCAGCTGGTTCTCAGTTGCTCTCCTCCTCTCGCCACCACTCACAAAGGGGATGTGACAATTCTATTGAGGTTTATACCCCTCCATGGGTCAGTGGAGGGGCTCAGGGCCTGGTGCTGTTTAATTCCCTCCTGCTGGGTGGTACAGGGCAGTGCTGGCCCCAGTTCTGGGGGCCGTGCTATGGCTGGATGAGCAGTGCTTGCCTTCATCTGCCAGTGGGTTTCACAAACCCGCTTCCAATAATGTATTCAGGAAACAAGTTGGAAATTAATGGAACAGATTATTTGCAAACATGTTCAGTGCATTATCAGGCTTGTTCTTTATCCATAAAATAATGTACTTACCCCAAAATGGGCTTTATTGAAAACGTTATTTACAGGCTGCTCTCCAGCAGAGCGCTGCAGCAGCGCCGACGGAGCGTGCACGCAGCAGCCCTGCTGCTTCCCAGCCTGCTCCTCCCCCCAGACAAATCCCCAGTCCAAGGTTTTCTTTACCTTCTCCTGGCCTGTTTTGGTCATTCTTGATCACTGGGGAGTGGGTTTGGATAAGGGACACGTGGTGACCCTGCCCTGCTCCCTGTAGGAATAGATGCAACAGTTGCGTTCTTCGTGCGTCAGGGAATCCTCATTGCTCTCTCCAGCTCCCTGCAAGGAGGTTGCAGGGAGGTGGGGGTTGGGCTCTTCTCCCTAGTGTCAGGTGATAGAAAGAGAGGAAATGGCCTGAAATTGTGCCAGGGGAGGGTTAGGTTGGAGATGAGGAAAAATGTCTTTGCTGCGAGCGTGGTCAGGGATTGGCACAGGCTGCTCAGGGAGGTGGTGGAGTCCCCATCTCTGGAGGTGTTCAAGAAAGCTGTGGCCATGGCACTGTGGGACATGATTTAGTGGCCAGGGTGGTGTTATGTCATGACCTTACTCCATGATCTTAGAGGTCTTTCCCAGTTGAAACAACTCTATGATTCACCTGGTTGGAATAGAGCTTAAGATCATCAAGTCCAGCCATAACTGTCCCCTCTTGTTCTGGTGCTGCTTGCCTGGGAGAAGAGACCAAACCCCTCCTGGCTACAACCTCCCTTCAGGTAGTTGTAGAGGGTTGTTTTGTTTTGTTTTTCACTCAAGGTGTGGTCTACCCAGTACTGAGCACAGGGCAGGATGACCTCCCTGCTCCTGCTGGCCACACTATTCCTGATCCAGGCCAGGATGCCATTGGCTCTCCTGCCCACCTGGGCACACTGCTGACTCCTGTTCAGCTGCTGTCCCCCAGCACCCCCAGGTCCCTTTCCACCTGGCTGCTCTCAGCCACTCTGACCCCAGCCTGTAGCTCTGCATGGGGTTGCTGTGGCCAAAGTGCAGCACCTGGCACTTGGACTTGTTGAATGCCATCCTGTTGGACTCTGCCCATCTCTCCAGCCTGGCAAGGTCCCTCTGCAGAGCCCTTTTACCCTCCAACAGATCAACTCCTGTTCCCAGCTTGGTGTCCTCTGCAAAGTTACTAATGGTGGACTCTATCTCCTCATCCAGATCATCAATAAAGATCTTAAACAGGATAGGGCCCAACACTGATCCCTGGGGGAAAAGAGGTTGTACCACAGGGAAATAAGAGGATTCAGTTCCTGCTGTACCAGGCTGGCCTGCTCCTTTTGGCTGTGCCCTTTCAGAACACCAATGAGAACAATCTCCCATTTGCCAGGCTTGCTCTCTGTCCTCCTTTGCAGCACCCTGGAGCCACAGAGCTTTCTCTTTGTGATGACAAATTCATTGTGTCTGGAGGATTCTTTCCTCCATAATAGCAGGGTATGGTAACACAAGATCACAGCCTGTCCAAACACTGAATTCCACTTGGCAACAGCTGCTTTCCAAACCCATTCCTTGGTCCTGCCTTCCCTGCCCGTAGGCACTGTGGCTGCCACTGCAGGGAGCTTCTTTGGGGGGAAAAAGAACAGGCAGAGGTGGTCAGGGCTGAAAAGACATTGAGCAACCTATGTAGTAGCAGAAGCAGATCAAACTCCCCCTCCCCATAGGGGATCTGCTTCTGCTAGTACAGGTCTGCAGGTCTAGGGAGGTTCTCCTCCCCCTCTACTCTGCCCTGGTGAGACCACACCTGGACTGCTGTGTCCAGTTTTGAGGTCCCCAATTCAAGACAAACAGGGATCTGCTGGAGAGACTCCAATGGAAGCTGTGAGGATGATGAAGGGACTGGAAAATCTCCTCTATGAAGAAAGGCTGAGAGCCCTGTGGCTGTTTAGTCTGGAGAAGAGAAGGCTGAGAGGGATCTGATCAATGTCTATCAATAGCTGAGGGGTGGGTGTCAAGGGGAGGGGGCCAGGCTCTTTTGGGTGGTGCACAGTGATAAGCCAAGGAACAATGAGTTCAAACTTGAACAGAGAAGATTTCAGCTCAACATGAGGAGAAACTTCTTTGGTGTGAGGGTGACAGAGCCCTGGAGCAGGCTGCCCAGGGGGGTTGTGGAGTCTCCTTCTCTGGAGCCTTTCCAACCCCACCTGGATGCATTCCTGTGCAGACTCCCCTAAGTGATGCTGCTCTGGCAGGGGGGTTGGACCTGATGATCTCTGGAGATCCCTTCCAACCTCTGATATACTGTGAGACTGTGAGACTGTGAACCTCTAATGTTCTGTGGTTCTCTGGTTCTGTGTCTGCTCAGGTCCTGTGTAAGTCATGCACACAGCTTGAACGGACTGACTGAGGAGCTCTCAGCACTGCTAATGCTGCTCTTGAGCAATTCTTGGAATATTGGGGAAGCTCTGGAGGACTAGAAAAGAGCTAATGTACAAATATTTAAAAAGGGAAACAGAACAGCCCAGGTAATTACAGACCTGTCAGTCTGTCAGCAGCCCTCAGCAAAAATAATGGAGTGGCAGATCCAGGCCTCAATTAATAAAGAATTAAGGGGAGGTGATATAATTAATGCCAGTCAAGGTGGGCTGATGGAAAACAAATCTTGTCAGACTAGCTTGATCTCTTTTGAGATGAGATTGCAGGTTTGGGTGAGCAAGGTACTAGTGTTAACATTACACACACAGACATCTGCAAGGCACTTGACTTGGAAGCACAAAGTGTGTCAAGGAAGCTGAAGGATGCAGAATCAATGTTCCACCAGGCTGGAAGATCAGCCTGTCACAGCTCAGCACACTTGTGCCAAAGAAAGCACTGAACACTTGCCAGGGGTGTTTGTAGGTGATGCAGTGAGCAGGCAAGCAGCAGAAGGTGGATGCAGAGCTTTTATAGCACAAGGAGGACCTGGGGGTCCCGGGGGATGGGAGGTTGAGCATGAGCCAGCAGTGTGCCAAGGTGGCCAAGGGGGCCAATGGTATCCTGGGGTGGGGGAGAAGGGCTGTGGTTAATAGGTTGAGAGAGGTTCTCCTCCCCTCTGCTCTGCCCTGCTGAGGCCACATCTGGAGTATTGTGTCCAGTTCTGAGCCCCTCAGTTCAAGAAGGACCTCGGGGAACTGATTGAAAGAGTCCAGCACAGAGCCACAAAAATGATGGAGCGTCCCTTCAGTACAGAAATGTTCTCTCCTTCCTTGGTTAAGGCAGTGGAACATCTTCCTCATGAGGAGAGCCTGAGGGAGCTGAGGGCTCTGTAGCTTGGAGAGGAGGAGCCTGAGGGTGACCTCATTGCTGGGGATAAAGATGTGCAGGGGGAGTGCCCAGAGGCTGGAGCCAGGCTCTGCTGGGTGATGCCCAAGGACAGCACAAGGGGCAGTGGTGGAAGCTGAGACAGAGGAAGTTCCATGGAAACAGAAGGAAGAATTTTTTCCCTGTGAGGGTGACAGAACACTGGAATAGGCTGCCCCGGGGGGGTTGTGGAGGTTCCCTCTCTGGAGATATTCAAGACCTGCCTGGATGTGTTCCTGTGTGACCTGCTCTAGGATATTTTCTCTTTGCTGCCTGCCTCTGACATCAGAGATGCTTCTTCAGATCATGTTTGCAAGCTTGAATCTGTAAAACCATTCTTTTTTCCTGTGCTTCATGAAGAAGTGCTGCAATTCCAATACAGCTCCAAACAAATTCCACCTCCCCAAAACCCCCCCACCAGTTCTCATGGGCTCCTGTGCTGCTGCTGGGTCAGCAAAGCCACCCCATGGCAGCATGATGGGGATGGGAGATTCCCAGGAGCTGGCAGAGAGGTGCTTGGTTCCTCTGGGGACCAGGAACATCTGGGAAGGGAGGCTTGCCCTGGGGAGTGACAACCATGGCTGGGAAAGCCAGAAGAAAGCCTCTGCCATATGATGTGGCTGTTGGTCACTTGTCCCTAGTAACAAGTGACAGGAAGAGAGGAAATGGCCTCAAGTTGCACCAGGGGAGGTTTAGGCTGGAGATTAGAAGAAACTTCTTCTCTGAAAGGGTTCTCAACCACTGGACAAGGCATCCCAGGGAGGGGATGGAACCCCATCCCTGGAGGGGCCATTCAGCCTGGAGAAGAGAAGGCTCCAGGGAGACCTTAGAACTACAGTTCAGTACCTGAAGGAGACCTACAGGAAGGCAGGGGAGGGACTGTTCAGAAGGATTTGTGGTGATAGGAGGAGGAGCAATGGTTTGAAACTGGAGCAGGGGAGGTCTAGGTTGGACATCAGGAGGAAGTTCTGTACAGTGAGAGCAGTGAGATGCTGGAAGGAGTTGTCCAGGGATGGGGTTTGATGCTCTGTCCCTGGAGCGGTTCAAGATCAGACCTGATGTAGCCCTGGGCAGCCTGATCTAGCTGGAGGTGTCCCTGCTGACCACAGGGGGGTTGGCCAAGATGACCTTTGAGGGCCCCTTCCAACCTGAGGCAATCTGTGACAATGTGAAAGGCAACTGAAGGAAAGGCACAAAACACAGTGTGTGTCCTGAGCAGAAATCAGCCTGAGAGTTGCACGGACTTGGAGTGGCCTCAAGCTGTACCAGGGGAAGTTTGGGTTGGATTTCAGAAGAAACTTCTTCCCTGAAAGGGTTCTCAAACACTGGCACAGGCTGCCCAGGGAGGTGGTGGAATCCCCATCCTTGGAGGAATTTCAAAGAGGCAGAGCTGTGGTGCTGGGGGCCATGGATTAGCAGCAGCCTTGGCAGAGTTAGAGAAGGGTTGGACTTGATCTTAAAAGATCTTTTCCAACCAAGATAATTCTGTGATTCCATGACAAAATTCCCCCCTACCCCTACAAAAAGAAAATTGCTTCCTTTTGTAAATCCTTTCCCTACCATTCCCCTCCCTCTCCCTAACAGGATGATCAGTGGAAGCAGAGATGTGGCTGTTACTTTAAAGGATAAATTAGTTTGACTCTTAACTCAATAATTAAAACTGTTATGGCTATGAGCCTGCAGGGATAATGTACTATTATTATAGTCATTTGTTTCAATTAAATGCTTACTGGTTTTACAATAGCAGCTGGGCACCTGGGTGAGATCACTATTACTCTGAACAAGACATCTCAGATTCCAGCAGAAATTTGTCACTGCACTAAAGCATTTTACAGAGACCATGAAAGTTTATTAGGAGCAGTTACAAATCAGGCAAGAGCAGGGGTTGGTAATTGGGGATATATTTTCTTATCAGCTTCTTTCTCTCTCTCTCTCTCTCTCTCTCTCTCTCTCTCTCTCTCTCTTCTCTCCTGCTCTCCTTTTTTTTTTTTTTTTAAGTAAATCATCTTTAAGCATTTCAGGGATGGTGATGAGTTTACATTTCAACTTCAATGCAGAAAAAGCCTGCTGGGAAAACTTTGCTTCAAAGCTGTTTAGCAGATAATTTCTCTCCCTGGTTGATTGTGATTGTAATGGGCTTGTTCTCAGGGACAAACCCAAGGAGAGAAAAGCCTGTAGCAGCCCCTGGAATTGCTGCTCCTCTTGGGAATGCTCCAGCAGATCTGGTGTGAGCTCACCTCACCTGTGGAAGGGTGGCAGTTATAGAATTATAGACTGGGTTGGGTGGGAATAGACCTTCAAAATTCATCCGATCCACACACAGCCAAAGCCTTGAGTTAGGAATCAGCAAATCACAGATTGGGTTGGAAGGGACCTTAAAAGATCACCCAGTCTAACCCCCTGCAGTCAGCAGGGACAGCTGCAAGCAGAGCAGGTTGCTCACAGCCCCAACCAACCTCACCTGGAATGGTGCCCACCTCTCTGGGCAGCCTGGGACAGGCTCTCACCACCCTCAGTGTCAAACATTTCTTCTCTCCAGTCTGACTCTCCCTCTTTTAGTTTCAAAGCATCACCCCTTGTCCTGTCACAACAGACCCTGCTCAGAAGTCTGTCCCCAGCTTTCTTCTTGGTCCCTTTATGCACTGCAAGGCCACCAGAAGGTCTCCCTGGAGCCTTTTCTTCTCCAGACTGAACAACCCCAACTCTCTCAGCCTGGCCTCACAGCAGAGCCCTTCCAGCCCTCCCAGCATTGCTGTGGCTTCCTCTGGCCCTGCTCCAACAGGTCCCTGTCTGTGCTGTGCTGAGGACTCCAGAGCTGCCCCAGCACTGCAGGTGGGGTCTCAGCAGAGCACAGCAGAGGGGCAGAATCCCCTCCCTGCCCCTGCTGCCCACACTGCTGGGGTCAGCCCAGGACACAGCTGGGGCTGGGCTAGCAGCACACAATTCCAGCTCATCTCCAGCTTTTCACCCCCCAGCATCCCCAAGTCCTTCTCCACAGGGAAGCCTGGTGGTCCCCATGTGCAGGTCTCACTGGTGCATGGGGCCATGCCCCTGGGCTGGGGCTGCACTGTCTGCCTGCTCCCCCTGGCCTGGGCTGTCCTGCTTCACACAGCTCCTCTGTAGCTTGGAGGCTGTGGTGTAAGCAGGGTGCAATTAACACCACACAACAAGCTCCAGCCAAATTTCTTCCTGTCCTGCTGGGTAACATCTGCAAGGGCTTTGGCACAGATCCCACCAGGATCACAGCCCAGCTGGCAGCCACTGGGGCTGGAGCAGCTTGGAGCACCACTGCTCCATGTATGCAGGAAGGGCAAACCCACACTGTGGGGGAGTATCACAGAGCTGCTGATTGTGCTCTCCTGCCAACCAAACAAGGGTGACATCTTCAAGGTGTGGCTGAGACCAAGGGAAGCAGGGAGAGGATGAGAAAAATCCCAGCAGCTGAAGGCTGAACCTGGGTACAGGGGATGGGAACTGCCTCAAGGCTTCTGTTGGGCATTAGGATTTTGTAGGAGAGGACATTCAATGCCAACAGTTGTCCCTACCCAAGCCTGGGACATGAGCCCCAGGTCTTCTGGCTGATGCTGTAGCCCTTCTTGCTGGAAAAAGCTGCTTTTTATCTAGGAATCTGAGGGGAGGGGGGGTGGGGAGTTAAGCTGAAGCTCATCTTGACACATTTCCAAGTGTGATCTTTCCTAGCTGAGCATCCAGGTCTGGATCCTAGGCTCTTCCTTGTGGTGTTTTGTTATTCACACTGGACTAACCTTGTCCCCAAAAACAAGGAGCATGGAGCATGTGCCATTCGTCAGCCTGTTTTTCTCTCCTTCTTAGGATTAGCTGGAGCAGGCTGTAGGCCTGATATGCATATTCATTAAAAAAAATAATAATATTGTGGAGGGGGAAGGGGAAAAAAAAAGAAGCTGTCTTTGAGTTAGCACAGCCTTTGGGAATCTGCAAAGTGAGATGCACTTAATTACTTTAGCTCTGACTACATCACATTTCACTCATGTTTCCTCTGAGATGCAAAATATCTTCTCAGTGGAGGCTGGAAACATGACACAGAGTCACAAAGCTTCACAGACTGCATTGGGTTGGAAGGGACCCTCAAAGGTCATCTGGGCCAACCCCCCTGCAGGCAGCAGGGACAGCTCCAGCTAGATCAGGCTGATTGTGTCTGATCTTGAATGTCTCCAGTGATGGGACCTCAAATGCATCCCTGGGAAACCTCTTCCAGTGTCTCATCACCCTCACTGTACAGAACTTCCTCCTGATGTCCAACCTAAACCTCCCCTGCTCCAGTTTCAAGCCATTGTCCCTCATCCTGGCACTCCAAGTCCTTCTAAATAGTCCCTCCTCAGCCTTCCTGTAGGTCCTCTTCAGATATTGAAATGTAGCTCTAAGGTCTCCTGGAAGCCTTCTCTTCTCCAGGCTGAACAGCCCCAACTCTGTCAGCCTGTCCCATGGGAAAGGTTCTCCAGCCCTCTGATCATCTTTGTGGCCTCCTCTGGACTTTCTCCAGCAGGTCCATATCTGTCTTATGGGAGCCCCATAGGTGGACACAGCACTGCAGATGAGGTCTCACCAGAGCAGAGCAGAGGGGCAGGATCCTCTCTCTCCATCTCTGGCCACACTGCTTTTGATGCAGCCCAGGCTGCCATTGGCCTTCTGGGCTGCCAGTGCCCATTGCTGGCTCCTGTCCAGCCTCTCCTGCTGAGCCCTTTGCAGCATCATGCAGTGAGCTCAAGCTGAATGCCCAGCATGGAAATGGGATCTGACCTGAAGACAGGATCTGACCTGAAGACAGGATCTGACCTGGAGACAGGAGCTGACCTGAAGACAGGATCTGACCTGGAGACAGGAGCTGACCTGAAGACAGGAGCTGACCTGGAGACAGGATCTGACCTGGAGACAAGGATCTGACCCAGCTTTGTGGAGCTGATGGGTGGTCATTTAATTCCAGGAGGGCTTGTCTCAGGCTCTGTGGAGGGCTGAATGCTTTGTGGAGGTGAAGGGAGCTGGTGAAGCCCTGGTGACCCCACAGCTGGGGCTGCATCCCACAGGATCAGTGTGCCCTGGGAGAAGAGGTTGGTTACTTTCAGAGGGGGAAGATTGCATTCATTACCTTCTGTCAGTTTGGTTTGCAGTTGTCACAATTTCATTCATCATTTGCTCACCTAATTAGGCCTTTTGCTGCAGGGCAGCTGCTCTGGATCCTGCTCCTGGCTCTCTCCTTCCTTAGGTTCCTGGGGTGAGGTGGGGGGGGAGGTATCATCTACTTTGGGTGCACACCAAAGGGCCCTGGAATGGCTCAGTGTTTGCAGGGTCATAAGAATTGTTTTGCTCAAGACAAGCCTTTCAGATCACCAAGTCCAACCATTAACCCAGCACTGCCAGGTCACCTCTAAACCAAGTCCCTCAGCACCACATCTACAGGGCTTTGGAACCCTTCCCAACCCAGCTATGGTCATTGAGTCCAACCATAACCCAACTACCATGGCCACTAACCTATGTCCTGAAGCACCACATCTACAGCTTCTTGAACACCTCCAGGGATGGGGACTCCCCCACCTCCCTGGGCAGGCTCTTCCAATCCCTGACCACTCTTGCAGCAAAGAATTTTTTCCTAATATTTAACCTAAAGCTCCTCTGGCACAGCTTACACCCATCTCCTCTTGCTCTGCTCTGGTTACTTGGAGAGGAGACCAACACCAGTCTCACTCCTTTCAGGGAGCTGGAGAGAGCAATAAGGTCTCCCCTCAGCATCTTCTTCTCCAGACCAAACAACCCCAGCTCCCTCAGCTGCTCCTCATATGATGCCCTCCAAACCCCTTTCCAGCCTCTTTGCTCTTTTCTGGACACCTCCAGGACCTCAATGGTTTTCCTATACTCTGGCACCCAGAACTGAACTCTGGACTCACCAGGGCTGAGTACAGGGACACTGGTTTCAGAATCATGGAATCATAGAATCAGTCAGGGTTGGAAGGGACCACAAGGATCATCCAGTTCCAACCCCCCTGCCATGGGCAGGGACACCTCACACTACATCAGGCTGGCCAGAGCCTCATCCAGCCTGGCCTTAAACACCTCCAGGGATGGAGCCTCAACCACCTCCCTGGACAACCCATTCCAGGCTCTCACCACTCTCATGGGGAAGAACTTCTTCCTCATGTCCAGTCTGAATCTCCCCACTTCCAGCTTTATTCCATTCCCCCCAGTCCTGTCACTACCTGATAACCTAAAAAGTCCCTCCCCAGCTTTCTTGTAGCCCCTTCAGAAGACCACAAGAAGGTCACCTCAGAGCCTTCTCTTCTCCAGACTGAACAGCCCCAACTCTTTCAGTCTGTCCTCATAGGAGAGGTGCTCCAGCCCTCTGATCATCCTGGTGGCCCTTCTCTGGACACCTTCCAGCATGTCCATATCCCTCTTGTAATAGGGGCTCCAGAACTGGATGCAGTACTCCAGGTGTGGTCTCAGCAGAGCTGAGCAGAGGGGGAGAATCCCCTCCCTGGCCCTGCTGGCCACACTTCTCTTGCTGCAGCCCAGGCTCTGCTTGGCTCTCTGGGCTGCAAGTGCTCACTGCTGGCTCCTGCTGAGCTTCTCCTCCCCCAGCAGCCCCAAGTCCCTCTCCTCAGGGCTGCTCTCCAGCCAGTCCCTGCCCAGCCTGGATTTGTGCTTGGGATTGCCTCGACCCAGTTTTGATCCAGACCAGGATGCCACTGGTGTTCTTGGCCACCTGGGCACACACTGGCTCATCTTCAGCTGGCCATCCACCAGAACTCCTGGATCCTTTTCCAGCAGGCTGCTTTCCAGCTTCTCTTCCCCAAGCCTGCAGTGTTGCTTGGGGTTGTTGTGACCAAAGTGCTGGATCCAGCACCTTTTTCACTGGAATTTTTGAAGGATCCTGCAGCTCATGTGCTGGATGAGTGCTGCTCTATCTCCTCACCTTACAGGCTCCCCCTGACCATTCCCATGATGTTTTCAAATTCCATTGCAAGTGCAAAAATTACCTCTCTGATGCAGCAGCCCAAGCCTGCTGTGCATCCCCATCCTGCTTTCCCAGCATCACAGGAGGCTCCATCTGAACATGAGGAGAAACTTCTTTGCTGGGAGGGTGCTGGAGTTCCAGAGCAGGCTGCCCAGAGAGGTTGTGGACTCTCCTCTGGAGAGATTCCAAACCCACCTGGACGTTGCGAACCTGCTGTGGTTTTGAGGTTTGAATTGGATGATCCCCAGAGGTCCCTCCCAACCCTCACCATGCTGGGATTCAGGAATTCTATGATGTGTTTCTGGCCAGCAGCACGTGGTGAGGAGAGGCCAGACCTGGTTTTAAGGAGACCTAAATCTTGCCACAGTTCAAACAGCAGAGAGTTCCCTCAGCTCCAGGATGGGGCACAGCCAAGGCTGCTGCCTCTGAGCTGCTGTTTCCTTGCAGCCAGCAAGGGTGAGGGGAGCAAATCAGCATGGCCTCTAAGTCAACCTCAGTCTTTACCATGAGGGTGGTGGAACACTGCAGCAGGTTGCCCATGGAGGTGGTTGAAGCCCCAACCCTGGAGGTGTTCAAGATGAGGCTCAAAAGGGCTCAGGGCAAGCTGATCTACTGGAGGATGCCCCTGATGACTGCAGAGGGGGTTGGACTGGATGAGATCCCTTCCAACCCAGACCATTCTCTGATTCTGTGATTCAGTTGGAATGCAGGAGGTTTAAACTGGAGCAGGGTAGATTTAGGTTGGACATTAGGAGGAAGTTCTTCACAGTGAGGGTGGTGAAATAGTGGAACAGGCTGCCCAGGGATGTGGTTGAAGCCCTGGGAACACTCAAGATCAGACTTAATGTGGTCCTGGGCAGACTCATCTAGTTGGAGATGCCCCTGCACACTGCAGGGGGGGGGGAGTTGGATGACTTTTAAGGGTCCCTTCCAAGCAGATGCAGTGTGTGAGTCTGTGAGTGAAATGCCTGCACTTCATCATTCATAGAGGAAAGGAGCAGATCTCAGAAGCCTCTTCCCCTGCCACACATTCCTCTGCTGATGGAGAACCTGAAAGAGAGCAAAACATGCTGTCAGGTCGTGTGTGAAGCTCTTGATTCCTGACCTGCAGCAGTCAATCTGATTTTGCATTTGGATTTATTCCCCTCTGAAGCCTACTGAGCCCTTGAAGGTCTTCCTTGGGTTTCTTTCTGTGTGTGCTGCTAATGGAGCTGGCAGTGCTCCCTGGGAAGGAGAGATTGCACCTCAGCAGGCTTATCAGAAATGAAGAGTGTTAATAAAGCAAGGCAGGGTCTTTAAACTCATGTTAACATTCATCAGATTAATAGGAAAAGGGGAAAAGGCTGGGAAACATTGCAGGCAGGGCTTACTCTGCCTCCCACTGCCTTCCTCAGGGGCTGGATGAGGTTGGTCCTGGCCTCTTCTCACAGGTAATTAGTGATAGAACAAGAGGGGATGGCCTCAAGCTGCCACTGGGGAGGTTTAGACTGCACAGCAGGAAACATTTTTTCAAGCAGGAGTGGTCAGGGATTGGAATGTGCTGCCCAGGGAGGTGGTGGAGTCCCCAGCACTGGAGGTGTTTCAAGGTGGTTTGGACGTGGTGCTTGGGGACATGGTTTAGGGGTGAGCCTTGTGCTGGGTTCTGGGCTGGATTTGGTGATCCTGAAGCTCTTTTGCAACCTGGATTTTGCTGTGATTCTGTGGGGAAGGAGGCAGCTTGGCTCTGCCCACAGGGCTCTGGTGGGGCTGAGCCCTGCTGCTGGGATGGGTGAAGGTGGAGCTCTTCAGGGAAAATGACACAGGCTGGAAATGGGATCCTGGCTGGGCAGCCAGCAGGGCAGCCCCAAAACATTCCACACAGCTACAGCAAGGTTGGATTTGCCCCCAGCTCATTCACCTTCCCTCCTTGTCCAGGAGAGGAGGTTGCTGCTTATGCCTGACCCAACCACTTGACCTCTGGGGGGATATCTGCTCCCCAGGACATTGCTGTTGCCATCTCTCTATGTTTCACTTTCCTGTTGAACCTTTCAAGAGTGGAGGGCTCAGCAGCCCCAGGAGGCACTGCATCTGCTGGTGGCCTGTGCCACATCCATGTGTCCCTGCAGCCACCTGACCTTTCAGTGCCATCAGATACCCCTTTGCTCTCATGTTGTGAGAGCACACAAATAGCTCTTAGGAAGCTCTTGATCTGCAGGGACAACTCTGTCATACAGCCTCCTCCTTCATACATGGCTTCTGGTTCCCTCCCTCCCTGGCAAATCTGAGCAGGCAGCCCATAATTGTCTTGGCCCTTGTCTGGACTGCTTCTTTTTCTGCTGCGTTCACTTTGAGTGGGATTGGAACTGATTGCAGCATTTCAAATTGGAATAGTCATCTCCAAGTGGAGTTGCAGTGAGGTGGTAGCCACCAGCAGAGCTTGCCCTCATGCACTGGGGGCAATCTCAGGGCATGGTGTGGTGCCCAGGGCATGGTGTGGTGCTCAGGGTATGGTGTGGTGCTCAGGATATGGTGTGATGCTCAGGGCATGGAGTGGTGCTCAGGACATGGTGTGGTGCTCAGGGCATGGTGTGGTGCCCAGGGCATGGTGTGGTGCCCAGGGAGTGGTGTGGTGCTCAGGACATGGTGTGGTGCTCAGGACATGGTGTGGTGCTCAGGACATGGTGTGGTGCTCAGGG
>VXBD01011623.1:173107-190194 GCA_013399975.1 Indicator maculatus
ATGTGGCCCTGGGCAGCCTGATCCAGGTGGAGGTGTCCCTGCTGACTGCAGGGAGGGGTTGGACATGATGACCTTTAAGGGTCCCTTCTAACACAATGCAATCTGTGACTCTGTGAATAATCTTTGGGCTTGCACAGTTTGACCCTGTGGGGGACTCACACTGCTTGAGACAGGCTGCAGGACACTGTTAGGTTAGATATGGGGAGGAGCAGCTGGGCAAAAGGCTGGGCAAAAAGGCTGGGCAAAAGGCTGGGCAAAAGGCTGGGCAAGAAGGGGACCAGCAGTGTGAAGCAATCATGATGGCTGGCATTACAGGGATGGGATGGGATGGGATGGGATGGGATGGGATGGGATGGGAGGGGAGGGGATGGGATGGGATGGGATGGGATGGGGGAATCCTAGAACTGTGGAATGGCTTAGGTTGGAAAGGACCTTCAAAGGTCATCCAGTCCAACCCCCCTGCAGTCAGCAGGGTCAGCTGCAACTAGAGCAGATTGCTCAGAGCCCCAACCAACCTCCCCGGCAATGGTTCCAGGACAACCTAGGCCAGGCTCTCACCACCCTCAGTAGAAAAAACTTCTTCTCTCCAGTCTAAATCTCCCTCTTAGGACCTCCTTCTTCTAGGTTCAAACCATCACCCCTGGTCCTGTCCCATCAGGCCCTGCTCTAAAGCTAATCATTCACTCTGACAGAGCTTTATTGTTTTCTCCTTAGGGTTACAACCTCTCCTGATCCTTGCTGTTCACCCTGCAAGCCCTAACTCCCCAACTCATAAGATTAGGCAAAAAAAATCTCAGCTTTTCTGTGCCAGGGAAGCACTTCCCAGCTGTCAGGACTGCAGAGAAGAGCTGGAATTTTGAGCTCTGAAGGCGTAGCAACAGGAAAACAAAGGAGTAGTTTAGGATTTCTGGCTGTCTCACCATTCCTTAAGCTACACCTTCTCATCTGGGAATTTTGGCTCTTCCATGACTTCACCCAGCCCCAGTTGCTGTTGGGAAGTGGTTTCAGGGAGCTCACTCTATATGAGATCAGTTTGTGTCTCTTACAGCAGCTGTGCACAGATACCTGCCTGGGCACACTGACCACCCTGAGCTGCAGTGCCTCCAAAATTCCCAGTGTGGGCTGACTCAAGGGCTTCCTGGGGGAATTCCAGCAGAAAGGAGTTTTTCACACACATGGGTGTGCAGGAAGGGCCTCAGCAGAGTGGGGCCCTACTGAGTGGGCAGGGTGGGATCTGAGCCCAGCAGCACTTTGTTGCACTTCATTAATTCTTGTGTATTTCTTGGTCATTTCAGGCATACAAGAGGAAAACAGAAGCTGCCAAGAAGGAGTACCTGAAAGCCCTGGCAGCCTACAGGGCCAGCCTCGTCTCCAAGGTACCAGCAGCTGGACCTGGTGGTGCTGAGTTAGTTGCAGCTCTCAGGACTCTCTGGGGAGGAGCAGGCTGATCAGAACTGTGGTGTGACCCTGCTGGCAGCTCTGTTGCACTGTCAGCCACCTGCCCTGGAGGGCTACAAGAAATGCTCTGCTCCACAGCTAGAGGGGGAACCAGGCTGCCCTCTGCCTTCAGCACCCTGAAATGAGAACCCCCTTTGGGTTGTCTTCATCAGCAGATGTCACAGCAGGGGAGGGATGTCCTTGCTTGGAGACAAAGGGGTCCCTGCTGCTTGTCTCCACCACCAGTGGCTGATCCTTACCCTGGCTTCTCAGGGTGTGAGTGCAGCAGTAAGGGAGTGCTGGAAAGGGCAGGGAGATGAGACTCAGCATGGGGGACACCAAGAATGACCTGAGAGTGTGACACCCCAGCCCTGGGCTCACCAGGCAGTGCTGGGCAGCAGCTGGGTGCCAGTGTCCTGCACCCTGCTCTAGGCATTTGAGCTCTTCTGGCTGCTCAGGATCCTGAGTCCTGCTTCTCCTGTGCACATGTAGCTGAGAGCAGGGGGGGGTTAGGGATTAAGACTCCTCTCAGTGTGGGTTGCTGGGCATGCCAGCTCATACATGCTTAAATTCACATAGTTATGGAATCAGGTATGTTGGAAAAGACCTTTAGGATCATCAAGGGGAGGTATCATCTACTTTGGGTGCACAGCAAAGGGCCCTGGAGTAGCTCAGTGTTTGCAGGGTCATAAGAATTGTTTTGCTTGAGACAAACCTTTAAGATCACCAAGTCCAACCATTAACCCAGCACTGCCATGGCCCTCAGCACCACATCTACCAGTCCCTCCAGGGATGGAGACACCACCACTGCTCTAGGCAGCCTGTTCCAGGCCTTTGCAACCCTTTTAGGGAATAGATTGTTCCTCACAGACAAGCTAAACCTCCCCTGGTGCAACTTGAAGCTGTTCCCTCTTGTTACCTGGGAGAAGAGACCCAGTGCCTCACACACTGCTGGCAGGCCAAACCCAGAGAGCTCATTTTGGTGCCTAACAGTGAATTTTGGGGAGATTTCAGGTTCACACAGGAACTCCTGGTGCCTCAAGGCTGCACCTGGGGCAGTGCTGATGGGCCAAGTGTTTGCCCAATTCAATTCTCCAAATGTAGGTGCCCATCCTAGGGAACCCCACTCCATGCCCTCCTCCATGTCTTCAGAGTAGGGACATGGGCATTTGCTGCCTGGGGATTTGAGGTGGCTCCTGTGGAGCCTGCAGGCTTGCTGCCTCAGGAGGATGTGCTGCCCTTGGGTTGTGAGTAAGTGTAAGAGGTTGTTCTCCTTGGTACTATGCCACACTCTCAGTCCTTAATCATCACATCCAGCTGCCATGGGAAGTAATGTGATGTGCCAAAGCAACCATCACCTGCAGGATGCATGGGATTGTGGTGATGGGCTGGAAAGGCTCAAAGCCCTGCTATGGACATGAGCTCCTCTCTTCACTTGGCGAGAAAACAGCAGCAAAGAACAAAAAAAGGGAATGGAAAGGACCCTTTGGGGGTTTGAATGCTCCTCATGTTCCCTCTGCCTTGAACATGCCTAAGAGCAGCATGGGGCAGGTAGTGTGGAAGGCATGGAGACACCACACTCCATGGTTTCACTGGTTCCCAGTTTCTCCAGTGACCAATTCTTGCAAAAGAGCAACTTGGTGTAAAACAGCACAGTGTGATCCTGGCTGCTGGGTGAGAAAGGATCTGGATTATTACAGAGCTTACCTCAGGACAAAAACCTCATTGTCTGAGCCAGAAAACCTCCTCTTGTTCTTCTCTCTTTCTTGCGGAAACGAGAGCACCATTGTCCTGTGTGTTACAGACCCCTGCAGGAATGCAGGGCTTAGGAAAGCAGAGTTTTTACAGTCCCATTTGTTCTCTTTTAGAGGCAGAAATGATTTTGTCACCCACGTCTGAGGACCCAAGGAGTGAGCTGAAGGTGTGCAGTTCGCCTCCACACCACTTAATGCTCCCCTGGTGCTTCAGGCTCTGCCAAAGGCACAGCTGAGCTACTGGGCTCGAATTTCCCAGATAGGGATGCTGCACCCAGCCTGTGGTCACCCAGCAAGCCACAGGGCTGGCAATGCAGGTGGTGGCTGGTGGGAGAGGGGCGGGAGGCAGGGGCAGCTCGGCTGGACGGACGCATAACCATCTTCCCTTCTGTTTTCCCACAGAGCTCTGCCGACCAGGGGGAAACCAAAAGTGCCCAGAGCAATCCACCTTCCAAACTGCTCCCCCCCAAGCAGCCCATGTACCCCATGCCATCACAGGCTTCCTCGCCCTACCCCGGCCTGGGCTCCTTCCTGTCCCCATCCGACCTGCAGAACTACCGCAGCCACCCCCACCCCGGCCTCTCCCGGACCCTCACCTCCAAACCCCTGCTGCCCAGCATCAGTGCCTCCCCACCACCCTCCTTCCAGATCAGTCCCCCCCTCCACCAGCAGCTCTCCTTGCACCACCCGCAGAGCTCCCTCCTCAGCCAGTCCCTCAGCATGCAGCAGGTCCCCCAGCAGCCCCTCCTGTCCCCCCCCATGGCACTACAGGTACAGCCCCCCATGAACGCCTCGCCTCCCGGGCAGCAGGTAGGTGCTCGGGGGGGGGGCAGAGGGTGTGAGCTGCAGTGTTTTCCCTCTTCTCCTTGACTCTGTGGGTTCCTGGATGCTTTGGAGATGTTGGCTGTCGGTGTTGTCCCCAGGGGAGGCTTCTCCTGGCTCCAGCAGCTTGCAGATCTCATAGTTTGGGGGTGGTGGTTTCAGGAATGTTGAGCTGGGAGCACGAGCACCCCCAGAAATGGGGCAGATTTGTGTAAGCAGAGTGCTGAGAGGTCTTCCAGGGAGGGGAAGAAGCTGCAGGAAGTGGGGATGCTCCTGTTACAAGCTCCTTGGGAGCATGCTCCTCCAGCCTTGTGGGGGAGGCTTTTGGTGGTGGTGAGCTGGAGCAATGGGTTGGATACAATCACAGAAACGTTCAGGTTGGAAAAGACCCTCAGGATCACCAAGCCCAACCCATAACCCTACTCTAGAAGGTTCACCCCTAAACCATATCCCCAAGCACCACATCCATTGTCAATAACAAATCCCTCTTGTAATATTACTGAGAGCAGGGAGGAGCTGGGAGGGCATGGGATAATAGCAGGGATTCAGAGGGAGGGAAGTGGTGCCAAGAAGGAGGAGAAGGACAGAGGGAATGTCACAACCAAACTATAAGATCAATATATTTCCCCCAAACTGCCTGGCTGGAGGAGAAAACTCCCTCTTGTGCCAGAGAGCTGAGGGTGAGCAGTGTGTGCTTGCAAGTCTGCTTCTGCCAGGAGAAGAGCAGCAAAGTAAATCCTGCAGAGCAGTGCTGTGAACATGCACAAACCTGCTGGGGCAGCCTGAGCCATGCCCACTCTGCCCAGCAGCCAAACCTCTGCTCTTTAAAGCTACTAATAAGAAGAAAATGGATCTGGAGGGGGGGAAATTGCTGCAGCAAAGCCCATTTCCTATATCTCGTGGAGACCTTGCCAGGATAGGAAAGAGGAGAGGAGTGGTTTCCAGAGTTCCTCCATCTGGGATATGAACTGGATGAACTCTTCCCAAGTGGGGGCCATGTGCTCTGAATTCCCAGCTGCTACCATTTACTTGTGGATACTTCTAACTGCAGCATTCACCCAGCTGGCTGAATGATTTGTGTCTCATGTGTCTCACGTGTCTCCAACTGTGTGTCACAACATTCATGCAGTACTTTGAGCAACCAGCAAAGCTTTCTTCCCACCCCACCCTCCCCCCTTAAAAAAAAATGTGACCTGTTCAGTGTGTGACCTATTGTGAAAACAGAAATTGTAAGTTTAGGAACAGGTGGAAGAAAAGCAAAGGAGAGAGCAGGGGTGTGGAAGCAACAGCTCTACCTGAGCATAATAAAAGGACAGCAGAGATGGGGAAGGGCAGATCCTTAATCACAGTTGAATTTCCAACCTGCTCAGGGTATCCCAAGTAACTTCTCCAGCACAGTGATGGAGCTTTGGCTCTGCCTAAGCAAAAGTGGCTTCTCCAGGAATGAGGAGAAAAGGGGATCCTCATAATCACTTTAACTGGAAGGAGTTGCTGTGCTGAGGGCAGGAGTTCACAATTCCACGTGTGGGCTAACAAAAAAATGAAAGGCAGAAAGAAAACCCAAAGAAAACAAACAAACAAACAACTCCAACTGCCCTCATCTGGATGTCTTGGAGGAAGTCACAGTCTTGGTCAGGTAACTGCCATGACTCCTTGTTTATACAGATTGCTTAATCTTGCCTAATGAAGCCAGCCTCCAAAGACTGGGAAAGCTAATCAGCTCTCAGATCAGAGTCCCACAGCATCCTTGTTAAACTGCCAGCAGTGCCAGCTGCTGGAGACCTTGGTGCCCGTGGGATGTTCCTTACCTTGCAGTCTCTGGTAGGATGGACTCATGAATCCCTGCTAAGGGATGGAGTGGCAAAGCAGGTTTGACTGTGGGCTCTTGGTGCAGAGGCTGTCAGGGCAGGGTGTTTTCTGCAGCCATTCACCACCCACTGAGCCTGAAAAAGAAGAGGGAAGGAAGAGGGATGTAAACCAGATGTTGCTGCCTGGCCACCTGCTTGGAACAGCTCACGCTGGGCGAGGTCCTGCCGCAGTGATTTCAGGTCCTGGGCTTGGATTCGCTGCTGTCCCTGTGCTGCTTTGGGGGCAATGCCTGCAAACATGGTTATGCAATCTTGTTTCATCTGCTGCTTCTCCTGCTCTTCCCACTCCTCTAACCCTTCCTCTCCTTTGCTCCCTGCAGGACTTCTCGCATATCTCCTCTGAGTTTCAGAGCAGTGTTGGGCCCCGTTCGCCTGGTGCGTCAAACCCTCCAGGAAGCACTGAGTGGGACAACGACTACCCCAGCAGGGAGTGTGGCATTAACCACTGCAGGCCAGTAGACAAAACCAGCACCTTGCTAATGCCCTTCCTCTTACCTGAACTGTCACAGAATGCAACAGCTGAGAACCTGCCCTAAAAATGTGCAGCAGGCTGGTAGGATAACGCTGGGCAAGGAAACAAGAGGTTTCTTCTGCTAGGCTCATGAAGTGAGAGCAGGTAGCTTAAAACTCACAGATGAATTCTTCCCTGGGCAGGAAAAGGTTTCCTTTTGTTGTGTTTCCATCCCATTAACAAAGGAAGAGTTGGACATGTTGCCCTTCAGAGCAGGCCAGGGAAGCCCAGGCTCCCCGGCAGAGTCCTGGGGGGTTTGTAGGTGGCCATGTCCATAACCAACCTCCTTCTGTTCCTAAAGCCATTGCTCTTGTCAATGAGGCCACAACCTCCTGCAGCTGTCTCTAGCAGTGGGTCCCTTGTTGGTCCTTTCACAGTATCACAGAGTATGTTGGGATCCCACAGTATGTTGGGATTTTACAGTAGTATCACAGAGTGGTGGGGATTGGAAGGGACCTCTGGAGATCATCCAGTCCAGCCCCCATTGCTAAAGCAGGGTCACCCCCAGCAGCTTGCCCAGGATCACAATGGCCAGCTGGCTTTGGAATCTCTCCAGAGCAGACTCCACAACCTCTCTGGGCAGCCTGCTCCAGGCCTCCAGCACCCTCACAGCAAAGAAATTTCTCCTGATGTTCAGGTGTTCACCACAGTAGTGTTATGAAGCCTAATCCTGCCAGCAGCCACAGGGTGCCTGAGTCCCCTGCACCTTTCAGGAGAAGGCCACAGCCAGCTGCAAAGATCCTTCCCCTTCTTCCCTACAAGCTCTGGCACGAATGTATCATCATCAAGCTCTGCTCTCCCTTCAGTGCTACTTGAATTCCCCAATAAATAAAAACATCAGGATAGTCTCCAAGCTGGAGAACAGGGAGGACGGGAAGGCTATTTCCATCCTCTGCCTAATCCATCCTCTGCCTAATCCACTGCCCTTGGCTCAGCAATAATCATTTGGAGCCTGCTTTTGTGCTCTGCCCAACGGGCACGTGGCTCGTGGGGAGAGCAGGTAGGGAAGGGGGCTTGGGAGCTTCTGAGCATTGTTTGATTTGCCTGAAGTACTGGAACATTGTGCTTTCAGTGGAGATAATAGCAAGCTCCCAGCCTTTTCAGAGCACAGCTCCTGCCTGTGCCAGCAGTGCACTTACAATCACTGGGCTGGGCACAGACTGTACAGACATTTATTTCTTTCAGGGGAATAAATAACTTGCTGAGCCATTAGAGTATGGCTGCTGTCTGCCTGCCTGCCTGAGGGGATTGGGCTGGGCTCTGCCAGCAGCCTCGCTGTGGACCCTCCTCAAGTCTCTGCAGACAACCCAAAAGAAAGGACCTGTTGATGAGAGTCACTTTAGATGCTGTGGGCAAAACAGTTGAGCTGCTGGAAAGGTCATGGCACACAGATCCCAACACAGAATTGTTTGGCTTGGAAAAGCCTTCTGAGACCATGGAGTCCAGCCATAAATCTAACACTCCCTCTCTAACCATGTCCCCAAGTGCCATGTTCAAATGCTTCTTGAACACCTCCAGGGATGGGGACTCCACCACCTCCCTGGACAGCCTTGTGCCAATCCCTGACCCCTCTTGTAGCAAAGAAATTTTTCCTCATCTCCAACCTAACCCTCCCCTGGCACAGTTTCAGGCCATTTCCTCTCCTTCTATCACCTGATATTAGGGAGAAGGACCCAACCCCCACCTCAATGCCACTTCCTTTCAGGGAGTTGTAGAGAGCAATGAGGTCTCCCCTCAGCCTCCTTTGCTCCAGGTGGAACACCCCCAGGTCCCTCAGCTGCTCCTCCCCAGTCCTGTTCTCCAGACCCTTCCCCAGCTTTGTTACCCTTCTCTGGACACACTCCAGCCCCTCGATGTCTCTCCTGTGGTAAGCAGCCCAATTTCCAGCAGTGCTGAGCAGAGGCAGCTCTCATGGAAATTAGCCCCCCCTAGAAACTACACATCCCTAGTTAGGGGATCAGCTGGGCAAACACTTGATTCCCCTTGCAAATCCCACTGCCCAGGCCCCAGGCAGAAAATTTAGAATCATAGAATTATCAGGGTTGGAAGGCACCTCAAGGATCAGCCAGTTCCAACCCCCCTGCCATGGGCAGGGACACCTCACACTACATCAGGCTGTCCAGAGCCTCATCCAGCCTGGCCTTAAACACCTCCAGGGATGGAGCCTCAACCACCTCCCTGGACAACCCATTCCAGGCTCTCACCACTCTCATGGGGAAGAACTTCTTCCTCACTTCCAGTCTGAATCTCCCCACTTCCAGCTTTATTCCATTCCCCCCAGTCCTATTGCTACCTGACATCATAGAATCACAGAATCATAGAATCAGTCAGGGTTGGAAGGGACCACAAGGCTCAGCCAGTTCCAACCCCCCTGCCATGGGCAGGGACACCTCACACTACATCAGGCTGTCCAGAGCCTCATCCAGCCTGGCCTTAAACACCTCCAGGGATGGAGCCTCAACCACCTCCCTGGACAACCCATTCCAGGCTCTCACCACTCTCATGGGGAAGAACTTCTTCCTCACTTCCAGTCTGAATCTCCCCACTTCCAGCTTTATTCCATTCCCCCCAGTCCTATCACTCCCTGACATCCTAAAAAGTCCCTCCCCAGCTTTCTTGTAGCCCCTTCAGATACTGGAAGGCCACAATTTAGGGCACTCTAGACACAGGTGGAATACTCCTGTAGCAGTCAGGATGGAGCTTGGTGTTGCTAAAGCAAGCTGTGTGTCATCTGGCTGGAGTACTGTGTTGTGAGCAGAGGGCTCATGCAATTCATGATCAAAGCTCATGCATTTCATGCCTTTGTCACAGCAGAAAGATCACATTTCATGGCTTTAGCACAGCATCCTGGGGAAAAAAAGGGAAAAAAAAAATCATTCTAAAGCCAGACAGGTTGTGCAGAGAGTTGCAGATAGTTATTAGGGTAGATTACAGCAATGGACTCAGATGGATATGGATCAGTACTGCAGAGGGGTTAGTGCACTGAAAAATGGCAGAGGCTCTGCTAAGGAAGGATGACTTCCATCTCCTGTGACTAGGCACATCTCCATCTTCCAGCTCCTATCATTAGGAGAAGAAGGACACAGCTATTGGAATGGGTCCAGAGAAGGCCACAAAGATGATTCAAAGGCTGGAGCACCTCTGCTATGAGGAGAGGCTGAAGGAGTTGGGGTTGTCCAGCCTGCAGAAGGGCTGAGGAGGACCCTAGAGCTGCTTTCAATACCTGAAAGGATCCTACAGGAAAGCTGCAGAGGACCTTAAAGCTGGTTTCCAATACCTGAAAGGATCCTACAGGAAGGCTGCAGAGGGACTTTTCCTAAGGGTGTCTAGAGACAGGACAAGGGGGAATGGTTTGAAGCTGAGGGAGAGCAGAGTGAGACTGGATCTTAGCAAGTTCTTCAGTATGAGGGTGGTGAGACTCTGGAACAGGTTGCCCAGGGAAGCTGTGGATGCCTCCTACCTGAGGGTGTTCAAAGCCAGGTTGGATGAGGCCCTGAGCAGCTGAGTCTAGTTGAGAGCCTTCCCTGCCCATGGCAGGGGAGGTTGGAGCAGATGATCTCTGAGACCCCTTCCAACCTAAGCCATTCTACAATTCTATGACTAGAGTCACACAGCCCAGCTCCCAGACCTTGCCTGTTCTCACTCCATTGGTGAAGGCTGATGCATCAGCAGGGCCATCACCTCCTGCTCCTGCTAGCCCAACTGCATGCTCCACAGTGCTTGTGGCATTCAGTGGTAGGACTGCAGCCTGGTTGTGTCTCAAGGTGCCACATGCATGCAGGAAAGAGATCAGAGAGTCACAGAATGGGAGGGGTTGGAAGGGACATCTGGAGATCATCTAGTCCAACCCCTCTGCCAAGGCAGGATCACCTAGCGAAGGTCACACAGGCTCACATCCAAGAAAGTTTTGACTGATGATCTGGGTCTCATCCTCTTCCTGCCAGCACTGCTGTCTCCAGTGTCCTCTGCAGTGATTTGCAAGTGCTGTTCAGAGCTGGGCTCCTCCTCACTGCCTTGCCAAGAGCTGGGTGTGAGCAGTGAGCTCCAGCAGCTCCAGCAGTCAGCAGGACCCAGGCAAAGCAAGTGCTGAAGGGAAGGCACATCTTGTTGGCTTTGATTCATCAGCACACTTTGAGGTATAATCAGGAAGTCTCTGGATCATGTAATTGCCCATTTCAAGCTCAAAACCGCATCCAGCTTAGCAGCAATTAAAGCAGCACTCTGAGGAGCAGCATCAGCAACTGGCTGGAAAGAAAACAAGATTCTTGTCTGTTGTGATGGGGCCCAGCTGTAGAGCCCCAGGTTGCTGAAAGGGAGGATCAGAGCAGCCTCCCCAGCACACTGCCACCCCTGGCTTGCTCTCTGCAGCAGGATTTTTGCTTCATTGAATCACAGAGTGCATCATGTTGGAAGGGAGCTCCAAAGGTCATCTTGTCCAACCAGCCTGCAGAGAGCAGGGACATCTATCTGGTAGGAGTGGATCTTAGGAAGAAGTTCTTCAGTACAAGGGTGGTGAGACTCTGGCCAAGTTGGATAAAGTCTTGAGGAACCAAGTCTAGTTGAGAGACATCCTTGCCCATGGCAGGGAGGTTGGAGTACATGGATCATCCAGTTCCAGCCCCTCTGCCATGGGCAGGGACACCTCACACTAGATCAGGCTGCTCAGAGCCACATCCAGCCTGGCTGCAAAATCCTCCAGGGATGAGGCTTCCACCACCTCCCTGGGCAACCTGTTCCCAGCACCTCATTGCCAATGTCCATGGCTTCTGTGCCATACAACACACTGGGCAGGAGGACACTTTCAAGCCACACATCCCCCTTTGAGGCTCAGCACACAGCAAGGTGGGATAGTGACCAAGCCCCCACCTTCATTTCAATATTAAATGATATCTAAAAATCTTTTTTTTTTCCAGTCACCTTCTTTTTGAAATGAAAGTAATAAGTCTGATGTTCAGTGGAACAAAAATCTGTGTGTCATTTTCACTCACTTTTTTACAGGTAATTAGAAAGCAAAAGTGCAGAGACAAGAAACTGTATAGGAATTATTTTGAGACCTCCATCTCTAAGCCATTCTATGATCTCCAGCTCTCCAGGTTGCTCAGGTCCTCATTAAGCTTGCCTTTGAATATCTCCAGGCACTGGGCCTCCACCACCTCTCTGGGCAACCTCTTCCACTATTTCACCACTCTCATTGTGCAGAACTTCCTCCTAACTTCCTTCCTGCTCTGGTTTGAAACCATTGCCCCTTGTCCTGTCACTGCCAGCCCTTCTAGACAGTCCCTGCCCAGCTTCATGTCTGACCTTAGTGTTTCCTTAGCTTCCAACAGGTGCTGGCACAGGGTCAGCTGGGGGAAACCCTCCCACTCCTGCATTTTCTTTTGTGTTTGTCAAGCAGGCAGCTTCTGAAAGACAGCAACAAGGTTGTCTTGCTCTCTGTTCTTCTCCATCTTCCCCCCAGCTTCTCAGTGCTGCTTCAAATGCCATTAAATGACTCTTCTTCCCTCAGCCCCTCAAATTTTGGGTCCCATGAGCAGGCAAATCCCTAACTCATCTATCAGCCACATTAGAGAGAGAGAGCTCTCAATGCTTCTTAGCTCTTGCTCTCCCCATCCTAAATGATTTTGTGCTTACTGACTTCCATCCAATTTTCCTAGCTCTTTCTGGGCACAAGCCCAAGCTGTCCTAGATTGCTAGAGAGGACCTGGGCAGGATTTCTCAGTTCCTGCTCAGTCTGTGGTTATCACTTCCCACAAGCAGCTGCAGCTTGCACTTCTATTGCTTTTTGCCATCATATCACAAAGTGCTTCTGGAGTCCCTTGTCTCCCTCCCCTGACAGCCTTATTCTCAAACTTGCTCTTTCCCAGGCACCCAGTGAATCACAGAGTCCCAGACTGGTTTGGGTTGGAGGGGCCTTTAAAGGTCTTCTGGTCCAACCCTCCTGCATTCAGCAGGGACATCTGCAACTTGAGCAGGCTGCTCAGAGCCCCAAACAACCTGACCAGAAATGGTTCCAGGGATAGGGTTTCTACCACCTCTCTGGGCACCTGGATTTTGCAGTGGCTTACTCCAAGGGAATGAGCTCTCTTATGTCATGAGGTCTCTTAGGTGCAGCTTGGTTCACAAAGCACTTGAAAATCTTTCTTAACTCCTTGGGGAACCTCATTGATGTTTTCTACCCCCTCTTTTGATTACAACACTTTCCACACCAAATCTGTCTCCAGGCTTTCAGTCACATTCATCTTCTGGAATTCAGGTATTTTGGTGATAACACTGAGCTAGGTTCATCATTCCTAGACTGGTTTGGGTTGCAAGGCATCTTTCAAGGTCAGTCCAACACCCCTGCACTCAGCAGGGACATCTGCAAGTAGAGCAGGTTGCTCAGAGCCCCAGACTTGGAATGGTTCCAGGGATGGGACATCTCCCACCTCTCTGGGCAACCTGGGCCAGGCTCTCACCACCCTCAGGGGAAAAAATTTCTTCCTTCTCTCTAGTCTAAATCTCCCTCTTTTAGTTTCAAACCATCATCCCTTGTCCTGCCACAACAGGCCCTGCTCAAAACTCTGTCCCCAGCTTTCTTATCATCCCCTTTAAGTACTGAAATTCCATCTTTCAATGAGATCCCTCTCATCTGCAAGGCATGGACCAGGTTCTTTCTGAACACCGTTATTTAGCAACATTTCTGCCCATTTTCCACTCCCCTTTGGGCTAAAAGACAGGATGCACACAAAACCAGGTACAGCCACTTCAGCCAGACACTTCCAACCCTCCCTGATTCCTGCTGCTGCTGAACTGATCCTCCCCAGATGGAGGAATTCTCCAAACCAGAAACCAAATGAGCAAACACTGTAAAGAGGCAAGGCTCAACCATAGCAAAGGCACTTAGTTTGGGTTCAATTATTTATGGTAATGCTTGGTAATGAGCTGGGAAATGTTCTGTGCCATATTTTATAACATTAATGAAGTTTTAGTGCTGGAATACCTCCCTGCTGCTGGGTGGCATTAAATCTTTGCTGAGTGCAGCAGGGAAGACTCCACATTTTAAATGCAGATGATAAAACATGGAGATTAAACAAGTGCAGCCTCTTCTGTGCTCTCTCAGAAGACAACTCCATCAACAACAGCATTACTTTGCTGCTTGCTCTTCCCCTCATTATTCCACTCATAAGTACAACCACACCAGAATCTCCCAAAGCTTTGGAATGCTCTTCACCATCTTTTAAGGCCAAGATGTCTTTATAGAGCCAGCAGGTCTATAAAGATCTCAGGTCTGTGGAGATGATAAAGCCTGTGAAAAAAAAAAAAATGCCTGGATTTCAGAACAACACCCACCCAGGTCATCAGCCAGGGCAGAAGGACTTCACAGTAACACAGAATCCCAGACTGGTTTGGGTGGGAAGAGACCTGCAAAGCTCATCCAGTCCAATCCCTCTGCAGTCTGCAGAGACATCTGCAACTAGAGCAGGTTGCTCAGAGCTCCAAACAACCCCATTTGGAATGGTCCCAGGAATGGGACACCTCTTTGCCACCTCTCTGGGCAACCTGGGACAGGTTTCACCACCCTCACTGTCAAACATTTCTTCCTTCTCTCTAGTCTGATTCTCCCTCTTTTAGTTTCAAAGCATCATCCCTTGCCCTGTCACAACAGCCCCTGCTGAAATGTTTGTCCCCAGCTTTTTTATAGGCCCCCTTTAAATGCTGGAAAGGTGGAAAGGTCTCCCCTGAGCCTCCTCTTCTCCAGGCTGAGCAACCTTTTCCTGCGTGTGCTTATGTTCCATCATGGCTGCAAGGCAGCAGAGCCCCACACAACCTGATCTGGAATGGTTTCAGGGCTGGGACATCCTCCACCTCTCTGGGCAGCCTGGGCCAGTATCTCACAACCCTCAATGTAAAAAGTTCCTTCCTTGTGCAGTGTCAGAGGACACATTTTCTCCCAAAGCAAGTGTGGTGAAGAAGTGAGCTGGTGGCCAAGGGGCTGATTCCACATTGGGATGGTAGAGCAGGTACCAGCATCACACAGGCATGCACTGGAGAGGAAATCCAGGGCTGGTCCTCACCTGCAGCCCCCAGCAAGAGCAAAACTTAAGTCACAGGAAGGAATTTATGGCTTATGTTGAAATTGAGGAAGAACTAAAGTTGTGCCAGGGAATTTTATCTTAAGTGCCTTCTGCTTGGTTCATCTCTGCACACCTGTCAAGGAATCCCAGGACCATTTGGGTTGGAGAAGACCTTTAAGCTCATCAAGTCCAAACCATTAACCCAACACTGCAAGGTCACCACTCACCCATATCCCACATCTCCATGGCTTTGAGACCCTTCCAGGGATAGGGACTCCACCACTGCCCTGGGCAGCCTGTTCCAGGCCTGGACACAACCCTTTTAGGGAAGAAATTGTTCCTCATGTCTAACCTAAACTTCCCCTGGCACAACTTGAGGCAGTTTCCTCTTGTCCTGTCTCTATCCCTCATCTAGATAGCCCTGGCTTGCTCCTCAGAGCAGACCACTGAGTGTTTTGCCTCATGAAGTGCCATAAAACCATGCAGGGCTAGGGAGGTTCTCCTCCCCCTCTACTCTGCCCTAGTGAGACCACACCTGGGATACTGTGTCCAGTTGTGGGCTCCCCAGTTCAAGAGAGACAGGGACCTGCTGGAGAGAGTCCAATGGAGGCTACAAGGATGATGATGGGACTGGAACATCTGTGTGATGAGGAAAAACTGAGAGCCCTGTGGCTGTTCAGTCTGGAGAAGAGAAGGCTGAGAGGACATCTTATTAATGGTTACAAATAACCTGAGGGGTGGGTGTCAAGAGGAAGGTGCCAGGCTTTTTTTTCAGACAGGATAAGGGGCAACAAGTACAAGCTAGAACCCAGAAAGTTCCACCTCAACATTAGGATGAACTTCTTTACTGTGAGGGTAGCAGAGCCCTGGAGCAGGCTGCCCAGAGAGGTTGTGGAGTCTCCTTCTCTGGGGGCTTTCCAAACCTGCTTGGATGCATTCCTGTGTGACCTGCCCTGGGTGATGCTGCATTGGCAGCAGGGTGGGGGTTGATCTCTGGAGGTCCCTTCCAACCCCTCCCATTCAATGTCCCTATGAACC
Organism: Indicator maculatus; assembly: GCA_013399975.1. Lineage (NCBI taxonomy): Eukaryota > Metazoa > Chordata > Aves > Piciformes > Indicatoridae > Indicator > Indicator maculatus. Next base: position 188,592 of record VXBD01011623.1, read on the forward strand.
CAGCTGTGCCATACCCTCCATTCCCCACTACTGCAGTGCCTCCCTGGCTGTTTCCTCGCCCACCTCACCTCCTGCTTCTCCTTCCTCTTACAGCATGCTGCCAAGGGACAAGGCACTCTACCTCACCTAAACCTCAACAACATCCCTTTTGGAGGAGGCTCTGATGAAGGCCAGGACACTTGAGAGGGTCTATCTTAACAGCCTACTCAGAGAGGCACCGAGCAAGTCGTAGAGAGGAGAGAGCTACCACTGCACCTCGGCGCTGGCTTCTGTTTTCCAGGCTCTAAGAGCAGTTTGCTTCTTCTTATCATTATTTTTTTTCAGGTGTTTTTGATTTTTTTGGAAAACAAAAAAATTATTTTTTTTTTAACTCTACAAGCCTACTTTCTGTGAAAAAAAAACCAAAACAAAAACCTCACAAATCATAAAGAACAAACAAAAATATAAAAAAAAGAAAAATAATAAGGATCATTAGGGAAAAAAAAAATTAAATAACCACAAAAGCAACCAAAAAAATATATATATATATATAAAGAGAAGAAGAAGAAGAAGAAAGCAAGGACACCATTTTTCTGCTTGCCATCAGCTTAGCTCCAAACCCTTTTTTTTTTTCCCCCTCCCCTCTAGTAAACTGCTTTTAGATNNNCCAAGAGCAAAACGTGAGACAGATGCTGATACTATAATTTGTTGGATAGTTGTAAGTAGTTTACTAAGTGTTTTAGAGCTGTGCTAAAGACATCTTTAAGATTTTTCTCTTTTTTGTTTGTTTGGGTTTGGGTTTGGTTTTTTTTTGGGGGGGTGGTGTGAAGGTTCAGGGTTGTTTGTTTTTTTTTTTTTTTTTTTTTTCTTTTTTTTTTTTTTGTGCAAGAAAAAATGTGAAGTTCATGTGAATATTGTACATGCAAAGGCCTTGGAATTGTCTGGCAACGACAACAACAACAACATCAATAAAAAAAATGATAATAATAAAATCAAAAACACAACCAAAATAAATAAAGAAAGAAACTATTGCNGTAGTTTACTTTCTAGTCAAAATAAAATAAGAAAAAAACATTTTATATTAATGGTAGCACATTTTTTTAGTTATACATAGAAGAGAGATGTGTATAAAAAAATAAAACCAACAGAAAAAAACCCCAACAGACAAGAAAACCAACAACACAAAGCCTGCCAAACTTCTTTCTATTATTTGTACAGCAAGAAATGGACAATTTCTATCCATGTTGTATGGCAAATTAGTAGATTATTATTATTATTTTTCCTTTTTCCTGCCACAAGTTCATCTATTTAAGAATTACTGACAGGGATTTCTTTTTCTTTTTCTTTTTCTTTTTCTTTTTCTTTTTCTTTTTCTTTTTATTTTTCTTTTTCTTTTTCTTTTTCTTTTTCTCTTTTTCTTCTTTTTCTTTTTCTCTTTTTCTTTTTCTCTTTTTCTTCTTTTTCTTTTTCTCTTTTTCTTTTTCTTTTTGTTTTTCTTTCTCTTTTTCTTTCTTTTTTCTTTTTTCCTTTTTCTTTTTCTTCTTTTTCTTTTTTGTTTTTGTTTTCTTTTTCTTTCTCTTTTCTCCTTTTCTTTTTCTCTTTTTTCTTTTTCTTTTTCTTTTTC
>VXBD01011625.1:5643-35119 GCA_013399975.1 Indicator maculatus
AGGTTCTTCTCCCTCTCTGCTCTGCCCTGGTGAGGACTCATCTGGAATATTTTGTCTGGGCCCCTCAGTTTAAGAAGGACAGGGAAGTGCTTGAAAGAGTCCAGTACAGAGCTGCAAAAATGATCAAGGGAATGGAACATATTCCTTATGAGGAGAGACTGAGTGAGCTGGGGCTCTGTAGTTTGGAGATGAGAAGACTAAGGGGTGACTTCATTAATGTTTATAAACATGTAAAGGGTGAGTGCCAAGAGGATGGAATCAGGCTCTTCTCCGTGATGACAAATGACAGGTCAAGGGACAATGGGTGGAAGTTAGGTTCCATGTAAACATGAGGAAAATTTTTTTTTCACTGTGAGGGTGTCAGAACACTGGAACAGGCTGCCCTGGGGAATTGTGGAGTCTCTTTCTCTGGAGGTATTCAAAACCTGTCTGAATATGTTCCTGTGTGATCTATTCTATTTGATCCTGTTCTGGAGGGGTGGTTGGACTAGATGATCTTTCAAGGTCCCTTCCAGCCCTTAACATTCTGTGATTCCTTTACACTACATAATCTATACCATTATTCACTTCTCATGTAGAGCAGAAATGGATATTAGTTTGTAGAAAACCTTCTGTGATTCAGGCTTTAGCTTGTAGGTACCGCTCTCTTTCCTCTTTAGTTTGTGCTATTGCTAAAATTGAGATGATCCAGGATAAATTCTAGTAGGGTTGTTTCTAACATTAATGTTTAACTCAGAAACATGTTTATAAAGCATCAACACCAATTTTAACACTACTAGATAAATATTATTAATTTAAAGACTGCAAAATTTGTGGCAATAGGAGTATCTATTTGTAATTTTTTTATAACGGAAATACACTTTTCCAATATCAACCATTGATATCTGGCTGAGCTATTAAATATTAAATGGTTACAATGCCATTTATTGGTAGGCAAAAAAAGAAGTTCTTATTAATTGTATTTTGATGTTTTGATGGTAATTACAAGAAACATGAGAAGATTCATGGGAAGAGATGTAGGAAAAACATAATCACTGATGATAAGAAATGAGTGTATTTCAATATAAATGAATAACAAAGGAACTATTTCAATGGCTTGATTCATCACTCAGAAACAAATGCATTCATATAGAGAGCTGATAATGTTTTACCAACATTCACAATGGATAAATAATTTTGAATTCTAAACCTGTACCTGATAATAGCTCTGACAAGATAGACTGCTTCAGTTATTCCTGAATATATAAACAATGTTTCTCTGTATCCTAGCTCGAGAAATGAAGGCTTTTGCAAGATTGATCAGAGTCATACACTTCAGTCTTAGATACTTTGAGTTAAATGTAAATACTTTCCCTAATTTAACCTCACATATTTTGCCTCAACATGAGCTGTCAATTCAGGCTGGACGTGAGGAAGAAATTCTTCACCACGACATTGGTGAGAGCCTGGAATAGGTTGTCCAGGGAGGTGGTTGAGGCCCCATCCCTGGAGGTGTTTAAGGCCAGGCTGGATGAGGCCAGGCAGGATGAGCCAGCCTGATCTAGTGTGAGGTGTCCCTGTGCCCATGGCAGGGGGGTTGGAACTAGATGATCCTTGTGGTCCCTTCCAACCCTGACTGATTCTATGATTCTATGATTTATTTTAAAAATATAAGTATATATGTTTTAATACTGCTTACATTGAAATATCTATGAAGCTTCTTGAACGACCATACATTTCTTGTACCAGAAGAATTAGAGAATTGTGTCCAAATGCAGTCTGTACCAGCCATGAAAATTCTAAAGCATAGGACCTCTTTATACCCAACTTTGAATATAATGCATGGTTTCATACTGCAACACAGACCAAGCCTATTTGAAATGCTAATGTGTTGTTCTCTTCAGTTCTTCTGGGGTCAGTAGCTATCATATTAAAGCAAGAAAAAATTAAGCTAGATTCATGAAGTGTAAGTGTAATATACTGCCATGAATGTTTGTGAAAATGGAAAGTTCCTTTGAAAACATTTTAGTTTTAACTTCATAGCAGTAAATTACCACTCAAAACAGAGCAGTAGAGAATTCTTGTTTGTGTGAAAATACAACACATTACAAATAAAATATTTGCCTTTATATAGAAGCAATGAATATTTAATTAATGTACTACACTTGTAAGTTCAATTTAAATTTTGAATTATAACTATTTCTAGGATATAAGGAACATGATGTTGCAGCAGTTGTCTTTGCAAGAAGTTTTAAAGATAGCTGCATTTCATTTTGACTACTTGAAAGAAATTTTATGGCATTGACTAGCATCTTATACGTATGGGCGAATTTCAGTGTTACTCATTTTCAGAATCACAAATTGTTTGGGTTGGAAGGGAACTCAAGGATCATCCAGTTCAAACCCCCCAGCATGGGCAGAAACACCTCACACTAGATCAGATTGCTCAGAGCCACATCTAACCTGGCCTTAAAAACCTGCAGTGATGGGGCTTCTACCACCTCCCTGGGCAACCTGTTCCAGTGTCTCACCACCCTCATAGTGAACAACCTTTTCTTAACATCCAATCTCAATCCACCCACTTCTAGTTTTGCTCCATTCCCCCTAGTCCTATAACTACACAATATCCTAAAAAGTCCCTCCTGATCTTTCTTGTAGGCCCCTTAAGATACTGTAAGGCCACAACAAGGTCTCCTTGTAGCCTTCTCTTCTCCAGACTGAATAATCCAATCTCTCTCAGTCTTTCTCCATAGAAGAGGTGTTCCAGCCTGCTGATCATCCTTGTGGCCTTTCTCTGGACACANCCACCCTCATAGTGAACAACCTTTTCTTAACATCCAATCTCAATCCACCCACTTCTAGTTTTGCTCCATTCCCCCTAGTCCTATAACTACACAATATCCTAAAAAGTCCCTCCTGATTTTTCTTGTAGGCCTCTTAAGATGCTGTAAGGCCACAACAAGGTCTCCTTGTAGCCTTCTCTTCTCCAGACTGAATAATCCAATCTCTCTCAGTCTTTCTCCATAGAAGAGGTGTTCCAGCCTGCTGATCATCCTTGTGGCCTTTCTCTGGACACACTTCAGCACATCAATGTCTTTTGTTGCAATATATTTAGCCTGTTAAAGGGAAGATGATTGTTATACATTTCCAAAAATAATACATAGTATTGTGTTTACTTTGGCAACATTTCGTTGAAATCCTTATCCGTGCATTCTTGCTTGTATAATGAGAAACAAAATGTCTGAATTAAGAGAAATAATTAAACAATAGGTGTGTGAAAGAAAAATACCTGAAGAATTGTCATAGATTCAGTTGAACTTGCCAGCTTCAAAAATGAAAGAATTGTCTAGAGCAAAGTATTATGGGGCTTGAACATGGGAGGCTTCCTGTTCCAGTTGCTGCTTCTGGGTTCCAGGTTCTTTGGGTGCTGTGCTTTTCAGCTGAGATGGTGGTGGGACAAGGAAGGATGAGGGAGTAGTTTTCTGGCTTGGGTTTTTGGCTCGCTTGCTTCTGCTTGCGGCTGCTTTGCTCTGTGTATATGCTGCAAATAGGTTAAGGTAATCATGCATTTTGTACTATGTTTTTCTGATTTTGATCAGTAAACTCTATTCTTATCTCACTTTCTCAATTCCAAGTTTTTATGTGTTACTTTTCCCTCACATCTGTGTTGGGAAAATAGGTTAACTTGCTGTGGTGAAGGCACAATATACCCAGAATTATGCCCCCAAGTACCAACAAACTTGTCCCAACATGTTTTGGAAAGTCCCCCCTTTCCACCCTCCTTTCAGGAGAAGGGGACAAAGGCCCAGGAACCAACCTGTCTCCTAAGGGGTAAAAAACTACATGCACCCGTTGCATGGCATGCTCATGCTCTTTCCATCTAAAGGCATAATTCTAGCTTTACCTTTTCTATAGGGTAAAGGAGGTTGTTGACAAGTATGCCCATTGGCCAGATTCAACCTCCAGAAATCTATAAGTATTCCCCTCTTGTTTACCAGTTTTCCCTCTCCTTTTGCTTTCTCTCACTCTGCTCTAGCTACATAAGCTCACAGCACCCCTAAGTCTTCTCACTCCCACAAGCAAGCATACTAGTGGTCTCTGTAACATGGAGAAGAAGCCAGCTCCCTGAGCTGCTCAAAGAACCATCAAAGGAGATCCCTTCGCTGAAGCTATGAAAGCCAGCCTCGTAAGCCCAGAGCCAGGCAGTCCAGCTGATCAGCAGTGTTGTGGTAGGGCCATGATATGGCCCAGTACAAATCCAGACAGGCCTTAAGATGTCTAGACAGGCCAGACAGGCCTTAAGATGTCCTCTCCCCTCCTTCCTGCAAGAAAACAGGGCAACATGGGAAAAAGAACAAAAGGATCAAGACTCCTGCCTGTCTGGTAAACAAGATGTTTACCTAAAATGAGAGCACATAAGCTGACCACTGATCCCCCAGATACAAAGTCCTTGCTTCTGCCTTTTATGGTTATAGCCTGGCAGAACACCTTTCCATTGGGCAGCTGCATGTTAGCTTCAGTGCCCCATTGGACCAACTGATCTCTGGCAATTTGTATACATAAAAGTCAGTAGGTAGTCACCCTTGCCTTGCCTTGCCTTGCCNATAAAAGTCAGTAGGTAGTCACCCTTGCCTTGCCTTGCCTTGCCCAAGTCTGTTGAAGCCTTGCCTTGCTTCAAGCCTACTTGGACCCACCTCATAGAAGTTGCCTGAAGTTGCCCTGCCCTGCCTCTAGTGCCTGGTCCAGAGCCTGGGATAAAGCCACAAGCCATACACATGCAAGTCAGAGAAGCCACAAGCCTAGAAGCTGAATCGAATCCACCCAGCCTGCTTTCCTTTGCCACCAGAATCGTGCCGTGCCTCAGTTTACCCAGAAACCAGGCAAGCACCCATTGTGGAGAGTGTCATTAACTGCCCACTGTCCACTGAAGCCAGATCAGCCTGGCACCATGACGTAATCTCTCTTTGCCAGCAATCTGCCATGCTGCGCCCCAAAGCCAACACAGCAGCAGCAGCAGCATCCCCCATGTGGGTAAAACTAGCTGTGATTAACTAATTCACTGTCCTTTGGGTTTAGAGGTTCTTACCGAGTCTCTCCCCACTGTAACTGAGTGCTGTCTGCTCTCGGGGGTGTTCTCTTTCCAGGTTGTTGCCTCCTAATTTGCATAGAATAGTTTGTATTTGCTCTGAGACTGCATAATTCCCTCTGTAAATATATCTCCGACCATACAATGTTCCTTTTTACTAGTTTGGCATATTTCATATTAATAAAGGGTTACTATTTTTACTAGCACCTGTTTGCCATATTGTTTATTAATTATTTTTGTGAGGGTAATTAATTGATAAGCCTCCCCTCTACAGCAACAAGAAGCCACTGACCTTGCATGACTCCCATGTGGGAGATAAGCGGAGCTACCGTTACTGCTCCACAACCCTGAGTTGACAGGGTAATGTAACCTGGGATTTCTCGAGAGAGGGAGAGACATCCTCTCCTTTGAGATTAAGCCAAGGACTGCATTGTCACCTTAATGGGGAGCAGTCACCAAGAATCGGCATTGCCAGCTCACTTTGAGCCAAGTGAGGGGAAGCGTTGCTTCACCGCACTCCTTCCCCTGAAGCCCGTCTCTGGGATCGAAGATGGCTGACCCCGCCTACCGGGAACCGTCAACCTGACCATGAGGCCTGACCCCGAAGGAACCGGCTCCCACCGTGCAGGACCACTGCCCCGGACTGGCCCTGCAGGGCCAACTCTGTTCAGGGAGCTGCACCAACCCTGCCAGTCCCCTGTCACCATAGTTGCGCTGTGGGACCACCCTGACAAGGGAAACTGCTGATTGGTGGAAAGTCACTCCTTCCACGGCTGCAGGAGGAGAAAGAAAGCCTCACCTCTCCTGTGGAGGTGGGAGGAGAAAGAAAGTCACCGTCACAAGGAAAGCCCCGCCACAGCCCACCAGCCATTCAGCCGCAGCCTCAGGAGCCTTCCCCCGCCAGGATGAACCAGCCCTGGGCAGGCAGACGGTAAGCAGCCAGTGTAACTCAGCAACTTGCTTCACTGCAAAGACAGACACAATGTATCTTTTTACGTACGCAACACTCGCTAACATTCAATTCAAAGTGCCTGCACCTAGCCTCGTGATATTCCAGATTGACTTGCCTCTTGATAACGTTGTAAATTTCTGTGTACATAGTTGCAGCCGCCAAGCATCTCGTCGAGTCTTCATCTAGCGGACAAGTGGCAGAACTGCACCCTTCATTCCCTTAATTAGGAATTGATTCTGTAAATATTCAAATTGGGTCAAATTCCATATGCTAAACCAGTTATAGAATATATTTTCACAACTGTGCATTAGAATAAATATATATATATGAAAATGATGACTTGGTTATTAATATTTTTAATCATTAATAAACAATATTTTCATAAATCATAATTCATAAATTAATAACCATCCTCCATCCTAATCACCATACATGCTAGTTCAGTTCCACCCATTTTGCCTTGATTCAAACCATTACAACAATAAAATCTGAAAAAAAAGTGGAAATCATAATATGGAAAGTCGCTTTCTCAGTCTGTGTATAGTTTGTGTTGTAAATTATTTTTGTTTTCTTTTGTGAAAAGATGATTCTCCTCTCCTATGCTTTGCGGCCAAAACCAACCCAGATTAGGTAGAAAAAAATCTATTGTCCTTAAGCATGGAAATAAGTTATGCTTCTAATGTAAATATGTTATACAAGTAAATATACACTCAAAAGACATATATCTCCAAGAGGCAATTGATTTTCCCTGTCTTAAAAGACTATCTGTCTTAAAAGTCTATTTGACAGTAAATATCTCTCTTAATTGTGGAGGGATTGAGGTGAGAAAGAACCTTTAATGGAATTAATTTTACATAATTTTATATGTTTTGTTGCAAACCAGTCATGTAGTCTAAGCTAGTGATCAAAACTCTCTCTATTTAATGAAAATTTACTGCCTCTTCAAATTAATTCATCCTTTCTATCTTAAACCTTTTTTCAGATTGAACTGAGTATTTGTCTTGAAGTACGGATTTCTTTCTTTTGAGTATAGAGGAAGAATTCAAATAAACAAAAGGTAGAACTAATCAAGATTAAATATTCCCACAGTCATTTTGTTTTTCTGGACAGTTTCTGTTTTCCTCCACCATTCACAGAAAAGTTGCGAAGCTCCACAACAAATCTGAAGTATTAATAAAAATCTAGATGTTTATTTGGAGCTATGCAGAAGAAAGCTACACATGATATTTATTCTGTAATATAGTATTTAATTTCCAGCTACCTTATTTTTTTTCCATAATTTATGGGATATATTGTATTGTGGTGTTGTAACAAGTATACCAATATCTCCCTTGGACAGCTTTGCACACGAATCAGTAACCTCAATTCAGAAGTCTTAGATGAGATTTAGAATTAGAAGATACTTGGCTTTTGCAGAGATTTATAGATATAAATTATTCTCTGAGTTTATTTGACATGGAAATGAAACTATATACAATGAAAGGAAGTTCATAGCAGCTAGCACTTAGTCTTCTAGGCTGAATCTCTAATGTCACTTACTGGTTCATGGGCAAAGACGTATGTCTCATGTTCCCACTACTCAAAGCTAAACTGGTAAAAAAGCTGCTGACTATCTTTATGAAAAAGAGCTACAGGTATTTTGCAGTAGACCACCATATTTCATAGGATGAAATAAAAAGTGTTTCATAACATGAGTAAGATGTGAGGGTACCTAAGGTTGTTCAGAAGTGTAAAATATCCTGAAGCAATTCTGTAGGAGACAAATCAAGTGTAGATTTAGTTCTTTTGGGTAGTTTTCATTTCCTTTGTTTGGTTGGTTATTTTGTTTTGTTTCGTTCGGGGTTTTTTGGTTGTTGTTGTTGTCTGTTTTTTTTTTTTTTACCACAAATAAATGTTATCGTTTTATCAGCCTTTCATCATGTGGAAGGCTTCCGACACCTTTGATCATCTTTGTCACCTTTTCTCTGGACCCTCTTCAGCCTGTCCGTTGGTCTTTTTGTACAATGGGGACCAAAACTGAGCACTAGTGTGAAATGACAAGTTTTGAGTAGAATGGGAAAATGCCCCTGTCTTTGGTGATTCCCTGATGCAACCCAGCATACTCTTGGCTTTTTGTGCTCCTGCAAGCACTCTTCATTCATATTGAGTTTGTTGTCCACCAGGATCCTGAGCTCCCTTTCCAAAAAGCTGCTCCCCAACCAGGTAGATGATGGCAGTCTGCGCTACACTCCGGAATATATTTTACCAGGTACAAAACTTTGCACATGTCCTTGTTGAAGTTCATAAGGTTCATATTAACACACTCTTCCAGCTTATCCAGGTCTTCGTGCAGGGTTGTTTTCCTCTTTGAAATGTCCAGTTTGGTATCATTGGCAAACTTCATGAGGTTACAGTTAATGTCATCATCCATATCACTTACGAAGATTTAAACAGTGTGGGACCCAATCAATCCCTGAGGGACCCCACTTGGGACAGGTTACCATCTTGAAAAGGAGCTGTTTGCCACCACCCTATGGGTGCAGCCTGTCATCCAGCTCCATGTACACCTCACGGAAGTTTGTATAGATTAGAACTCATCAGTTGCTCTAGGAGCTCATTGTGAGGAGACATATTGAAGAAATTCAGGTAGACAACATTCACCACTCAACTGGGCAGGTTATGTCATCATGTAACGTGATTAAGTTTGTTAAGCACATTTTGTCCTTTGTGAATCTTACCTGGCTTTTCCTAATCACATGGTTCACCTGTCTTGTGATAGCCACCAGGAAGGTTTGTTCCATAACTGTCCCAGTGACTGAAGTAAGGCTCATGGGCCTATTATGTCCTCTTCCTGTAAACCCTTCTTGTCGATGGGAGTAATTGTATTCTTCTCCCAGTCTTCTGAGACCTCACCTGCTCTCCACAACTTCTCAAAGATTATGGAAAGTGTATTCTCAGTTATGTCACCCAGCTCTCATCATTCTCAGTTGGATAACATCTGGCCCCATTAATACATGTTCACATGGATCCTCTATCTGTGAAGGAAAAGTTTCTATGTTTGCATCAACTTGTATTTTTGTTCCTAAAGCCTGATACCCAACAGTGATGGTGAAAACAAGTGAAAAAAGTGAGTACCTCTGCCTTTTCAATGTTGATGACTAATTCACCTCTTCTATTCTCAATAGGTATTTGTTTGCTTTTCCACCTCTGATACAACTTCTCTTTTGGTTGTGAACAGAGCCAGAAGCTCAGAGTTAAGCCAAAGATGTCTCTTGCTCCACCTTCTTCTCTTACTTTTAAGGATGCTTCCAGGAGAGCAGTTCTTGAAAAAATCTCAGGATTTGTTAACTACTTTATCCTCCATGGAATTTTTCCCATGGGATTCCTCTCAACTGATATGAAGGAGATGTACTTTGCCCTTTTGAAATCTAAAACTATTGCCTTAGTATTAACCTTCAGTGTCCTTAGCAAGATCCGAGACTCCAGAATATTATGGTCACTGCAGCTAGGGCTATCACAAAGTAGGTTGTATTGGTTTGTGAGCAAGTCCAGCAGTTCCTGGTCGTCACATCTAACATTTGTATGAGGAAACAGTCCTCCTCACATTGCAGAAACTTAGATGACATCTGAGCTGCTGTGTTCTGCAGCTGTCTGGGTAGTTGAAGTCAATCCAGGTAGTTGAAGAACCAGGTTCTCTTCACTCAATTCTTGCTTAAGTGACCCAAATGACTTCATTTGCCTTATTGTCTTGGTTTGCAGGTCAATAGCAGATGCCTACAATAAGTTCTCCCTTGGAGACAACCCCTCTGGCCCTGATCCAGAGGCATTCAACAGGGCTTCCACAATTGCTCTAGTTAACTTCTATACATTCAAATTTCTCTTCAATACAAAGTGCCTCCTCTTCCTTCCCCCCCCATCTGCCTTTACAGAAGAGTCTTGTGAGTTGTATGTTTCAATTATTCTTATGGTTTTGTAACCTTCTGATTATGTAGAACTCCATCTCCTCCTGTTTGTTCTTCAGACTGTGTGTGTTAGTATGCATACATTTTTAGGAAAGAGTAATTGGAACTTTTCAGGTGTTCACAAGGGAACTGTAAAAGTTAAATAGTCACTAAATAGATTGGTATTAAACAGCATAATCTAGAATGCAAAAAAAAAAAAAACCAGTGTATTTCTGATTTCTGGGTGTTCTGATTTATATAACTTGTAGCTAACAAAAGATTTAAAAACAAACTAAAACAAACAAACAAAAAAACCAAACACCACCACCAAACCCCAGAACTTTTATCTTCTTTTTTTATTTTCTTTTTTTAAAGAGATGTACCTGTCATCTTCCACTAATTGAGATCAGAGTCCAAACAGTGAGGTGATTTTTTTTTTCCTCCCTGAAAATGAAAAAATGTAAGACACATAATCTTGTCAAACAACATGATGTAATTACAAGAGTGAATACATTGTAACTACTTTCAGGAGCAAAATAAGCAGTGATCGGAAGAGATTAAAAAATAGCAAAGTAAACAAGTAAACACAAGATTTCTGTATTCCGCTGGGAACAAAAACACCCTCAGGGATTTACATAAACTTTTACTTCACTGCTAATACTTGTTTTCATCTTAATTTGTCTTTTCACTGAAACAGACTGTCTTTCATCTATAACTTATCTTTGCACTGTTTTTGCAGGATAAATGGAAAGAAATTTTAAATACTTTCCAGTCATTGCTTTTGGATTTTAAGTTGGAGAAGATAATGAGGAAAGGCTGTCTTAGTTAAGTAGAAGAATTACATATTTGATAACTTCAAATATTTCTAGAGTATGAACACTAAGAAAAAGAAAGGACAATTTAGAGCATCTTTAATAGATGCTTGCATACAAACTGCATGTAAGAAGAAGGCAAAAAAAAGGGGTCATCTAGAGGTCTCTTGTGTTAATGAGGAAAAGACATGTGGAAAGAGTGATCAAACCTGTTAAATCCATAAACTGCATTCATAAGAAAGCATGTCACAGCTGTACCAGCTTTTCAGAATCTAATCAACCAAAGAAAAAAAACCCACCAAACCAAAAACCAAAACCCCCACAGACAAAAAAGAAAGTAAAAAACCACCCCAACCAGCACAAAGCAATGGAAAAACCCCCAAACCCTATCAACACCATCCCTCCCAAAGTAATAAACCATCATACACCAAAACTGCCATAAAAAACATCTCATTTAGTCTTTATTATGCATTAGTGCTTTATTATGCTTTATTATTATTTTTCTATTTTGTGGCACATTTTGTATTTTCTTGATTGACTTAAAGGATTCTTCCTTCTTCAGTTTGAACTTAACATCTTTTAACATTGGGATAAATAGTGAAGAAGCTTCATTGGAATATTTCATACAATAAGATGAATTCAACTGGAAATAGTACTTTTTAAAATATAAAGCTGAAAATTATAAATGACATTTTGATATTTATATCCCCATAGTGATAATTTTAACATTGGTGTTTACAATAATTTCTGGGTCAATAGTTCTTTGTTTAGAGCCCTCTTTTCACCCATTTCTCCAAGTAAAACCTTGTTTTAAATCATTCAGATTTTGGCTTCTTGTTACTTCAGGTTATCTAGTTCATTTGGGATTCTATTATTCCTTTGTGTCAGTATTGTATCTTAACTCTTTATCTTAGAAAATTGCCTTCGTATATTCCTACTCCTTGTACTAGGATCACAAACTAGAATATTCATTAAGTCAGTCCAAGCATACCATTCTGAAAACCTCCAGATATCTCACTATGCAAAGTTTTGTAAACATATTTAGAAAGCTTTGAATATACCTAAGCTTTTGTAAAATTACGGCTTCTGCAATTATGAAGAAATAAATTCAGCTCTGGGAGAGGAATTCACAATAGTAGTATGTAAATTCCTACACAACAGACGAATTATGTGTATTTTATGTTGGTTCTTATAAATTACAAATGCTAACTTAATTAAGGTTCTTCAATAGCTCTGTAAAGTAGAAACCTGACCCTGTTTTACTATTGGACATCTTTATTTTCTTTGTGGAAGTATCTCTCTTACCAATAAAACACCTTATGAAATATCCATTAATTTTTTTTCAAGTAGCTTAATTGCTTTTTTTTTAATCTGGCCACAATGTGCTGGAAGTAAAAAGTTTAGAGTTTTTTTTTTTTTTTCCCATTCTAAATGTGGAGAAAAAAGTCTTTTAAATGCTCTAGCATCAATGCATTCTCGTAAATACAAGGAATTTTTATATTGAAGCCAGTATTTTCAGCTCTCTGGACTGTGCTTTGCCAAGATGTCTTAAGCTATGGAAAGTCTACTTAAATTCTTTAAAATCATAATGAAAATAATCCAAGATTTTTATAGCACAGAATGTATCAAACCATCTAAGCCAAGATCTTAAATTTGGTATCAGGGAATCCAGGAAGTTCTCAAATGACAGAGAATTTAATCATTCAGGTGGTCTAGTCTTAGTACTTCTAGAAAAGAAATGCAGTGTGTAATTAGATCATTTCTACCTTAGTCACTCATTAGCTTTACGCATATAAGAACATTTGGCATACCTTAGCTCTTAATTTTTATCTCTAACATCCAATGTTTTACATTAGTCCCAATATCTGGATTATTTCTCTCTGTTGCAGGACCCTGACATAAATAATGGATTTGTTTTGTTTTGTTCTGGCTACAGAAGGATTTGGCTTACAAAGTCCACACACATTTAATGTTGATCTAACTTGAAGCAAACAAAATTTTGGATCCAATTCCAATTGATGATAGAGATACAAAGATTGGAGTGATTGTATTAGATAATATATTAGCACTAACAACTTGTATTTTTATGTATTTCTGTAGGAACCTAATCTGTCACACTTTCGGTAGACCAATTCTATAAGTCCTCTTGAAAGACTGTGAGAAGATTACTGTGAAATATCATAATCTACAACACACACAAATTAAAATTCAATATATAATACTGAATAGTGCAGGTATATTTTATTTCTAGACCGTTAAAATAAGCAACACGAATTAAATGCTGAGTAACATTGTATTGAGTTTGTGGCAAGGTTTGCTCATGGGCAAGGGTCTTCAGGGACGGCTTCTGTGGGAAGACACAGGAGGTGCCCCCATGGCTGACAGAGTCAGTTTAAGCTGGCTCCAAAACAGATGCATCACTTAGCAAAGCTGAGCCTGTCACAATGCTAGTAACATCTCTATAATAATATATTTAAGAAAGGGTGAAAAAATGTTATGCGGTATCTGTGAGAGAGATGAGAAAAATGTGAGAGAAAGAAACATCTCTCCAGACATCAGGATGAGAAGGAAGGGGAGAATGTATGCCATGCTCTGGAGCAAACATTCCTCTGTAGTTTGAGGAGAAGACCATGCAGAAACAGGTAATCTACCTATTGCCCATGGAGGACCATGATGGAGTAGATATCCACACTGCAGACCATGGAGCACTCCATGCCAGAACAGGTGGCTATGTCCTGAGGGAATCTGCAACCCATGGAGAGACCACACTGGAACAGGCTCCTGTCAAGAGGGTTGTTCTATATTGTAATCATTATTGAATGACTATGTGGTGATCTTCTTCATATATGGTATAATTTTTGTGCATATAAGTGTATTTTACTAGTTACTGGAAAAATAAAAATATTCCTACACCTTGTACTAGAATCACAAACTAGAATATACATCGAGTCAGTCCCATGGTTAATAAATGCAACCTATTTTGTGGAATGTTCAAAGCATTTGCCTTGCCTTAAGATTTTGAGTGATATGAGTTCTGGTCACCTGAAAGAACCTCTGTTCCTTTCATTCCTGCAGCAACAGAGGTTGTGTTACATCAAGCAGTCCCTCTGAATTTAAATATTCAGAGGTAAATTAAGATGAGTGGAGTTCAGGACTCTTCTCTCTGCTTTTATATCCCAGATATACTGATCTACAGAAAAATAGTTGAAGTTACTTGTTTCATCAAGTAGGTGCCATGAGGAATGCTTCTGAATGTTAAAATTTAATAGCTTACAATCATCCAATGTGGAGATTAATAGAAATAATAATTTTAAAAATTTAAAAATTGTTAATTGGTTAACTTAAATGCTTTTCAATATTCAAAGTTCATATGATATGTCCTTTTCAAACACACCTACAGAGACATCTGGGGTAGTCAAATATAAGATTTTTTTTCAATATGTAGTAGTGTATTTATTACACTGTCAAAGTGAGATTTCTAATGGAAAATAAAGACAGACTTGGTTGGAAAATTCAAAACTATTTGAATCTCAGTTTTGCTTCTTTCTCATTAAAACCAGTGTGTTAGACTGTGCAGTTTGCTCTGACTGTTTTGTGGTGTGTTTGCAAGACAAGCAAATCCTAATTAAAGCACATGGAGAACATTGCTGGCATCAATAATAGTAGCATTTAAAAATATTCTTATTAATATAGCATCAAATATCTGCTAAAATAGACTATTTCAGTTGGAAGGAGGACCTACAACGGTCATCCGGTCTAATTGTCTGTTCAGTTCAGGGATGAACAAGTTATAGCATCTTATTAGAGGCATTGTCTAAATGTTGCTTAGACACTGCAGGCTTGGGGTATCCATCACCTGTCCAGGAAATCTGTTCCAGTGTTTGGTTTAGCACTCTAGTCGAATTGCCTTTATATTTACCAGCACAGTACAAGAAACCCAGGACATATTTTTACACCTTCAGTAGACTGTAAAGGATAACCTTGAAAACAAAACAAACCAACCAACCAAACGAAAACCCCTGAGAGTAATTTCTTCTTTTGAACTATTTTGGGGCTCTTTATTTGTTTGTTTTTTTTTTTTTTTCTAGTTTGAATAATTTTTGTAAAATTTGCTTTGTTTTCTGCCAATATCATTTCATTTTATAAACTGATTATTTTAAAATTCTATTTTATTATTATCAAGTTCAAAAACTTAATGACATCTGTGGTGAAGGAAGCCTATGCCCAAAGCTATATCCTTAGAGTGGTGGGACATGGCCTACGTGTTCAGCTGGAACCCCCTCTCCCTTCTGGAGTGGGGGGGGAAGGCTGGGCGCCACTGTGTCTGAGTAAGACAATCTCCTGGGTCATTTGGGACAATGGCACTCCAACGACTTGCCCATGCTTGGTTTTGTTGACAACTTATGTTCCCATTATAGTTGGTGGAACCTCAGTTCATTGGTCAATTGCCCCGTTTAACAAGGATGCTCACTGGACCAGTGTCCGTGCGGCAAATGTTAAATAGGGGTCGTTTTGGTAGACCCGTGGTTCCGTGTTCCGTGCCCGGTATCCGTGTTGATACCCGCGCCTGTTCCCGTGTGCGTGCCCGTGCTTGCCTCGTGTCTTCGGCCGCCGAGAGATCCGCCTTGCCCGGGACTCGAACCAGCAGCGTTCGAGTGCATTGCCTCAGGTCGCCGCTTCTGCCCGAAGGACCGGCACCCTCCCCAGCCGATCGCCGTAAGATCGCGGAAAGGGTCGCTCCAGCTTCGCAGAGGAGCCGCTTTTGGCCGTATCCTGGCGACCGCAGTGACAAAGGTTTTCCTCTGGAGCGGCAAGCTTGTTTACACAGCGCACTCGGCGAACTGACTTGCAAAGCCTCCGGGAATCCCCGGTAATCTCCTAGGACCCTTTGTTCCGAGAGAAGCCGCTAGCACGCGGCACGGCACCACGCGGTCGGCGCCATTGTACCACGTTACTACGATACATCCGTGCTACGATTTCCAGGACTATAAAACAGTATCGAGAAAAGAACCTCGAGAACTTTCTTCAGTAAGTGAGTAAACTGAACATTTTCTCATAGAGTTTCTGTGGCAGTTTGTGCAAACTGTTTGTGGGCTTGCCGATTCCCGACAAGCATCCACCCCCCCCCCCCTCCCCATCTCCAATTTAGTTTCGCTTTCTAAAGATTTCCTCGAACTACTCAAAGTGCCTATATATATACATTCTGCAGAATTGATTCTTTCCGACTGAATACTAGAACCTGTAAATACTAATTGTATATCACTTGTAATATAGTGTTAATAAATATTTATTAAACCTTTATAAATACCTCCGCCGCTTATTTCCGGCGAGAATTTACATTTCACAACAACATCTCATCTTATGTAAAATGTAAGATGCATTTGAATAACTAAGTGAATGTGAATGCTGAAGTGACTTGGCAGGCATGCTAACTTGATGAATTATCATTCATATGATATAAAATTACTTCTGCAATGCTAATAAAACCTCTAGCAAATACAAAACCTGAAATTACGATATCATGCCCCTTTGGGTGATGAATTGCACTGAAATGTACTTGCTGTTATGAATTTGAGAGCTAAGGGAAATGTTACTGAAAAAATGTAACAATAACAGGTTGCCAATATTAAAAATAATTACTGGTAATATAACAGTCACAAAATTAGAAAATTATTAATATTTGCCTTTATATGGTCAATAAAGTGACTAGATAAATGTAAATGTATGCAGTCACTGTAGTAGTCATTCCAAGCAGACAGAAAAATATGTAAATAAGTACTTTCCAAAAAACTTCACTGAAGTTATATGACTACTCAACACATCACCTTCTGGTCTGATAAGTGCAGGAATGTGTATTATAAGTAGAAGGTGAAGGAGGGAGTGGAGGCCCACCCCAGCATAGACCCCTGCAAGCACACAGGACTCCCTGGAGTCCTGGAAGACAATGGGACTAGGGTGAAGGGCCAAGAGGGAGCTACAAAAAGAACTGAATAAAAGCCCTGATCTATACCGTCTTATGTGGGGGAATATCTCCATGGCTCAGCCTGAAAGCAGCAGTCCAGGACATCTCACCACCACCACCACCAAAGGACCCTGCCATGCCCTCTGTAAGCGAGAACTCCACTGAAGACACAACACTCTGGAGGCTTCACAGAGGAGGGAAAACCATCATGGACCTCTCTCCATCTCCCCTCTTCCTGCCAAGGACAGCACAAGCCAAAACATGAACCCTCCCCTCCTCCAGCCAAAGACAGAAATGTGTCTCAGGGGATGATAATAATATAATTCCTTTCCTGCTCTATCTCTCTCTGTTTTCCCTCTCCCTCTCTCTCTCTTTTCTCCCTTATTCTGTTCTGTTCACTTTATCCTTTAATAAATAGCCTCACTTTTGATATTTGACCTCACTTGTGCCTTAATTTCACAACATGAGAATGTTATAAAAAAAGAACAAGTCTCTCTCCTCCTCAGGACTGAGACATGTCGAAAGCACTATGTTTAATGAGTAGAAAGTACATGTTTGTGCATGAAAACCTGTTTTTACATGCATACCCTTTCCATTACATGAGAGAAAGAAAATAAACAACTGTGTTAAAGTGCAAGAATAACAAAACCAACCAAACAAACAAAACCAAAACAAAAAACAACCAAACAACAAACCAAAAGAGAGGGAAAAATAATCAATCAAAAACCAAAACAAAAATAAAAACCCCACAAACAACACAAGCAACCAAGAAACGTAAATCAAAGTTTGATTTATAACCAGTTTTTGGAAATAATAATGTTCTTAATAATCTGCAAAAGAGCTATCTTTACATTGTCATTTACATTGATCATATATTTAAATCAGAGAGATATTGAGGTGCTGGAGAGTGTAGTGGAGGGCAGCGAAGCTGGTGAAGGACCTGGAGAATAAATTTTATGAAGAGTGACTGAAGGGCCTGGGGCTGTTTTGTTTGAAAAATTGGAGGGTGAAGGGAGATCTCATTGCTCTTTATAACTACCTGAAAGGACATTGTGGAGAGGTTAGTGCTGGGCTCTTCACACAGATAACTGGTGATGGAACAAGAATGAACAGCCTCAAGCTGCGACTGGGTAGGTTTAGACTGGACATTAGGAAATTTTTTTTCACAGAAAGATTGGTCAGGCATTGGAATGGGCTTCCTAGGGAGGTGGTTGAGTCACCAACCCTAGATGTGTTTAAAGGTCATTTGGATGTGGTGCTTGGGGATATGGTTTATCAGTGAACTTTGTAAAGTAGGGGTATTGGTTGACTTAATGATCCCAAGGGTCTTTTCCAACCTAAATACTTCTGTGAATCTTTAATTATCTCAGAAACCAGATAATACTCATGTGCAAATAATTTCATAAGCAGAAGAATTGATCCTTTCCATCTTCTCTGCTAGAAATTGACTGACTTCCCTGAGTCTACAACTCCACTTTTTTAAGTTATCATTCTTTATCTTAAGCTTCTTTACTGTCCTCTGTCATGAACTTGTACAGTTTATTGTATGCCTTGCTTCTTAATTCTTACATGAAATAGCTATATGTTTTGCCATCCATGTTATGATATATAATAGTTCTATGGAAATAAGTTACAGAACATGCAAGATCCAACTTGACCATTGTCAACGAAAAGGCCATAATGTAACAGTGTATCAAATATATTTGTGGTTTTTATTACAGTTGAGAATTTCTGACTGGATTTTGTTCCTCAAGAACTATCTCTAACATGCATTTTAAGGCACTGTACAATGATGGCCTTCAAGAAAGGATGTAATAGTGGGAATCTCCAATGAGATAAGAGCTGACACTACATTTTGCTTGGTTGGAAAAGACATCTAAGATCATTGTGTCCAGCCTTTGACCTAACACCACCATGGCCATTGAATTGTGTCTGAAAATACCACGTCTACATAGTGTTTTGAACACTTTCAGGGACATTGAATATTAGGACAAAAACTCTTTCTGTAAGCGTGGTCAGGCATTGGAATCACAGAAACATTCAGGTTTGAAAACAACCTCAGGATCATCAAGTCCAATTGACAAGTTCACCCCTAAACCATATCCCCAAGCACCACATCTAAACAACATTTAAACTCATCCAGGGTTGGTGACTCAACCACCTACCTGGGCAACCCATTCCAGTGTTTGACCACTCTTTCAGTAAAGATTTTTTTTTTCCTAATATCCCATCTAAACATTCCCTGCCTCAGTTTGAGGCTGTTTCTTCTCATCCTATCACTTGATACTAGGAAGAAGAGACCAACATCCACCTCACTACAATCTTTTTTCATGTAGTTGTAAAATGTATTGTTGTTACAACTCAGCCTGTTGTTTAATACTTATGATTAGTCAACCTATTTTTATTATTTATGTTATTTATATCCTGGTTTTATTCTAATCATCATGACCCTTCCTAACTTATATCTATGTATACATCTGCTGGACCACCTGTTTTCTCTGAATATATTCAGTGGAGATTACATAGAAGACACACAGGGACAGCTAGAATAATGCTGTCATTCTTCTTCACAGCGCTTCTGCTTCCATTTGTTTCTACTTACCTTTATAATTTCCCCTTTCGATATAGCGCATAATGGATTACTTCTCAACAGTCTATATTGGTAAAGGTTGCTTTTTTCTAAACAGCAGTAGTGTTAAATTTAACTGAGTTGATACTGTGATTCAGGCCTTACTGAAAGCTATGATTTATTCATTGAAGTTAAATTTCTGGTTTAGGTATTTGGAACGGGAAGCAGAGAGCAAGGATGGAAAGGGAAGAGTTTGCTAAATGGATATTTTTTTGTGTGTGTGTAGAATAACTGAATAGGCTAATTTTAGAGCTTTTGATTTCTCTGAGCTTCAAGAACTCTTTTTTTCTGAATGAGAACATCTGTTCCAGAGACATTTCTGACCCTTATAGCTCAAATCATTCTATGACTATGGCTAATGGAAGAAGTATTTACCTCTAACTTGTTCTCATAAAACATTTGTCTTTTAAGAAAAAACAAAATGCTTATTTCATATATTGATTCTCCCATCTCCAAACCAAGGTCTCATTTTGTGTGAAGCTACCTTGTGGCAACAAATGTATAAAACTCCACCCTCACCAACTATTTATCATTTATAATTCATATATCATAATAGTTGAAATCTGAAGTGAAGTTCTGTCATTCAGGATTTTAAATCAAGTGCTAACTATCTACAGCTTTTGTTAGCTTGACTGGTTAAAGAAACATCGAATATGTGTTTAAGACTGTTTAGTAAAGCCTTATATTTATGTCATGGGAAAAAACAGAAAGTGATATTATCTGAGAATACTTTTCCCCTCACAGAATTAAGCCCTAATATGCCTTACACAAACAATTTCTCATTCTCAAGAAAAGATCCCAGAAATTAATAAAATCCAAACACACACACAAAATCCACACACACAAAAAACCCCCACAGCCCCCAAAAAAATTTCAAAACCTGTCAACCAACCAAAAAAAAACTACTTAATTTTATTTCAAGGATTTTAATTATAACTCTGCAGAATTAAACCAAAACAAAACACCTCCCCCTGACACACACACACAAAATCCAACAAATCCCCACAAAAAAACCAACAACTCCCCAAAAAAACACACAAACCACAATCCTGACTATTTTTATTTCTAGGTGCCAGAATGTCAAATCAGTAAAATTTCTGAAATACTTACAAAACCTTTTAAATCACTCTCTAAATTTGTTTACCTGATCTGTTGTTTCCTGAATAAATCATACTTCTGTTGCAAAGAGCAAGATTACAAGTAATAGAGAACATAACCAAAATAAAAAGAGTGAAACAGTAGAAGAAAAGGGCTTTTTATTTTTTTTATGATTTAGAAACTATAACTCAGACCAAATTAAGCACTAGTAGCCCTGACTTGGACATTGAAAACTTCTTCTTTTGATAAGATAATTTAGCAACTCTGATACACTGGAAAACCTGAGTTCTAACTTATACACAAATTTGTTGTGTAACACTGACAAGATGGATGACAAACCTATTTCACAATTATATTGCCAAGATTTTTACTTATTTATATTTTAATTTAACAATATGCTCAGTATTCTAACTCTGTCCCAGCTGGAACCAGAACATGTAATTAATTCAATTTCCTCTGGTGAGACTTTCTCTACCAATGAGATATAAACTGCTGAATTCCATTCTAATTACTGGAAAACATTTTCAGCCCTTATATACTGCCAAACACAGATTTTACAAACTTTTCCATCTGTTTCTTTGCTTGTAAACATCCCAGTCTTGTAATAAGGTTTGTGTTATGCAGCTACAGAAAATGGTATGTAACATGCACGCATAGATGAGTTTTGTTGTGTGTTTAGGCTCTCAGGATAATTTCTTTTGAATATTGCTAAACTTTGCCATTACACAGTATAATATCTTTCTTTACTGAGATGACTGTTGACATACATGACCAGAGTGGGCAGGAGGGCCCAAAGAAACCATTAATGACACAAAGGAGGAATAGTGCATCCAGATCCTTTGTCTTTACACCTACATCTTGTCTTTACACAAATTCATACTTCCTGATATAAAATTTCATGCACCACAGGTCAGGGATTATTGTTACCACCTTATTCACTTATTTTTATCTTATCAACCAGTTGCTACTTTCATGAATATGTATAACCATAGCTTTAACACACAAGTGTATGTGCAGGTAGATTGTGGAGGCATCACTGTCAAAACATGTTACAGCTTTCAGATTAAGATGCCCATTCTCCTATTCTTTGAATAAAGGAGATATGTCATCAATAATAAGTTTAAACTATATATCTGACCTAAGATCCTAAGGTGACACAAAATGTAAAATCTACCCCAACATTTTTGAGCTTAATGCAGGAAAATTATAGGGGACTCTGCAAGCACCTCTGCTTCTAGAGATTTGTTGTCAGGTGTCACACCAACTTAGCGGTAGTGTTGCTGAGGACTAACCCACAGCCTGCAGACCCTCCTGAGCTGGTCCTATGTGTGGTGGTACGGCCAAACGAGCCCAGCACAAACCCAGACAGGTCCTGGTATGTCTAGACATAGTCCCCATCCCCCCCTCCCTCCTGCAGGAGTTGGGGTAACATGGGAAAAGGGACAAAAGAACAGCCACCAAAAAGTCTGGTGAATAAGTCTCCTTCTGGAGTAAGAGCACATACACTGAGCCATGCTTCTCCCGGACCAGGCCTATGTTCCTGCCTTTTACGGTCACAGCCTGGCAGACTCCCATTTCATTGGGTAACTGTTTGCTGGCTTCAGTTGCCCTATTGGTCCAATTAAATCTTGGGCAAGTGATAAATACAGGCTGAATTGTATTTGCCTTGCCTGAATTTGCCTTGCCTGTTTGGACTCACTTTGCCTTGAGTCACCTTTTCCAAGACCTGGGATAGAAGCCATGAGCCTTAGTAACCAAGCCTCATTTCCCTTGCAACTAGAACTCATGCCGTGCCTCAGTTTACCCAGAGAGACACAAGAGCCCTTCGTAGAAACGTGTCGTACAACCTGCCATCCTGCTGGAGCCAGATCAGCCGGATCAACACTGTGTGGCATCCTGCTGGCAACCGCCATCAGTCTCTTGCTGTGCCTGGTGAATGAGAAGCACCTTACAGCCTTAATGGCTAACATACGGCAGCAGCACTTCCCCCTACTTAGGTGGAACTCATCTGTGAGTAATTAATTTATTGCCTCCTGTATTTATGGTTCTTGTCGAGTCTCCCCTCTGGTCCAGTGCCATATTAAGCTGGGCATTCTCTTTCCCTTTTTTTTTTCCCAGTTTGCTTACAATTGTTATATTGCCTAAATACTATACATTCCCACTGTAAATATACATTCCCACAGCCATACACCAAACCTATCTGATATGTTTTTGGCAATTTTTCATGTTAATAAAAGGTTATTAATATTTTATTAATAATATTTGTCATATTAATTTTCATAAATTCGTAACAACATGGTGGCTTGGGACTTCTTTGTGGTGGTTCCAAACTAAAGAGCTCCATAGCCCCTGAAATATCCTATGCTGACTTAGGAATTGGTCTGAGATAATGCATCTGAGGGCTGCCCCCCTTTCCCTTTGGGGAGCCTTTCCCAGGAAGCCAAACCTCTATGATGAGGAGGAGGGCCTACAAAAAATGCATATTTTCTCCAGAACTCAGATGACCTTACAAATAAGAACATTAAGAGAAGGTGTCCATCTTTTAAATAATAACCTGCCAGCAAGAGTGTTCATACCAGCTACAGACATCCAGTCAGTCCTCCCTTAGCCTGAAGGAGTTAACCTCTACTACCAAAGTTCTTTACCCTCAGTAATTTCTGATAGTAGTATCAGAAATTGCAATCTCCATCACACTTTTTACCCTAGTTTTTCCAAGAACATAAAATGTTTTAATATTTAATATCGTAATTTCATTTTCTCTCTATTTTCATTTATCTTGCTCTGTTATATCAAACTAATAAGAATGTGTGTAACTACTATGAGTATCTGTCACTTTTTTCACTGGTAAAATGATTACAGGTTATATACTATAAGGAGGTAATAAATATCATGTAGTAATATGTTGAAACAGTAACCTTTTCATTTTCCCAAGCAGCATATACATTTAGATTTCCATCAACACAGTAAGTTTCTACTACTATAGAGAACATAGTTGGGAGAAAGCTTGTAGCTCTCAAAAATATGAAACTTGCCGTAAATGTGTTTTATAAAGATATATATACATACATTGTGTGAAGTTTTAAAATTCAGGCTCCTAAAATTATTTGCAATAAACTTATAAACAGGTCAAATTCAAGGAAGTGTCTTTTTTTAATTGTTTACTTTCACAGCTCTCTTTTTTTTGGGGTTTTGTGGGTAGAAAATTATGTAGACCTGGTTTCTATCATAATTATCAAGTATTTCTAAATATTAAATACCCTAACAAGTTGGGTTTATATTTTGAACACCTGAATTTGAGCTAATTAATGTTTAGCTTTCAATACATTATATGGCATATTCTGTGAATGATCACTTTAATTTCCTTGTGAAGTAAAAGTGTTCGTGAAAGTCTGTGGGAGTTTTTAAGCTACTTCATTAATGCTACTGTATTTTTTTTCCTTCAGTCTTGAAAGGTATACAAATACAATTTACAATAAATACATTTCACATTGAGGATCTGACTACAGTTCATGTAGAAAAACTTAGTCAAAAATAGTATAGCTAATCTTGTTAAAGAAAAATTGACTAAAAATGTATGTTCCGTTGTCCTGAAAGAATGTTATTTATGCAAGTAGTTAAAAACAAAACTAAACTTCACAGAAATAAATCTTTAAAAAAACAAAAAACAACAACCAAAAAAACCAGCAGAAAGAGTAAGGATGTCGGTTACTATGAGGAGAAAAATGCTTTAAAGTAGGAATTACTATTATAGAAATTATGAGGAAGAGAATATCATCATATACTGGGAAACATACACAATTTAAAGGATGACAAATTAGCTAGCTTCAGCAGTAGGAAAGTTTGCCTTTTGAAATTATTAAGTTGTCAAAGCAAGACAATAGAGTCTAATAAACACTATTTGTTCCTCTTAAAATGTTTCCCAGGGATTTCACAAAGTATAAAAAAGTACTGGAAAAATAAAATTAGTCTGAAAGAACAGAAAACATCATCATCATCTGTTCAATGTTACAGGTGAGAAATAGAAATTAACAGCATCTATTGGATACACAAAGTGGTGGTGTCCTACCCTCTTTATCATAGAATCATAGAATCAAGAAGGTTGGAAGAGACCTTAAAGATTATCGAGTCCAACCTGTCACCCTAAACCTCATGACTATCTAAACCATGGCACCAAGTGCCACGTCCAATCCCCTCTTGAACACCTCCAGGGATGGTGACTCCATCACCTCCCTGGGCAGCCCATTCCAATGGCCAACCACTCTCTCTGGGAAGAACTTTCTCCTCACCTCCAGCCTAAACCTCCCCTGGTGCAGCTTGAGACTGTGTCCTCTTGTTCTGGTGCTGGTTGCCTGGGAGAAGAGACCAAATCCCTCCTGGCTACAACCTCCCTTCAGGTAGTTGTAGACAGCAATGAGGTCTCCCCTGAGCCTTCTCTTCTCCAGGCTAAACAGTCCCAGCTCCCTCAGCCTCTCCTCATAGGGCTTGTGCTCAAGGCCTCTCACCAGCCTCGTTGCCCTTCTCTGGACATGCTCCAGCAATTCAACATCTTTCCTAAACTGAGGGGCCCAGAACTGGACACAGTACTCAAGGTGTGGCCTAACCAGTGCCATGTACAGGGGTACAATGACCTCCCTGGTCCTGCTGGCCACACTATGCCTGATGCAGGCCAGGATGTCATTGGCTTTCTTGGCCACCTGGGCACACTGCTGGCTCATGTTCAGGCGCCTGTCAACCAGTACCCCCAGGTCCTTTTCCACCTGGCTGCTCTCCAGCCACTCTGACCCCAGCCTGTAGCTCTGCATGGGGTTGTTGTGGCCAAAGTGGAGCACCCGGCACTTGGATTTGTTGAATGCCTCTGTTATATTAAAAAATCCCATACAACAACAACAACAACAAAACAACAACATTATTTTATCCAAAAGGGAGCATCTCTCTCCCAGAATTTCCCACACTGCACTTACTTTTCTTTAGTATCTAAACAGGCTGAATTCTCCATATGAGGAAGTCAATGAAATATGCATAAAAATAATAGATAAATTTATTGTACTTAACTCTATATGTACTGGTTTTACGTAAAACAGATGAAAGTCAGTTTCCAAGTGTTTGAGCAGACTTTTACCTTATAGGCAAGGTACAATTATTTTTTAAAAAATACTAAATGCTTCTGTTGCTTTAACAGAAGGGGTATTGGTCCCTACTTGGCTACATGATCACACTGAAAATTTTCAAATTAATATTTTAAATCATGAATATTAAAATTGTTAGTAATGAATAATACTTTTTCCACAGAACTGACTGTGAAGTGGGCAGATGCATTAAATAACTCATTTGTCTAAGCATGCTTAGGTAAGCCTCACCATGTGACAACTGCTAAATAGAATCAAAACCAAAAAGAGTTGTATAATATTTACCGCTGCTGTGTTGAATTTGTTAATTTTCTCTAGTATAATTTAATGCACTTTTAAAATTTTTGCTAAGTAGTAAACATCTATGATTCTGTAGCTGGCATTTGGCAAAAAATGAAATTCATTTCACCTCAATAGATTATGAAGTACAGAACACACTTGAATTCCAGTGAACTACCCATATACAGTATAGGTAAAACTACCATTTTAGCTGGAATAAGCAGCCAGTAAGAATACTTATGTGTACCCGAAGGCAAAAACTAGAGACCTCTTTTTTATATGAAAAGGAAGCTCTGTTTTCTGTTTAATCTTCAAAGCAACCACATAAATAAGGTAACTTTTTGTGCTTAATTTCAGAATATCATTAAAAAAATATATATTTTTGTTCACTTTGGTACCAATTTCATGATGACATTTTGTGTCACTTATTTTTATGCCAAATATTCCCATGTCAATTTATTTTAATCAGGTCCTGCCTTATTTTGCTTGTTTTCTTTTTTCTTTCCTATATTTTTTCTAATGTTTCAAAGAAAACAAAGCACAAAAGTTCCCATTAAGTCAAGGAACACACAGTGGATCTCTATTCCATGTTTACAAGTGCACATCCTAATATTCATGCTGTGTTTAATTTCTTCCAGTTCTTATGACTTTCAATTTTAGCAATATTCACAAAACATTTTGACATTCAAAAAACTAATGAATATTAAGTTTTATGTTAGCTGCTTATCTCTGAGAGGAAAAAGAATCCTGGGACAAGAATTGGCAGGGCTGATTGATAGGTCTTTAAANGTGGACATCTCTGTCCTTTTCAGGAAGAACAGGCTGACAAGGCGAGGTGGTGGAGTTGCTCTCTTTGTGAATAAGCAACTGGAATGTGTTGAGCTCAACCCAGGGGGAGATGATAAAAGCATTGAAAGCTTATGGGTAAGAGTGAAGAGATGTACAAATATGGATGATATGGTTGTGGGGGTTTACTACAGACCACCAAACCAGGAAGAAGCTACTGATGAAGCCTTCTACAGGCATCTGGAAGTAGCCTTGAGATCAAGTGCCCTGGTGCTTGTGGGTGACTTCAACCATTCTGATATTAGTTGGAAAGATCACACAGCCAAGCACAAGCAGTCCAAAAGGTGCCTAAACTGACACACCCAACTTGTCCTTTAGTTTGACCAACAGGTCATGGCTCAACCATGGTGGTCTCTTGACCTCCTTGCCCAATTCTTTCATGTGGAGATTGAGATCTTAATATATGATAACCTTAAAGAAGACATATATTGTTGTGAGGATCCATTGTTTAAGATCATTATTTATTTGAAGTTTTGATATATCTTTCAGATTGAATGAATGTTTCTCAACTATCTGTTATGTAGTTTCATACCTCTTTGTCTTCCTCAAATTACTGTAGTAATTTGACTTCAAGGTAATTTCTACCATAAAGCCACTTTCTGTTTTTCCCTTTTTTATTTTTTTTTCCTGATTAATATACACCATAATTCTTTCAATTAAGAAGTGCTTTCCATTTTGGGTTGGAATACCAAAACTCAAAAGAGCTCATGATAGCAGTTGCCCCAGTTCCAGTCACAAAAACCCATTATCAAAACTACTAAATACTTATTTTCATATTCTGTTGAACTGAATAATGGTTATTATAACCAAATTATAATCCTGCGAGCCTAAATTTTTCAATGTCTAGAAGTTAACACATTCTCCTTTAGACAGTCAAGTCCCTTACAGCCAAACTGTTGCAAGTCTATTTCCATTACTTATCTGACAGAATGTATTTCATTTTAATAGCAGCAAATGATCCTGCCATAAATGAAAAGTAACATTGAAATTGCATACAGCATTTACTGTTAAAATCCACCTTAAAACAAATCTATAGTTTTCATAATGATACATTTTTATTTCTGTCACTTTTAGCCTCATTCTTCCCATTCATCTTACCCTTCCTTATAAAAAAGATAGCCAGTCAGTTTTGGGCCAGTCTCAGCTGTTCTCAAGTTCACCTTCTGGTTTTCTTTCCCATAAGAAATAAGAGGTTTGGGGAACATTTAATAAAGGGCAGTTCAACACATTACTCAGTCATTAGAACACTCTTAAATCTTACTGAAATACTTTGTTGAACTGAATGAATTTTATGACACGTTCCCTGCTTTCTGACATGACTCACATTCAGTCTTTCCACTTGAGGCTGTTCCACTTGGCATTCAGTGACCTGAATGCAGAATAGGATTACACAATGGTGGTGAGGTCACTAAAACGGTAACTTATTTAAAAAAAAAATCTTCTTTGCACTTGATTCAGAATAGAGACCTAACATCAATTCCTGTAAATTTCAAGAGAAAACTGACAACAAACCGCACATTTTTCATACAAATTTCAAAATACAAAAGGTTTTTTAATGAAGAGTTAATCACAGTGTGAGATACGAATTTCTCTGTGTGAAACAAGGTGTGGCATTGCCTGGCCTGAATAGCGAATCTTGATGCCTCGACAATGACAAGAGATAATTTCTTCAGAGGCAA
Organism: Indicator maculatus; assembly: GCA_013399975.1. NCBI lineage: Eukaryota > Metazoa > Chordata > Aves > Piciformes > Indicatoridae > Indicator > Indicator maculatus. The sequence continues at coordinate 34,012 of VXBD01011625.1, forward strand.
TAACTGACTCTTTAAAACCACCACAACAGTGCCAGTGACAGGCCAATGGGCACACCTCACTCTGCATGCCTCTGTGATTGGAGAGACTGCCCCTCCCCCTGCCAAGGGGTATAAAAGTATTGTAACTTCCAGCGTCCAAGTCTTGCAGCTGCTATGGAGGGCCCCTGTGTGAGTGTGCACCTGCCAACAAGAACTTGGGCTGTTCCTGTGATAATTTTTACTGGATCCAGGGAATAGTGATGTCTCTTCCTTTTGCTTCTTGACTCTTTCTCATTTTCTGTCTCTACTTTTGCCTTTCCTTTTTCTTCCCATTTTCCCATTACTGAGAGGTTTTCACTGGCTCTAATAAAACAAATTAATCAGACATTTGTCATTGGTTTCCTTTTATTTATTCAAAGGCAATTATTTGAATCTTAGCACAACCTCCCGTGCTCCCCATGGTTGGCAGGGGATGCTGGTTCATGACACACAGAACATATATAAAGGAGTCTATTGACGTTTATCTCTACTGTGGAAAGACTTATCCTTAGTAAAGAGTTTGACAGTGTCCTCCATAACATCTTCATATGCAAGCTGGTAAAATACAAATTAGATATACGCGTGGTGAGTTAGATTGAAAAATGGCTGAAAGGCTTGGGCCCAGAGAGCTGCAACCAGTGGTAGAGTCCAACTGGACAGAAATCATCAATTTTGTACTCTGTGATCAGTGCTAGATCCAGTGCAGCTTCACATCTGCATTTGTGACCTATGTAGTCTGATATATGCTCAGCAAGTTTTTGCAGATGGTATACAACTGAGAGGAAAGGCTGATACACTAGAAGGTTATTCTGGAATCAGAATCAGATCTCAACAGTCTGAGAAACTGGGTTTAGGAGAATGTCTGTGATTTACACATGATGAAATGCAAAATTCTACACTCTGGGAAAAGTGAACTCAGACACTGTTATACACTGAAGACTGACTGGATGGAAAGCTGCTCTGCTAAAATCTGAGATTCCTGTTAAAAATCAACCTGACTTGGGCCAACACCCTTGTGTTACCAAAAATGCCAAAAGAATCTTGAGTTATTGTGCTGGCTTTGGGGCCAGACAGATCTTCTCTTGCCCCG
>VXBD01011628.1:8845-27784 GCA_013399975.1 Indicator maculatus
TCAAGAGAAGCCTGGATGAGGCACTTGGTGCCATGGTCTGGTTGATTGGATAGGGCTGAGTGAGAGGTTGGACTGCATGATCTTGGAGGTCTCCTCCAACCTTGTTCATTCTATGATTCTATGATTTTAATATGTTGGCACTTACAACTGCTTTACTACAGTGATTTCCTGTTGTCTCCAGAGCTGTAGTCTGGAAAGGTTTTGCCTCAAACTAGGCATGGCTAATGGGGTTTATGAATTTACCCCTCAACAAGGTCAACTTGGAGGTCAGTGAGTGCTATACAAATTGCATACTACTCAAGCCTGTAATTATCCCTGTAAGAAGTTAATGTGCTGGGGAGCTCAGCAAATTCATGGAAAGCTTCAGAAATGGCCCCAATACGCTGGGCAGTTCTCACACTTGCTCTGAAAAATCACACTCAGCAGGATGGGAGGGTTGCAAAGCGTTCATTTGTGCTGTCTTGCAGCCACATCACCTTCTCTGCCTGGGTCCTCAGGGGAGAAAAATGCCTAAATTGTTTCCCAGTCAAAGAAAACCCTTTAAATAGTTTTATTTTTTTTACAGCCAGCATATAGGACATAAAGGCTGGAAAAAAACCTCAGCTCTTTCTCAGGGTAGATTAGATTGGCAGTTTGGGCAGGAAATAATGAACTTTAACATAAGCTCATTAAACTCTGAGGCACTACAAGAGGGACACAAAATATCTGTCAGGTCTATAAACAAGAAATAGCTTTGCATTGCAGGTGAAAGTGTTGCTAGCCTTTACCCTTTCTACCCTTTTGTGTTTTTCTGCATTTTTCAACCACAAATCTAATTTTCTATAGGTGAATGACTAAATTAAATAGTCCTAAATCCCATGAAATGTAGATAAGAAACATTTGTGTGAGTTAGTAGATTTTTATGAACTGTCTGTCCTGTGAGCATGTATAAAAGTATTACAGGAATACTAGATAATAATTACTTAAATTATTTAATATTAAATATCCAAATACTAATTTTACTTAAACATAATTTAAACCAAATATTACTCATACTTAAATTTTTTATATTAAATATCCAAATACTACTCTTACTCAATTTTTAATATTAAATATCCAAATATTACTCTTACTCAATTTTTTATTATTAGATATCCAAATATTACTCTTACTCAATTTTTAATATTAAATATCCAAATATTACTCTTACTCAATTTTTAATATTAACTATCCAAATATTTCTCTTACTTAAATTGTTTAATGTTAAACATTGCTCTTCCTTAATGTTTTTAATACTAAATATCCCAGTTGTATTCTTATTTAACATATTTATTATTAAATATCCAAATATTACTCTCAATTTATTTAATATTAAATATCCAAATATTATTCTTACTTAAATTTTTCAATATTACATCTCAGCATGTTACTTTTATTTTTTAGTATTAAATATCCAAATATTACTCTTACTTAAATTTGTTAATATGAAATAGCCAAATACTGCTCTCACTCAACTAATCAAATTCACCTGGAATCCATATAATCAAATATTGTTCTGATACTAGGAATATAAATTTAGGGGAGACAACGGTATTAGTTTTAATTTCACACATGAGTTAGTATTTTTAACAGCATTTCATAGAATCATAGCATCTTAGAATGGCTCAGGTTGGAGGGACCTCAGAGCTCATCTGCTCCAACCTCCCCTCCATGCCCAGGGACACCTCTCAGCTAGACTCAGCTGCTCAAGGTTTCATCCAGCCTGGCCCTGAACACCCCCAGGGAGGAGGCAGCCACAGCCTCCCTGGGCAGCCTGTGCCAGAGTCTCAGCACCTCCTACTGAAGAACTTCTTCCTCAGCTCCAGTCTAACCCTGCTCTGCCTCAGCTTCAAACCATTCCCCCTTGGCCTGTCTCTAGACACCCTGATGAGAAGTCCCTCTGCAGCCTTCCTGCAGGATCCCTTCAGCTATTGGAAGGCAGTGTTTAAATGTGTTCACACTGAAATACAAACTAGAAGACAACCTAAGGAACTTGTGATGTACTCAGAGTGTTTTCAGTAGTTTTGCCCTGATCACCTTAAGGAGAAAGGGGGGAAACTGTATTCCTGAACTAATTTTGCTGTGCTTCTATTTTCCTTCTTAGCAGCATCCTACAAGTAAGAGGCGATGTTCTTTCCTAGACCCTAGTGGGAATTGTTTTTCAGCCATGCAGAGCCTGGAGATAAGATGATTTTACTGCCACATTTAGTTACTAACAAGGTTTGATTGGAGAGACATTGAATCCGATTCACAAATTAACAACTTCTCTCACTGATGTTAATGAACCCTTTGGTGCAGTATTCATTTGATCTCAGATCTGATCTGTTTTGCATCATCTTTCTAGATTATCAAACTCTTGGATGGAAAGCGGTCTCAAACTGTAGGGATTTTAATATCCAGTTTGCACCTGGAGATGAAGGATATTCAACAAGGTAAGTGTTGCCTGCACTTCATCTGTCAGATTTGGGGCAGTATGGAAAACGCAGCTCCCTTCAGAGATTTTCATTCATTACAGGACATCTTTTGAGTAGTCCTCCTTAAGATACCAGAAGAATCATTCTTCCAGTGCATTCCCATAAAGATTTCCCCTCAGCAGTCAGTAGTGAATTTAGGTACAACTCCTTCTCCACCATTTCAGCATGCAAATAATCTTCAGTCCGCAGTTTTCTCCAAACTGCTCCATATTCCTTCCCTACAGCTCCCTCCTTTTCCTTAAGCAAGTCCTCCACTGGCAGCAATTAAATGGACAGCTTATAAACCTTGTTGCCCTTTAAAACATGGAGGTGGTGTTTGCTGAATGTTTCCTGAATGAGACTGAGAGCCCTGGGACTATTTAGTCTGGAGAAGAGAAGACTGAGAGGGGATCTGATCAATATCTATCAATAGCTGAGGGGTGGGTGTCAAGAGGAGGGGGCCAGGCTCTTCTGGGTGGTTCACAGTGATAAGACAAGGAACGATGGGTTCAAGCTTGAACACAGAAGATTTCACTTCAACATGTGGAGAAACTTCTTTACAGTGAGGGTGACAGAGCCCTGGAACAGGCTGCCCAGGGGGGTTGTGGAGTCTCCTTCTCTGGAGACTTTCAACCCCACCTGGATGCGTTCCTGTGCAGACTATCCTAAGTGATCCTGCTCTGGCAGGAGGGTTGGACCTGGTGATCTCTGGAGGAGGTCCCTTCCAACCTCTGATATACTGTGAGACTGTGAAATTTTGCTTCATTAGCAATATAAAGAGCAGATCCCAAACTGCTGTGGCTACCTCATAGCAATCAGAGAGATGATTACTGGATGGCATTTTTTAAAACATGAGGGCTACTCAGTGTCTAAATTCCATTACTGGTGGAAATTGTAGCTTTGCCAATCCAATTGTAGAGAAATACAGATTGTTTTAGAGCACTGGGGTAATTCAGATTCTGCTTATGCTCTGGATTTAAAAGGATATTGTTTAAGGATATTGCTTATTTCTTTTTCACATTAAAAAGAGGAAAATATTCACCATTTAAAACAACTGCTGGAAGAATTCAAGTTGATGTCTCCTTTTTGCTATTGTTTTCCCTCCATCACATCCAAACACTGGGTAGGGTGTTGAGATGCTGCTGGCATTGATTATTATTAATTTCAGAAGAGCCTTTGAGCATCTAGAACTTTAGAAGCAGAAGGACTTACAGATGTCTCTGGGGATGGAGAAAAACAACAAAAAGAAGGAACAACTTTGTGCCTGCCAGTATTGTGTGAAAGGTATCAGAACAAGATGGAAAAAACCTGCTGTTACTAAAGGTCTGAGTGTTTTTTGGTCAGGAAATACAGCAGCTTAGGATGGGATAGCAGCTGTACTATAAAAGCCTGGGTAGTACTCTTAAGTATCTTCAGTGATGTTTTCATTGCTTTTTACTTTCCATTGCATGATGTTCTGCTCAAATAGAATATGTCTGTCTGTGTCTATCAGTCATTAGTGGTACTTCTCTAGCTTTTGAAAACTTCTGGGCCAATTTATACCAAATTGAAGAGGAAAGAATAAATCAGATGTGTATTGAGTGTGTGTACTCTAGCATTTTAGCTTGAATCAGCAGTTGCCTTTTGAATCAAGTAAGAAGTTGTCCCCTTTGCACTGCTTCCATTGCAGAGCAGTACAGAGCAGTCTCAGAGTGCCCAAACATCTTCCAGCCATGCAGGACAATCTCAGGGTGCCCAAACCCAAACATCTTCCACCAATGCAAGACAGTCTATGAACACACAAACATCTTCCAGCCATGCAGGACAGTCTCAGAGTGCACAAACATCTTTCAGAATGAAACTGAGAAGATGTAGATGCACACTGGCAGTCTCCACCTACAGCAGGCTTTAAATCCCACAGGATCAGATGAGAGCTGTTTGAAACTCTCTGCAATGTGCCTAGTGTGAGCACTGGATCCTCATATCCAGCTGTTGCTGTCTGCAGATCCATTTCTGCAGTCTGCCCTGCTTGCAGCTGTAGCCACAGCTAATGTAGATCTAGAAGTTTAATGGGAATTAGTGTTGGTAGAAGAGAGTCTCCAAAACAAGCAGTGTCACTGAAGGAGAGTTTATAACTCATCACCCTCTCTGTTCTGAGGTAGCAAATGACCAGCCTGTCACCACGTGTTGCTCAATGCAGCAACAGGATGTGCTGCTGCTGCCCCTTGCTTTTATGGAAACAGCTAGGAGATACAAATGGAATCTGGGGGTGTTCTCAGTGGAACTTTTATTTTTAAGATGTATTACCAAAGGAGAATGAGTAACTCTAATCAAGAATTGTGTGCAGGGGCTAGGAAAAAAAGAAAAAAACAAAACCAAAAAGCAGAACAGCTCATCAGATTCAGGGAAAATGTCTGTTGTGTAGAGAGGATCCTTAGAAATGCATACTGCAGTGAAGACAGCAATAGAATTGTGCTTGTTTCTTTTGTGGTGTGTGTTCTTCCCATTGTATTCTGTTCAAATCTGCCTTTCAGATGGCTAATTCTTTGAAGGCCACTATGGTCACCATATTGGATGAAAATAAGAGATCATAATAAGCTAAAGAGCTCATGACAACATCTAACCAAAGGAGTGTGTGATCCATGGGTGATGAATGTCAAATTCTTCTTCTGTGACAAAGCAAAGTGACAAATATCTACCTCTAAGAACCATGAAAATTAAGCACTCACCCATTTTGTAAAGCCAATTTCCAGTGCCTAATTCCGTATGTGAAAGACAGGGAGAGGAGAAGTCTTTGGCAGCTTGCAAAAGAGAATGAAACAACTCCCAGCAAAAGAAAGTCAAAATGAAGAGAAAAGAAAGAAAAAAAGTTGATGTCCAGTTTTATTTCAGCTTTTTCTGACTCTGTTAAAAAGCTCTGTAGAGATGAATTTATTGTCTGTGGGTAGTGTATTGCTTCTCACCAAAAGCACTGAGAGAGAAAAGCTGTTCTCAGATGCACTGCACCATGCACAGAGATGCATGCACAATTCTAATTGCAAGAAAAATGACAGCCTCCTTCAAAATCATAGAATCAGAGAATTATCAGGGTTGGAAGGGACTTCAGGGCTCATCCACTTCCAACCCCCCTGCCATGGGCAGGGACACCTCACACTGCAGCAGGTTGCTCACAGCCACATCCAGCCTGGCTGCAAAAATCTCCAGAGATTCACTACCTCCCTGGGCAACCTGTGCCAGTCTCTCACTGCCCTAATGGGGAAGAACTTCTTCCTGACATCCAATCTGAATCTATCCATTTCTAATTTTGTTCTATTCCCCCTAATCCTATCATTACCTGGCACCCTAAAAAGTCCCTCCCCAGCTTTCTTATAAGGAGAGGTTTCTGCATCTCTAGGATTACTCTCTCCAAGTAAACAGAACAAGTGACCATATCTGGCACCCAGATGTTTCAGTTGCCAGTTGATAAGGAGCCAGCTTCTGCAACACTCCAGGAAGGGAATCTCCCATGCGTGGTTTATTTGAGAGAGTGAAGTTCATCCCCTGCACATTAAATTCTACTGTATCTGAGTATAGCCTAGGGAGAAGACACTGTAAAGGTGAAGAGTTCTTTTGGGTAGTGTTGGTGCAGAGGGAAAGATAACATTGCCATGCTGCACCTGGCCTAGTATTCAGCTTTTTGGTAGGTGGGCCATGAGAAGGAGGAATCCTAAGTGCTGTAATCACAGGATCAGAGGATGTTAGGGGCTGGAAGGGACCTCCGAAGATCATCGAGTCCAACCCCCTGCCAGAGCAGGACCAGAGAATCCAGCACAGGTCACACAGGAACACATCCAGATGGGGCTGGAAAGGCTCCAGAGAAGGAGACTCCAAAACCTCTCTGGGCAGCTTGCTCCAGGGCTCTGGGACCCTCACAGTCAAGAAGTTCCTCCTCATGTTGAGGTGGAACCTCCTGTGCTGCAGCTTCCATCCATTGCCCCTTGTCCTATCCCAGGGCACAACTGAGCAGAGCCTGTCCCTGTCCCCTCCCTCTTGCCCCCCAGCCCTCAGCTATTGATAGACATTGATCAGATCCCTCTCAGCCTTCTCCTCTCCACACTAACCAGCCCCAGGGCTCCAGAGCTCTCAGCCTCTCCTCCCCAGGCAGTGCTCCAGTCCCTTCAGCATCCTTTTAGCCCTCCCTTGGACCCTCTCAAGCAGGTCCCTGTCCCTGTTTGGGTAACACTCACAAGACTCCCCTCCCTGTCTCTATATATTAAGTATCCAAATTTTGCTCTTACTTTTTTTTTAATATCAAATATCCAAATATTACTCTTACTTAAATATTTCAGTATTAAATGTCCAAATATTACTCTTACTTAGTTTTTTTTTTAATATCAAATAGCCAAATATTGCTTTTATTTTTTCTATACTAAATATCTAAATGTTACTCTTCCTTTTTTTTTAATATTAAATTGCCAAATATTGCTCTCATGTAAATTTTTCAACATAAAATATCCAAATATTACTCTTAATTAAATTTTTTAATATGAAATATCCAAATATTACTCTCACTCAACTATTAAAATTCAATATGCATACATATAGATTAAATATTGTTCTGGGGGAACTTAGCTGTTACTTTTAATTTCATGTATGAGTTAGCATTTTAGCAGCATGTCATAGAATCCTAGAATGGCTCAGGTTGGAAGGGACTTCAGAGCTCACCTGCTCCAACCTCCCCACCATGCCCAGGGACACCTCTCAACTAGACTCAGCTGCTCAAGGTCTCATCCAGCCTGGCCTTCAACACCCCCAGGGAGGAGGCAGCCACAGCCTCCCTGGGCAGCCTGTGCCAGAGTCTCAGCACCCTCCTGCTGAAGAACTTCTTCCTCAGCTCCAGTCTAACCCTGCTCTGCCTCAGCTCCAAACCATTCCCCTATTTGTAGCAACCCTTATGGATGGTGAAGGTACCATTAAGCCTTGAAAATATTAGAGAAATTGATTTGCTGGGCTGGATTAGAATAGATTTTTGTTAAAAAGCTTAGGTCATGCCAGTTGTAGATTTACTTCCATAATTGCTTGGTTGGGGTTGTTGTAGTTTTTTATTGCTCTAGTGTCACAGTCCTGGTATTCTAAGATACTTTTGTACAATGTCAGCTCTCCAGCTGAAAAGTGTTGGACTGGGCTTCTCCAACTTTGTGGTTACCCTCCATGGTGGAGTAAATAATTGGTGGAATGTGGACAGCAGATTAACTCACCCAGACTAATATCAGCCCAATAGTAATTTGATATCATCCTGGGATTTCTGTTTGGTCTTTCTCTAATGAAAGGCCATAGAAGTTACCTAAATCTTTTGTATTATGGTTTATGGCACATATAAATTTCAGACAACAGCATCCTTGTTAACCAGGCATGTTTCTTAGTATGTGAAGGATGTGCTTTAGATCTATCTCTGCCTCTACCTCTACTTCTACCTCTGCCACCTCTACCTCCTCTACTTCTACCTCCTCTACCTCCTCTACCTCCTCTACCTCCTCTACCCTTACCTCTCTCTATAGAAACCAAACTATTCCAAAGCAACCAGATCCTAATGTGCTCAGAATGTCTGAATCCCAGTTTGTGTTTTAACCAATAGCACAAAATATCTATTTTCACTGCTCCTTTCTTCCTTTTGTTTTGGAAGTACTTCCAGCTAAAGAGAAATGCTTTGGAGCATTTCTTGCTTGCACCATGTGAAAAGGGTTTTCTTGGGGTTTCAACTGAAATGTTTTGCAGGATGGAAGTAGAGATGAGAAGGGTTTATTTAAAAACTGTTCCATAGCTGTGTGAGTTCTCCACCTACACAGAACATGACCTGTATGCCTTCTGTACTAGGCACGAAGTACAAAGATAGGCTGCACGCTGGTGTCAGAAATTGGGAAACAATTTTCTTTACAAGTTATTTCCTTTGTTCTGGAAAATGCACAACATATGTTCTTGTGGATCTGCCTTGGGCATCCAGCCTGATGTGGGTAGATTACCAGGGGTGCCAGAGTCTTCTGCTCTTGACTTCTTGCAGGAGATCAGCTTTTTTTCCAGTCTTTTGGACCTACACTGTGCCCATAGGACTTCTTTGTAATGTATATTTCAATGTTTATTTACGTTGCATGGTAGTTAAATACTGGAGAAAACCTTTAAATAAGTTTAGGAAGTAAAGCAGAGTGATTTGGCTATTCTAGGCAGTTGTGCCAAGCAGGGAGATTTGTATTTAATCATCATTGTCATCTTCTAATGGACTACATCAGGCAAAATTTAATTTACATTTCCCAGGGACAGGCTTCTTGTTCCCAGGAATTCAAACCTTACTCAGCAGAATGTACTCCATCAAACAACGAAGTACTTCCAGGTCAAATAAATGGACCTTGGCAAGCTTTTTTTTTTTGGTTTAAATTTATTTACTTGATTTAACTGTCATAGTTCTGGTTTACCTTTAAGGAGCAGCTTGAGGTGATTTCTTCACAGTTTAATTGTCACCTGAAGTGGTTTGTTGCAGCTGAGTACATGTAAAGCTCTGTCAGCAGGAATTAAATCCTGGTTTAATCAAACTGTGTTTAGTGGGAGTGGGACTGCATATCAGAGTCAGCTTGAGGAGAGGAGAGAATTATCTTCTTTTTTTTCCCCCCATATTTAACCTCTGAGTTGTGCTGTGGTATGCAGCCTGCACACAGTATGCTTTAGATTCTCAGCTTTGCATTTTTGAAGTGCTAAAACAAGGGGATGTGGAAAATCTCCGCAGTAGGGGGATCTGGTTTTGACAGTCACATTAGTTTTTTCTTTTAATAAGTGAGCCTTAAAAACTCACTTTGGTGCAAGTTTGTACTTGCAGCAATCCTCTTAGCATGTGAAATGTAGCTGGCAAGGGTTTTAATGTGTGCCTGTTAGTCTGAATGCACGATGCTGCTCTGTTTTTTGTCCTAGCTGACGGTTATTATATCCTAATGGGTGCGACCCCTCACTAATGATCCTTGCGTATATAAATTCTTCTGGTTGTGAGCAGACACCGTGGGCCACATAAAAATGCTTGCCTCAATTTCCCTGCAAAAAAGGATCTCAGAAACCAGACTTGGCCGAGTAACAGATTTTTTAAAGGTAGAGGAACCCAATAAAATTACCAGCTTCTCACAGCGTGAGTCTACTTCCTTTCGGCATATTGTGAGGTGTAGGTGAAATATTCTAACGGAGCTGACAGTGCAAGGGAGGACAGCTAACTAGAAAGCAAGATAAAAGTAAAACCCACCGATGATGATTGATATTGTAATAGCTACTCATTGTTTTGGAGCCCTCTTTTGTAGATTTATGGTGCTTCACCCATATTGCTTAGGCTTACGGGAGCCTTGCTGTAATGAGATTGCACGCAATAAAGCCTCGCAGTTCAGTCCTTAAACTTAGCAAGCTCCTGATTAATTGAACAAATGTTAATATACATATGATTAGAAGGGGATTTGGGGTTTCACAGAACAATTAAGAAGCTTTTGGTCCTTGTAACTCTGGAGTAAAAAGTCAAATAATTAGTTTCTTTGATCTAGTGTAATGGTGTTGGTTGGTTGGGGGGGTTTTCGTCTGCCCCAATTCAAGTTAATGTGCACAGCATACTGTGAATATATTGCACATGCCACGTTGTAAGAATAGGGAGAATACTCAGACACCTGTGAATTTGGGGGGTGGGTTCTTCCAGCTTTTCCAAATCAATCCTACTTTTTGTAAAAAAAAAAAAAAAAAATAACCCCCCCCCATCTAATCTTCATCATTTTACATAGTTTTGGTTTTACCTTCTGCTCAGAAGGTGTCTGATGTCAAGTTTGATCAGCTTGAATGGAAATATAAAAGTAGTAAAGTACATGAAGAGAGAAAGGAATCTGTCTGGATGTTGGCACCACTTCTGACTATTTGGGACTGTATTTGTTCATACATTAATATCCTGGTGTTGAGCTGAGTAACAGGGATGGATTTTTGACTGCAGTCTGTCCACATGGACATTGCCAATAACAGGAGGGCAGGTTCTACGGCAAAGGAGATCAGGAAGCATTTTCTTGGTGCTTTTACACAATCACATGCTTGGCCAGAAGAGAAAAGAATTCATCTGATTGGCTCTTAGTAGGGGTTATAATTCATTTAAAAATCTGCTAATTTATCAGATTGTATTTTATTGATTTAATCCCAAACTTCTTGTTGCCTTCCCATGTCTCTGCAAAACGCTGCTGGCCTGTTAGAAGTGATGCTGAGCACAGAAACATGGCTAAGGAATTAGAGCAGTAAAAATCACTTGGTGATCTTGGAGCCTTTGTTGTGGCCAGCCTCTGACTAGTTAGATGTACAAACCTTCATATTATTAGAATGTGCTTATTTTCAAGACACTTCTTCTCATTTGAATAGTTCTGTACCTAAAAGCATCTAATATTGGTTATGTGGTTTGCATTTCTAGTGTGCATTCCAACTGCCTCCAATAATGGGCAAATCCATTTCTCCTTCTAAGCAGATTTTGGAATATTCCAGGACAGGATGAAAGTGAAAGCAGAAGGGGAAGCTTTTTTAACTCAGTATGTGTATTTTAAAATCTTAATAAGTAAATCTATTGGAATGTGAAACCCATTTTCCAATAGCTATTCCAGTCTCTTAGCCTGTCCCTTGGATAATACAAAAGAAAATGCAACTCCTGGAAGGGTGTTGCAGCAGTCAACAGATGACCTCACAGATTCTATCCCTCAGGATTTTCCTTTGAACAAAACTCTTTTTTCAAGCTCAGTTTTTCCGAGTTTTGTGTTTGGCTACATTCTTGAGCTTTTTTTGACTCTTTCTGACAGGACAAACTCTGATTTGAAATACTGCCATTTTTTTTTTTCACTCATACCATCTTCTCCTGTAGAACCCTTTGCTTCAAACCAAGCTGTAGGATCAACAGATGGAATCATAATTGACAGGCAAAATTTTAAAGCATTCTAAATGTCATTGGGCCTTTTAATAAAATTAATTAGCCTGCCAGAGAGAAAATTTACTAGCCTGCTGGTAAATTTCACGGTGTAAAATCATGGGGTAGGTGGAAGAGCCGGCGAAAGCTTATTACTTTTAAATAATTATTTAAAGATGTGTGCCTTGCCCTTTTCAAACATGGGGTGCAAATGCAGCAAGAGCGTTTAAACTCTCCTGAATGCCCAAGCAGTTCAGTTTCCTTTGAAGAAATGTAATCGAGTTGAAATTAAAAGTTATCAGGTACTGGCTGATGATGAGTCACTGCTTATGGGGAAAACTGGGGGAGGCCTCAAGATTGATTCTTTTGAGGATTAATGTTCCTGGTGACATTTAAACACAAGTCAGGAGTTCAGGAATTGTGCCCAGTACCATTATGAATCTTGATGAAAGGCTTACTTTGGAAAAATTAAGCGCTCTGTTCCCTTGTGCATTTTGTAGATTGCTGGAACTTAACAGCAGAGAGCATCAGAAAGCTCTGTGAACCAATCCTGTTTCCTTTTCAGAGTCCCCAGACCCTGCCTAAGTCACAGTGAGATTTGCAAAGGCTGCAAACACCTCGTGCCAGGCATTCCACGTGTAGCAGCGTTTGTAACTAAGATAGGAAGTGAGGCCCAATTAATCACTGAAGAGTGCACTTTAGGTGTCTCTGTGTGATGGTTAAAAGCGTTCCTCTGAGAATGGTCATGGGGGTGGTTTTCTAGTGGATAAAGCTAACTCACATGTGAGCTGCTCTATGAAGACACATTGAAAATCTGCAGCACAGCCTTTGTGCTCCTCAATTTGCAGCTTGCACATCTTGCAAGTCTGTCTACCTGTCTGCTTCCCAAGACAAGCAGATCTCCCTGTTGCCTTGTCTCCATGATTTCCCATGCACACAGGGAGACCTCAATACTCTCATTTTAAATCCCTTCCTATTCAGCTTTCTAAGGAACCGTGAAATCTGTGCTGTTTGTTGTCTGGTATCAACTATTCTCCTTCCTGGTCAGCTGTGCCATCAGCAGAGTACCTGGCAGGTTATTTTTTCTGTCAGCTGAGTGTGTTGGAGAGGAAAAGTAAAACTCCATTCTCCAGAGACAGAGTTTCTATGAAGCTCTTGTGGGAGTTCTATGACTTGAAGTCAGAACAAAACTAGAATTCTGAACATACTAAAATATTAGATACCAATATGTTCTTCAGCTAGGACAGATCTCTTCAAGCCATTTGTCAGGAAGCAGAATCCAATTCTTGTCTTCTAGCATCTAATTTGTGGTTTCTTCTCTACAGCTATCCTGTGTGTTGATGACTCCATAGTAGATCTGGAAACACTGGAAGCACTGTATGAAAATGTAAGTAAGCTAGGGGAAAGCTGTGGGTAACCACCACACAGTCTTTCAGACACAGAATAAGGAAAGTTTTAGTGTATGTTGTCATTTTGGATGAGAGACATTATACAGAAAAAGTCTTTGGGGAATTTACAGAATCATAGAATTGTCAGGGTTGGAAGGGACCTCAAGGCTCATCCAGTCCCAACCCCCCTGCCATGGGCAGGGACACCTCACACTACAGCAGGTTGCTCACAGCCACATCCAGCCTGGCTGCAAAAACCTCCAGGGNCAGCAAAACAAGTGTTATCCTCATTATCCTCATTTCTCTTGCTGGCTTAGTTCTTAATTACCAGAAAAGTAAACCAGCGGAGTGCCTTTGGACTCAGGTTGCAATGGAGCAAGAGGCATCCCATCTACCAGTGTGCTCTCCTGAACTGCCTGACAAATGCACTCCATGCTGGGGGCAGTTCTGTGCTACAGTGCTGAATCTTCCTCACTCGAGCTGTAAGGAGCTAAAGCAGTTAAGTCAGGATGGGCATTGCTGTCCTTACCCAAGTTGCTCTGTAGTCAAAGTATAGAGCATTCATGAACTGTGTTACCCTGAAGCTGTCTCTAGAGGTGTCAGAACTACCTCTACGACCTAAACTGTGTGAAGATGGCCTTTGGAGGTCCCTTCTGGCCTGCACCATTCTATGATTCTAAGTGTCCTGTGCTCTACAAGGGTGCTCTGCTTTGTGGCCATCAAGGCCAGTTTATTATGACAAATCTTTAAGCCTCAACTCTTTCCCAATTAAAAAATACTGTTGTTACCTGCAGACAAAGAGGTAAGTTGGTAATTAATTTATTTATTACTAATTAGTTACTAATTACTCCCTCAGAGAGCACAAAAGGATGAACTGGAGAAAATCAAGCAATATTATCAGACTTCAAAAGAGGAGGAACTGAAGCTACTGGATAAACCAGAACAGTAAGATCACGGTTTTGGTGGTATTTTATCATTATATTTGCTGATATGTTAAACCAGAACCTGATATTTCATTTGTGGCAGCTAATAAGCAATTTTTTTTTTTTGGTTTATCACCTAACCTTTGTCAGACATCACAGATTTTGCTCTGTCAGCTTGGACCACCCAAGCCTTGAATCAGGAAAAGTTTTGGTCCCACTTGTCACATTTTTTTTCTTCTGTTGGAGATCTCAGGGCTAAGTTAGTGTGTTATAAAACAGGGCCAGAGTGATTTTTGGCTGTTCATTATTTGAAAGAGCAACACAGAGGGTTTTGGTGACTTCTGTGACAAAGATTCACTCTGGTCATACTGATGGGAGAGCTACAGGGCTGATCCCACAGTTCATCTCCTGGGAGTGAAAAACTTCTGAAGTGTTGCTCCTTCTGTTGTAAAAACCTTAGACCAATGTCAAACCCACAAGGATCCATGAGCAGAATAGTAACCTTGGATTTCATGTTAGGGCATACATTTGATTTCATGTTTTGGCCTACCAGTGGTGTTTGTCTTCTGCTACTTTGCTGCTTTTCCCTTTGCACTTCCATTCTCTTCTAATCACAGTGCCCTGAGGCCTCTCTGCCAATTTGTTTCCTTTTCCCTCTTGACTTTTTTTGTCTTTTCTGCTATCTGTGGCCCAAGAAAGGGTAGAGGGAGGAAGAACTGAAACAGAGGAACAGTATGTGTATGGTTGATGTCAGAAGCATTATATTTCCATGCTTTTTTTCTCCCATTAAGGATAGAGGGAGGAAGGACTGAAACAGTAGGTATCACAGAATGTAAGGGGCTGGAAGGGACCTCAAAAACTCATCCAGTCCAACCCCCCTGCCAGAGCAGGGTCACCTAGAGCAGGTCACACAGGAACACATCCAGGCAGGGTTTGAATATCTCCAGAGAGGGAGACTCCACAACCCCCCTGGGCAGCCTGTTCCAGGGCTCTGTCACCCTCACAGGGACAAAATTCTTCCTCCTGTTCCCATGGAACTTCCTATGCCTCACTTCCACCACTGCCCCTTGTGCTGTCCTTGGGCATCACCCAGCAGAGCCTGGCTCCAGCCTCTGGGCACTCCCCCTGCACATCTTTATCAACATGATTGAGATCACCTTTCAGGCTCCTCCTCTCCAAGCTACAGAGCCCTCAGCTCCCTCAGGCTCTCCTCACAAGGAAGATGTTCCACTCCCTTCATCATCTTTGTGGCTCTGTGCTGAACCCTTTCAAGCAGTTCCCTGAGGTCCTTCTTGACCTGAGGGGCCCAGCAGGTACAGTATGTGACTGGTTGATGTCAGAGGCATTCCATTGCCATACCTTTCCTTTCCCCATGAAAATGTCAGTGATGAGGAGCAGAATTGTTTTTCTCTTTCTGCCAGCACAAGCAGCTAGGCAGTCATTTGTGACTGTCCACTGGGGAAGAGGTTAGTGCTGGGAGAGCAGGCTGTCACTCTTGAAGAGTGCCTTATCGTTCCTGAATCAGCCTTAAGAGACAAACAGCCAGCAAGTGTGTGTCCTAGCTTCTTCTTGCATCCCATAGCCATAGAGCCTTGGCTTGGGGCTTAAAAATACGTTGGGTGAGTCACTGATGTTTTCCAGAGCTTGAATCTTTGGTAATCTGTTGAGTGAAATAAATATGAATGTGTTTTGTGTTCTGGAGATTGTGAATCTCCTGGAGCTCTAGAGTCATTAAAGGTTGTCTGTTTCTGTTAATTATGGTGTAGAGAGTTTGATCTTCATTAGACCTAAAGCTGGATTTATGCTGTCATTGTTCCACAATTAGAAGTAAAGAACTCTAAATAAGGCCTGATCAGTCAGGATGAATTAGGCTGGCAGAGACAAGAGCTACTCTGTATCAATCATTACTCTTTGTATTCTCTCTGCAAGTCTTAATTACCCCATTTTTACCCCATTATTTAACTGTATAGATTAAGAAAACCAGCTTTATAAAATGTAGCCTCAAGGGGGAAACAATCTGGTGACCATGTTCTCATGTAAACTTTTATTGGACCTTCAAAATGTCCCTGCTGAATGCTCAGCAGGTTAGGTACTTCTGGGTTTGTTGTCTAAGGCACCCTCTAAGTCAACCTGAGGACAGAACTGGAGATTTGTTGGACCTGTACTATAGGTTGAGGAGAGAAAAGTGCTGAATTTGTGTGTGTGATTTAAAAGGTTTGCTACAGGGCACAAGCCTCATTGTTCTTTAGTGAGGATCAGAAGTGATTTGTGCTCCTGCAGGGCAATGATTGTGCCCCTGTAGGGCAGTGATGATGCCCCTGGTGAGGCTACAGCTTGAGTGCTGGGTTCAATTCTGGGCACCACAGGATAGGAAAGACATTGAGGTGCTAGAGGGTGTCCAGAGAAGAGCAAGAAGACTGGGGAGGGGTTTGGAGGGTGTCATATGAGGAGCAGCTGGGGTTGGTTAGTCTGGAGAAGAGAAGGCTGAGGGGAGATCTTATTGCTCTCTACAACTCCCTGAAAGGAGGTTGGAGTGAGGCTGGGGTTGGTCTCTTCTCCTAAGTAACCAGTGATAGGAAATGGGTTGGAATTGTGCCAGGGGAGGTTTAGGTTGGACATTAGGAAAAACTTCTTCAGTGAGAGAGTGGTGAGGGGTTGGAAGAGACTGCCCAGGGAGGTGGTGGAGTCACCATCCCTGGAGGTGTTCAAGAAGCTGCAGATGTGGTGCTTCAGGACATGGTTTAGTGGTCATGGCAGTTGGGTTATGGTTGGACTGGATGATCTTAAAGGTCTTCTCCAGCCTTGGTGATTCTAAAAATGCAAGCTGAACTGGTTGCAGATCCCAGCAGTGGACATTCATATAGTGGAACCATTAACTTGGGTTCTGAAGCATGAAGTCGGAGGGAAACCTTTGCCATTTTTAAATGCTTGGATTACCAGGCAAACAGAAAGCTTTAGTTGCATCACTCCTGCTCTCCTGCATGTGTGATTTTGATTTGTTTTGCTGGCACACTAAATTTGCTGGGGTTTGGCACAAACTGGAAGTATGACAGCAATATGACAATACCTCCCTAAATCATGCTTCATGCTAATAAGCTGTTAAAAAGCTAATATTCATTAACATGATCAAAAGTTTATATCCACATTTGACCACACTTTGGGGCTTTGCTAGCAGGATCCAGAAGCTTTAGCTGGTTTCCAAGAAGTCCCTTTTAATTGTAATATAATCTCTGTGAAGTCTTCTCTACTGGGAAATAAATACCAGGGAAGGAAATTGTCACAAGATATGGTACTGAGCTGTGCTGGTTTGGTTGGTGGTGAAGAAAACCAGAGGCTTCCCAGGAATAGTCAGCATGGATTCAGCCAGGGGAAGTCATGGCAGACCAATCTGATAGCCTTTTCTGATGGCAGAACTAGATGGATAGATGAGGGGAGGGCAGTGGATGTGCTCTACCTCCACTTCAGCAAGGATTTTGACATTCTCCCAAGGCATCCTCACAGCCAAGTTTAAGAAGGGCAGGTTGGGTGATTGGGCAGTGAGGTGACCTGGGAGCTGGCTGAAGGACAGGGCTCAGAGAGCTGTGGTCAGTGGGGCAGTCCTCCAGGGCTTGGTACTGGGTCGAGCCCTACTCAGTATCTTCATCTATGATCTGGATGAAGAGATAGAGGAGACCCTCAGCAAGTTTGCTGATGATAGGAAACTGGGAGGAGTGGCTGACCCACCAGAAGGCTGTGCTGCCATCCAGTGTGACCTAGGCAGGCTAGAAAGCTGGGAATGGAGAGATCCAGTGAAATTCAGGAAGGGCAAGGGTGAAGTACTGCATCTGGAGAACCCCAGGCATCAGTACAGGTTGGGGGCTGAACTGTTGGAGAGCAGCTCTAGGGAAGGGGACGTGGGAGTCCTGGTGGACAACAGGAGCCAGCAATGGAGCTGCTCTCCTATAAGGACAGGCTGAGAGAGTTGGGGTTGTTCAGTTTGGAGAAGAGAGGAATCCTAGGAGACCTTCTTGTGGCCCTCCAGTATCTGAAGGGGGCTACAAGAAAGCTGGGGAGGGACTTTTTTAGGGTGTCAGGGAATGATAGGACTGGGGGGAATGGATTCAAGCTAGAGGAGCTTTAGATCAGACCTTAGGAAGAAGTTCTTCCCCATGAGGGTGATGAGGCACTGGCACAGGTTGCCCAGGGAGGTGGTGGAAGCCACATCCCTGGAGGTTTTTGCAGCCAGGCTGGATGTGGCTGTGAGCAACCTGATCTAGTGTGAGGCCCCATGGCAGGGGGTTTGGAACTGGATGCTCCTTGAGGTCCCTTCCAACCCTAACAATTCTGTAATTCTATGATTCCCATGACCCAGCAGTGTGGGAGGTAGTTCCCTTCTTGAGGCAAGGAGAGATGTCATTTGGCTTTTTTAATTCAAACTTCCAAAATGTATGGATTTTAGTACTTCACTGAAGCAATTTGAGCTTTCTCTCTTTTGTTCCTCTCACACAAAGTGCAGAGTATCCTCTTTTGGTTGGGTTTGGTTTTGGTTTTTTTTTTTTTCTGGCAATACCATTCATTCCCAATAGGAAGCATTTTTATTAATACCAGCTTGGCATTTCTTTTTTGTCCCACTGCTTCAGTGGGAGAGCCAAGCCAGAACTACCCCTGCCCCCCCAATCCTTCTCTCACAATAGACTTTTTCATCATGCAAGAAAGAAAAAAAGAAGGGAAAAGAAATTATATTCCAATTAAAATTTCACACCCACCACAGGTGGATTTTGCTGATTTTTGGGCAGCCATCATCTACTTAGCAAAGCATTGCCTGCATTGAATGTTCATAAAGGAAATTGGAAGACACCAATAGTGTTTATTATAAGAAAAAGAAAAAAAGAAATAGTTTGGAGAAATCAGATGTGGTGGCTGAAATAATGGAAATAAATTTAACTGGAATTCAAGCTAATAGTGGTTCACAATATTTCCCACCAGCCAGTGAGGGAGAAAAATGGAGGATATGTCTACAGGTAGAGAGGTGCTTTAAGGAGGATAAATCTCTAGAGAGGTGCTTTAAGGAGGATAAATCTCTAGAGAGGTGCTTTAAGGAGGATATACCTATAGAGAGGTGCTTTAAGGAGGATGAATCTCTAGAGAGGTGCTTTAAAGGAGGTTATACCTATAGAGAGGTGCTTTAAGGAGGATATACCTATAGAGAGGTACTTTAAGGAGAATAAATCTCTAGAGAGGTGCCTTAAGGAGGATATACCTATAGAGAGGTGCTT
>VXBD01011638.1:0-13138 GCA_013399975.1 Indicator maculatus
GATTCTCTGATTCTGTGATTCTGTGATTCTCCGATTCTCTGATTCTCTGATTCTGCGGTTCTGTGATTCTCTGATTCTGTGATTCTATGATTCTGTGATTCTCTGATTCTGTGATTCTCTGATTCTGTGATTCTATGATTCTGTGATTCTCTGATTCTATGATTCTGTGTTTTCTGTGATTCCTGGATTCTGTGATTCTCTGATTCTCTGATTCCATGATTCTAATATTCTAAGATTCTATGATTCTGTGACTCTATGATTCTATGATTCTATGATTCTGTGATTCTGTCATTCTCTCATGCCAGGACCAAGCAGCCTCTTTGCTAGAAGTTGTCTGAGGCATGAAGAAGAAGAAGGAGAAGACTTTCTAAGACCTTTCTGATGCCCATCTGGCAGGCTCTGATTTCCTCCCTCATCAGCTGATACTCCCAGAACTGGGTCATCATCCACACATCCTAATCTATCCTTAAGCCCAAGCAAGGAATATTCAGTTGCAGTTTTAATTGTCCTACAGGGATTTATCTCTGCTTTTTTTTTTTTTTTTGGTCTGTTTCTTTAAGACAAAAAAACCTTAACCCAGCCCCAAGTCCAGGCAGGCAGAAAGTGCTGAGCTCCCAATTTTCATTGCTACCTTTGACAAATGGCACTGAGGGCTTCTGCCAATCTTTCTTTGCACATCTACAGAGCTGCAGATGTTTTGGGTGGGGTTTGAGGCAGGAAATGTTTCAATTGTTCCTTTTTTTCCTCTCCTAAAGGACATTTCTCCTTCCTGTAGGTGCTGGCAAAGTGCAGGGTGGCATCAGAGGAGTTGCAAATAATCTTCCACCTTCTCCCTACAAAGCCTGCAGTCAGAACATCATCACCTGGGCCCCCAACCAACCACAGAACCACAGAATAATAAAGAATCACAGAATGGGAGGGGCTGGAAGAGACCTCTGGAGAGCATCCAGCCCAAGCCACCCCCCTGCCTGAGCAGGGGCACCCAGGGCAGTCACACAGGAATGCATCCAGGTGGGTTTGGAAGGTCTCCAGTGAGGGACACTCCACAACCTCCCTGGGCTGCCTGCTCCAGGACTCTGCCACCCTCAGAGTGGAAAAGTTTTTCCTCACAAGGGCAGTGCAGAGCAAGGGCAGTGTGGTACAGAACTGATGCACAGAGTGGGTTGGGTTGGAAGGGACCTGCAAGATCATCCAGCTCCAACCCCTGCCATGGGCAGGGACACCTCCCACCAGCCCAGCTTGCTCCAGGACTATTCCTACCTGGCCTTGAGCACTTCCAGGGAGGGGACATCCAGGACCTTCCTGGGCAACCTGTTCCTGTTCCAACTACTGGCACACGGGTAGCAAATTTACCTCTTGGCCTGGAAATGAAGTGGTCCTTCAACAGCATCAATCCATCTGGCTACAGTTAATGAAAACAAAGAGCACAGGATCATAGAGTCAGAGAATGGGAGGGGTTGGAAGGGACCTCTGGAGATCACTGAGTGCCAGGTAGGGATAAGAGCAGGGGGAATGGATCCAAGCTAGAGGAGGGGAGAGTCAGATTAGACCTTAGGAAGAAGTTGTTCCCCATGAGGGTGGTGAGAGCCTGGCAGAGGTTGCCCAGGGAGGTGGTGGAAGCCTCATCCCTGGAGGTTTTTGCAGCCAGGCTGGAGGTGGCTGTGAGCAACCTGCTGTGGTGTGAGGTGTCCCTGCCCGTGGCAGGGGGTTGGGACTGGCTGATCCTGGAGGTCCCTTCCAAGCCTGATGATAATTCTGGGGGTTGGAAGAGGCTGGGAGTCAGCTAGCATGGCCCCCCCCCAACAGCTCATTGTTCCCCATCAGCTACAGTCCATGTCCAGTGTCTGGTTTGTCAATCATGGGATTCAATGGCTGCCTGCCTGGGAAGCTGCTGAACGAGGGGCTGGGGGCTGGGGGGAGAGGTAGGGGGGAAGGGGACACTTAGCCAGAGCTTAATTACCCTCCCTCATTAAAGGGCTGCTCATTCATATTCAGCAAGGAATCATTTGAGCAGACAGATATGTCTTTGTTAGAGCCAAGGAGAAAAAAACATACTTTTAAGAGAAAAAACCCAAAACCAACCCAACCCCCCCAAAAAAAACCCCAACCCAACAAAAAATCTCAGCCACTGGGGTCTTTACATTGGGCTTGGTTAAAGGACTCCTTTCATGCTGCTTCAAAGAAGAGAGGGGAAAGGAGGGAGGGGGAGAAAAACAGGGGAGGGGATAAAAAAAAAAAGAGAAGAAAAAACAGGAAAGAAGTAAAATTAAAGGAAAATGAAGCAGAAGGAGTTTGAGTTTGGAACCTGAGGAGAGAACCAAAACAAAAAGAGATCTCATCCCATGGAGTCAATGTTCTGCTCAGCTCTCAAAGGTACTTTGGTGTGTGCCATAGGGAGGGGGGAGGAAAGGGTTGGAAGGGTTGGAATCAGCTCCTTTCCTCCTGGGAAGGGTTTGGTTAAAGCCTCTTCCACTACTACTTTACTCCTGGTGGCTTCCTACCATTTCCAGCTACTATTTGCTTGTGTATAGGGAGGGGAAAATCACAGAGAGTTAGGGGTTGGAAGGAGCTCTGGAGATCCTTGAGTCCAACCCCCCTGCCAGAGAGCATCACCCAGAGCAGGGCACCCAGGGCAGGGCACCCAGAGCAGGGCACCCAGAACACAGCCAGGGGGGTTGGAAAGGCTGCAGAGCAGGAGACTCCACAACCTCCCTGGGCAGCCTGCTCCAGGCTCTGCCACCCTCACAGGGACAAAGTTTTCTGTTCCCAGGCCCCCTCCTCTGCTCCAGCTGGCACCCAGTGCCCCTTGTGCTGTGCTTGGCCATCCCTGAGCAGAGCCTGGCTCCAGCCCTGCACATCTTTATCCCCAGCCATGAGGGCAGCCCTCAGGCTCCTCTGTTCCCAGCTCCCAGCCCCAGCTCCCTCAGCCTGGCCTCACAGGAGATCTTCCACTGCCTGCAGCAGCTCTGCGGCTCTGTGCTGGACTCTCTGCAGCACTTCCCTGAGGTCCTTCTTGAGCTGAGGGGCCCAGAACTGGACACAAGATTCCAGATGTGGCCTTAGCAGGGCAGAGCAGAGGGATAGGAGAACCTCTCTGGACCTCCTCAGCACAGCCCTTCTGATCCCCCCCAGGCTGCCCTTGGCCCTTCTGGTGGTGCCTGGGGCTGTGGCTTAGGGGTGACCCTTGTAGAGTTCGGGCTTGGACTTGGTGATCCTGAGGATCTTTTCCAATCCGAATGTTTCTGTGACTCTGTGATTAGATTCTTGGCCACCAGGGCACACTGCTGGCTCCTGGGCATCCTTCTGGCCACCAGGACCCCCAGGTCCCTCTCCTCTGAGCTGCACTCCCACAGCTCAGCCCTCCACCTCTCCTGGTCCATGGGGTTGTTCTTTCCCAGATGCCAGACTCTCCAGTTCCTCCTGTTGGACTTCCTTCCATCTCTCCCTGCCCACCTCTCCAGCCTGCTCAGGATTCTGACTCTGTCTTCTCCTCATGCTGTGCCTTGTGACCAATTCCTTCTGTCATGTGAAACACAATTGCAAATTCAGAGGAGCAAATAGTTGCCCCTCCAGGGTTCTGCAGAGACTCACAGCATAGGAGGGGTTGGAAGGGACCTCTGGAGATCAGCCAGTCCAGCCCCCATGCCAAGGCAGGGGCAAAGAGAGAAGCTCACCCAGCAACACATCCAGGTGGGTTTGGAATGTCTCCAGAGATGGAGACTCCATCACCTCTCTGGTCCAGGGCTCCACCAGCCTGAAATTAAAGAATTTCCTCCTCATGTTCAGGTGGAACTTCTGATGGCCAAGGTTGTGCCCCGACCCCTTGGCTTGTCACTGGGACCACTGAACACAGCCTGGCCCCATCCTCCTGCCACCCACCCTTGGAGTATTGATCAGTGTGGAGAAGAGAATGAAAAGTTGAGGTGAGGTGGGGGATGGGCTCTGCCCCCTCATCTCAGGTGATAGAAGGAGAGGAACTGTCCTGAACTTGTGCCAGGGGAGGGTGAGGTTGGAGAGGAGGAGAAATTTCTTTGCTGCAAGAGTGGTGAGGGATGGAAAGAGGCTGCCCAGGGAGGTGGTGGAGTCCCCATGCCTGGAGGTGACTGCCATGGAGTGACTGCCATGGAGTGACCATGGCACTTGGGGCCAGGGTTTGATGGCCATGGTGGGGTTGGGTTGCTGGTTGGAATGGATGAGCTTAGAAGTCTTTCCCAACCCAAACCATTCCCTGGTTGGAATGGATGAGCTCAGAGGTCTCTTCCAACCCAAACCATTCCCTGGTTGGAATGGATGAGCTCAGAGGTCTCTTCCAACCCAAACCATTCCCTGGTTGGAATGGATGAGCTCAGAGGTCTCTTCCAACCCAAACCATTCCCTGGTTGGAATGGATGAGCTCAGAGGTCTCTTCCAACCCAAACCATTCCCTGGTTGGAATGGATGAGCTCAGAGGTCTCTTCCAACCCAAACCATTCCCTGGTTGGAATGGATGAGCTCAGAGGTCTCTTCCAACCCAAACCATTCCCTGGTTGGAATGGATGAGCTCAGAGGTCTCTTCCAACCCAAACCATTCCCTGGTTGGAATGGATGAGCTCAGAGGTCTCTTCCAACCCAAACCATTCCCTGGTTGGAATGGATGAGCTCAGAGGTCTCTTCCAACCCAAACCATTCCCTGGTTGGAATGGATGAGCTCAGAGGTCTCTTCCAACCCAAACCATTCCCTGGTTGGAATGGATGAGCTCAGAGGTCTCTTCCAACCCAAACCATTCCCTGGTTGGAATGGATGAGCTCAGAGGTCTCTTCCAACCCAAACCATTCCCTGGTTGGAATGGATGAGCTCAGAGGTCTCTTCCAACCCAAACCATTCCCTGGTTGGAATGGATGAGCTCAGAGGTCTCTTCCAACCCAAACCATTCCCTGGTTGGAATGGATGAGCTCAGAGGTCTCTTCCAACCCAAACCATTCCCTGGTTGGAATGGATGAACTCAGAGGTCTCTTCCAACCCAAACCATTCCCTGGTTGCTGGTTGGAACGGATGAACTCAGAGGTCTCTTCCAACCCAAACCATTCCCTGGTTGCTGGTTGGAATGGATGATCTCAGAGGACTCTTCTAACCCAAACCATTCCATGGACAATTCTGTGACTCTCTCCCTGTTTTAGAATCAGGAATCATCCCTGGGAGCCTGAACTGAATTCCCACCCCAGCTTGCAGCCAGCCCCACAGCCTAAGGTGCTACTCAGCTGGATTAGAGCTGGCAGCATCTGGTCTTAATCAGGGGCATCAAATCTGTTGCCTTTTTATTTTCCTTCTTGAAGATTTTAATCTTTGATTAATGGTAAAGCTGCTCAAGGAAGTGTGGGAGCAGGATTCAGGATTTTGTCAGCTGTGGATACCTGGGTGGAAAACAATCAGAGAAGTTCTGGAAGTGCAGGGCTTGAGGGATTAATCCTGGAGATCATCCAGGCCTCCAGTTCATGGCTTTAGAAGTGGTTATGTGTTTGATGAGAGAGGGGTGGCAGACTGGGTGCTGAGTGGGTTGAAAGCAGCCCTGCAGAAAGAGCCTTGGGGGTGCTGGGTGCTGAGCAGCTCCCCAGGAGCCAGCAGTGCCTTCCTGCAGCCCTCAGGCAGCCATGGCTGGGCTGCAGCCAGAGGAGTGTGGGCAGAGGGCAGCAGAGGGGATTCTGCCCCTGGGCTCTACTCTGCTCACTCCTCACCTCCAATCCTGCCTCCAGCTCTGCTGAACCCAGCAGGAGGAGGCCAGAGAGCTGCTGGAGAGAGGCCAGAGGAGGCCACAAAGCTGCTGCAAGGGCTGGAGCAGCTCTGCTGGGAGCACAGGCTGAGGGAGCTGGGGGTGTGCAGCCTGCAGAGGAGAAGGCTCCAGGGGCACCTCAGAGCTGCCTGCCAGGACCTGAAGGCATCCTGCAGGAAGGGATCCTGCAGAGGGACTTTTGCTGAGGGGGGCTGGAGCCAGGCCAAGGGGGAATGGTTTGGAGCTGAGGCAGAGCAGGGGGAGGCTGGAGCTGAGGCAGAAGTTCTGCAGTGCCAGGGGGGTGAGACTCTGGCACAGGCTGCCCAGGGAGGCTGTGGCTGCCTCCTGCCTGGGGGTGCTCCAGGCCAGGCTGGATGAGACCTTGAGCAGCTGAGTGTAGCTGAGAGGTGTCCCTGGGCATGGAGGGGAGCTTGGAGGAGAGGAGCTCTGAGCTCCCTTCCAACCTGGGCTAATTACAGAATCACAGAATGCTCTGGGCTGGAAGGGAGCTCCAAAGCTCACCCATCCCAACCCCCTGCACTCAGCAGGGACATCCCCAACCAGATCAGGTTGCCCACAGCCCTCTCCAGCCTCACCTTGAACATCTCCAGGGATGGAGCCTCAACCACCTCCCTGGGCAACCTGTTGCAGTGTTCCAGCAGCCTCCTGCTGCACAACTTCTTCCTCACATCCAATCTCAATCTGCTCTGCTCTAGTTTGAAGCCATTGGCTGCAGTCCTGTCCCTGCAGCCCTTTGCAAACATTCCCTCTGCAGCCTTCTTGTAGGATCCCTTCAGGTCCTGGCAGGCTGCTCTGAGGCCTTCCTGGAGCCTTCTCTTCTCCAGGCTGAACACCCCCAGCTCCCTCAGCCTGTCCTCAGAGCAGAGCTGCTCCAACCCCTGAGCATTTTCCTGGCCTCCTCTGGACCCTCTCCATCAGCTCCATGTCCTTCCTGTGCTGAGGGCTCCAGACCTGCACACAGCACTGCAGGTGAGGTCTCAGCAGAGCCAAGTGTCAGAATCACCTCTCTGGCTCTGCTGGCAGTGCTGCTTTGGATGCAGCCCAGGCTGTCCTTGGCCTTCTGTGCTGCAAGCTCACACTGCCTGCTCCTGCCCAGCTTCTCCTTCCCCAGCACTCCCAAAGCCTTTTCCTCCCCATACTGAGGGCTCCAGACCTACACACAGCACTCTTCCGTCTCTCAGAAATAATGGAAGCTTCTCCAAAGCCTCCATAAACCTTCTCCAGGAACTGTTTGTTTGAGTTTTGTGGGTTTGTTTTTTTTTTTTTTTCCCTGCTCTTCTGGGATGCTGGGGAGGAGGGGGGCAGGGGCTGGATGCTTGCAGAGCCTCCCAGTGCCATCATTTCCACACCAGTAAATTTCACTGATTCCAAGCTCACTGCAGTTCCCTTTTTTATTGCAGATCCATCAAGCTGTCTGGGAGATATCTGGCATGTCAAGGCTGGGAAAAAAGGTTCACACATCAGCTGCTGACTTGGAGGGGATGTTCAGAGGAGGTGGTGGTGGTGCTGGGTAGTGGGGGGGGAAGGTGACATGAGGTACAAACAAACTTCCAGCTCCACTCAAACCATGCCAGGTTTATGATCCTTCTCTTTTTCTCTTCCCTTTTTTTAACAGACAATAGGAGACAGGAGAGCAGTGGCAAGGAAGGAGGCTCTGTGCTCCTCTCACACACAGGAGCTGTTGAGTTCAGGAGGGCTGGACAGCTCTCCTTGGCCACATCTCTCTCTTTTCTGTCCAGGATCTCTTGAGTTCAGATGGCCTGGACAGCTCTCCTTGATCTGGACGGCTCTCCTTGACCACAACTCTCTTTTATTTCCAGGATCTCTTGAGTTCAGAAGGCCTGGACAGCTCTCCCTGACCTGCACAGCTCTTTTTGACCAGGACATCTCTCCTTGACCATATCTTTCTTTTTCTGTCTAGGATCTGTTGAGTCCAGAAATCCTGGACAGCTCTCCTTGACCAGGACAGCTTTCCTTGACCATATCTTTCTTTTTGTGTCCAGGATCTGTTGAGTTCAGAAGGCCTGGACAGCTCTCCTTGACCTGGACAACTCTTCTTGACCTGGACAGCTCTCCTTGACCATCTCTCTCTCTTTTTATCCAGGATCTATTGAATTCAAAGGACCTGGACAGCTCTCCTTGACCATAACTCTCTTTTTCTTCCAGGATCTCTTGAGTTCAGAAGCCCTGGACATCTTTCCTTGACCTTGACAGCTCTCCCTGACCATCTCTCTCTTTTCCTCCAGGATCTGTTGAGTCCAGCATTCCTGGACAGCTCTCCTTGACCATCTCTCTTTTTTTTCCCCCACTCCCCATTCCTAAGAAGCAGATTTCTCTTGGGGGTTAAACAATCTGGGAGCTACAAGTTGCTGCTGTTCCCCTCCTGATTCCAAGCTGATGATTGGATTTCCACTGTGGATGGTTTTGAGGGTGGAATTTGTTTTTTAATGGCAATTTCTCTTTCTCTTAAAAAAGACTGGAAGGTTGGCTCTGAGAGAAACTCATAGAATAGGTTGGGAAAGACCTCTCAGATCATCAAGTTCAAGCTTCTCCCCAACACCTCCATGACCACAGGACCACAGAATCATGGAATAGGTTGGGAAAGAACTCTAAGGTTATCAAGTCTGACGTTCTGCCTGCAACCTTCTCCCCAACACTTCCATGACCACTGGAGCATAGAATAGGTTGGGAAAGACCTCTAAGGTCATCAAGTCTGACCTTCTGCTTCCAACCTTCTCCCCAACATCTCCATGACCACTACACCATAGAATAATAAAGTTTGGAAAAGACCTCTAAGACCATCAAGTCCAACCTCCTCCCCCACACCTCCATGACCACTGGAGCATAGAATCATGGAATAGGTTGGGAAAGGCTTCTGTGACCATCAAGTCTGACCTCCTACCCAGCACCTCCATGACCACTAGATCATAGGATTAAAAAAAATCATCAAGGTTGAAAAAGGCCTCAGAGATCATCCAGGCCAGCATCAACCCAACCCCACCATGGCCACCAAACCCTGGCCCCAAGTGCCATGACCACACCTTTGTGGAACACCTCCAGAGATGGGAATTCCATCACCTCCTTGGGCAGCCTCTGCCAGTCCCTCACCACTCTTGCAGCAAAGAAATTCCTCCTCCTCTCCAGCCTCACCCTCCCCTGGTGCAGCTTGAGGCAGTTATCTCTTGTCCTGTTGTTAGCTGCTTGGGAGAAGAGGCCAACACCAGCCTCACTCCAACCTCCCTTCAGGGAGCTGTGGAGAGCACTGAGGTCTCCTCTCAGCTCCCTCTTTTTCCTCTGAGTCAAGCCCAGCTCCCTCAGCCTCTCCTCCTGCTCTCCAAACCCCTCCCAGCTTTGTTGCCCCATTTTTGGGGAACCCAAATTTCTCTGTGCATGGCATGGAGCAAAGTGTTCTGTCATGGCCCAACTTTGCCTCTCCAGGTGGCATCTCTGCCCCCTTGGGTGTGCAGGGCTGGCAGTTGCTCCTCAGCTTCCTTCAGCAGCCTGACTGCAGGTTCAGTCCAAAGGGAAATAGGTTGAAAAAAATTTGAAGTTGTTAAGCATAGAATTAGAGAAGCATAGAATCATGGAATTGTCAGGGCTGGAAGAGAGCTCAAGGCTCAGCCAGTTCCAACCCCCTGCCATGGGCAGGGACACCTCACACCACAGCAGGTTGCTCACAGCCACCTCCAGCCTGCCTGCAAAAACCTCCAGGGATGAGGCTTCCACCACCTCCTTGGGCAACCTCTGCCAGGCTCTCACCACCCTCATGGGGAACAACTTCTTCCTAAGGTCTAACCCTCCTCTAGCTTGGATCCATTCCCCCTGCTCCTATCCCTACCTGACACCCTCCAAAGTCCCTCCCCAGCTTTCTTGGTGCCCCCTTCAATCCTGGAAGGCCACAAGAATGTCTCCTGGGAGCCTTCTCCTCTCCACACTGCACAACCCCAACTCTCTCAGGCTGTGCTCACAGGAATGGCTCAGCTTGGATGGGACCTCAGAGGTCATCTACTCCAACCCCTTGCCATGGGCAGGGACACCTCCTACCAGCCCAGCTTGCTCAAGGCCTCATCCAGCCTGGTCTTGAACACCTCCAGGGAGATCATCTCCACCAACCTCCCCACCATGGGCAGGGACACCTCTCAGCTAGACTCAGCTGCTCAATGCCTCATCCAGCCCGGCCCTGAACACCTCCAGGCAGGAGACACCCACAGCCTCCCTGGGCAACCTGTGCCAGTCTCTGCCCACCCTCACTCTCAAGAATTTCTTCCTCATCTCCAATCTCAATCTACCCTCTCCCAGCTCCAAGCCATTGTCCCTCCTCCTGTCCCTCCCAGCCCTTGTCCAAAGTCCCTCCCGAGCTCTCCTGGAGCCCCTTCAGCTCTGGAAGGCTGCTCTGAGGTCTCCCTGGAGCTTTCTTCAGGCTGAACACCCCCAGCCCCCTCAGCCTCTCCAATAGCAGAGGTTCTCCAGCCCTTGGATCATCTCTGTGGCCTCCTCTGGACCCTCTCCAGCAGCTCTGTGTCCTCCTTGTGCTGGGGACACCACAGGTGGATGCAGTGCTGCAGGTCAGGGTCTCAGCAGAACAGAGCAGAGGGGGAGAATCCATCCCCTCCCCTCCCCTCTTTCTTAATCTATTAATTAACTCTATTTTTTTTCCTGCAGAAAGCAAAGTCCCTGAAGGGGAGGAGATATTTGTGAGAGGTCCAGCTGACAGGAGGAGCAGGTGAAGCACTCAATCACAGGGCCTGGGCTGAGCAGCAATGACTGTTATGGAGATGCAGGAGCTGTGTTCTGGGGCACATCTGCTGAGGGGAAGGGAAAGACAGCACCCCAGAGGAGAATGAAAGGTCCCATTATTATAACTCAGATGACAGTAGGATTATTTCCCAGCATCCCAGCCGAGTTCCTGCTTTAATTCCACCTCCTCCAAAGGCCAGAATGATTCCTGGGCTGCCTGGCAGCTGTAGGATTTAGGAAGGAGATGCAGAGTGATTATTTAATTGTTGCTGACTTCTTGCTCTCTATAAATCTGAACTTCAGGAAATCAAAATTTTCAATGCCTTTCCCCTCTCCTTGACTCTCACTTCCCACCAGGACAGGTTAGGAACTGCCCTGCTGGAGAGCAGCTCCATGGAGAAAGCCCTTGGAGTGCTGGTGGGCAGCAAGTTCTGCATGGGACAGCAAAGTGCCCTGGTGGCCAAGAGAGCCAATGGGATCCTGGGGGGCAGCAAGGAAAGTGTGGCCAGCAGGGCTGGGGAGGTTGTGCTGCCCCTCTGCTCTGCCCTGCTGAGACCACAGCTGCAATCCTGTGTCCGGTTTGGGGCTCCCCAGCTCAAGAGAGACAGAGACCTGCTGGAGAGAGTCCAAGGGAGAGCCAGGAGGAGGAGTTGGGGACTTGAGCATCTCCCCTGTGAAGAGAGGCTGAGAGCCCTGGGGGTGGTTAGTGTGGAGAGGAGAAGGCTGAGAGGGATCTGATCAATGTCTGTCAAGAGCTGAGGGCTGGGGGGCAAGGGGAGGGGGCCAGGCTCTGTTGGGTGGTACACAGCAATAAGCCAAGGACCAATGGATAGAAACTGGAACAGAGAAGGTTTCAGCTGAACATGAGGAGAAACTTCTTTGGTGTGAGGGTGACAGAGCCCTGGAGCAGGCTGCCCAGAGAAGTTGTGGAGTCTCCTGCTCTGGAGACTTCCCAACCCCACCTGGATGCATTCCTGTGTGGACTTCTCTGATTCTCTGCTGCTCTGATCAAACTCAGTGGTGCCCCAGAAGCAACAGAGAGTTTGGGCTTGGAAGGGACCTTTCAGTTAAAGTGTTTTGAAATTGCTTGGAATCCAAAACTAGAATCATGGAATGGTCCTGGCTGGAAGGGAGCTCCCAAGCTCACCCATCCCAACCCTCTGCACACAGCAGGGACATCCCCAACCAGATCAGGTTGCCCACAGCCCTCTCCAGCCTCACTTTGAACATCTCCAGGGATGGAGCCTCAACCACCTCCCTGGGCAACCTGTGGCAGTGTTCCACCACCCTCCTGGTGCAGAACTTGTTCCTCACATCCAATCTCAATCTGCTCTGCTCTAGTTTGAAGCCATTGGCCCTGGTCCTGTCCCTGCAGCCCTTTGCAAACAGTCTCTCTGCAGCCTTCCTGTAGCCTCCTTCAGGTCCTGGCAGGCAGCTCGGAGGTCTCCCTGGAGCATTCTCTTCTCCAGGCTGCACACCCCCAGCTCCCTCAGCCTGTCCTCAGAGCAGAGCTGCTCCAACCCCCTGAGCATTCTCCTGGCTTCCTCTGGACCTGCTCCACCAGGTCCATGTCCTTCCTGTGCTGAGGGCTCCAGACCTCAACAGGACTCCTTTAAACATGGATTTTTGGTTTTTTTTTTGGTAAGTTAGCTGTTCAATTGCTTTGCCCCAGCCTGCTGAG
Organism: Indicator maculatus; assembly: GCA_013399975.1. Taxonomy (NCBI): domain Eukaryota; kingdom Metazoa; phylum Chordata; class Aves; order Piciformes; family Indicatoridae; genus Indicator; species Indicator maculatus. Next base: position 12,187 of record VXBD01011638.1, read on the forward strand.
CTGCACCCAGGGCAGTGCTTTCCTCCCCTTCAGCCTGAGGAGGAGGTGAAGCTAGGGGGATAGGATGGATGGGCAGGACAGCAGATTCCCCCTGTCCCCCTTGATGTAGAGACGGCTCTCTGCTGTGTGTGGGTGGAATGCAGCCAGCTCCTCTCTTTACTGCAAAATCAATGTGAGTGTGAGGGTCAGAGATTGAAGGCCTTGGTGGTGTGCAGGATGAGTGAGAGAGCTGCAGAGTCAGGAGGGACAGCCAGAGAGAATTCCGTCTTCGATTAAGACACCGGAGAGAAGGGGAAACAGATCTGAGGCTTTGCAAGGATCTTTGTCTTTGGCTGGGGGAGCTTGACAACATCTCAGAAGCAGCAGCAGGTCAAGACTCTTTTTCTTCATAGAAGCTTCTGTACTTGACCTCCTTGGCAGCCAATCTGTCATGCAGGTTCCTGAAGCCACTTCAGGCCGGGGGAGGGCATCAGGATGCTTCCAGTCCGAGGTCCCTGTGGGGAAAGACCAGGCAGTGGGAGCTCAAAGTCAGCAGAATTAGAGGCTGGCTCCACACTCCTGGGGTGGCTGCACTCCTGCAGGAGCAGAGCCATCAGCTGTCTGGCTGCAAAGCTGTGGCACCTGGTGTGAGGAAGTGGTGGAGCATGTCCAGAGCAGGGCCACAAGGATGAGCAGAGGGCTGGAGCCTGAGGACAGCCTGAGAGAGTTGGGGTTGTGCAGTGTGGAGAGGAGAAGGCTCCCAGGAGACCTTCTTGTGGCCTTCCAGGATCTGAAGGGGGCACCAAGACAGCTGGGGAGGGACTTTTGAGGGTGTCAGGGAGGGATAGGACTGGGGGAATGGAGCAAAACTAGAAATGGGGAGATTCAGATTGGATGTTAGGAAGAAATTCTTCCCCATGAGGGAGGGTGGTGAGAGCCTGGCAGAGGTTGCCCAGGGAGGTGGTGGAAGCCT
>VXBD01011642.1:0-11237 GCA_013399975.1 Indicator maculatus
TTTTCTGCTTTAGCTAACTCTGCTTTCTGCTGAGGGGGATCTGGGGGGGAGGAAGCTCCTGGGAGAGAGGCCCCTTGGGAAAGGTCCCCTTTGGGGAGAAGCAAAGGGAGCTTGGTTGTACTTTTCTGTTGATTATATATATTTGTAAATATTGTGAATTTTGTATATTTGTACATATTTATTGCATTTTGTCATAGATTGTAGATTTTGCTTGTAAATACAGCTTTCATTTGCTTCCAGACTGAGCTAGCCTGGTTATTCTTGGTGTAGGGGGAATTTCAGTTCACACTGACACAGTCCAGATCTTCGTGCACAAATTATTACAGGGGATAACATATAGCCAATTGAACAAAATGAATTCCTTTACTTTTAGGGTTCAGAAAGCACTGACTTACTGTCTTCCGAAGCCATACTGAAGCCACCAGAAGCTCCGGTGGGGCTCCCCTTCAAATGAAGCCGAAAGAGAAGATCAAAGCTTTCCTTGCCAACACACCAAATTGTTATAAATAAACTAGCCAGAAAAATCTCTTTTAGAATTTTATTGGAATAAAAGCAAGCAAAGAGCACACTGGGCTGGGGGGACAAATCACAGCAGCAACTACAATAGCTTCTTTCATCTTACCTTATCTATAAAAACAAGCTTATGCTAAATAGAAGGCAGGGATATGATAATGAGTTCTCGGAGTGGGGTGCTCATGCGCATTCTGTTTGGCAGGGGTCTTCTGGGGGGGTCAAAGGATGAAGTAAGAAATCTTCCTCACAGTGTCTGCTGAATAACCTCCTCCTTAAGCGTGAGCCGTTCCTCAGGTTCCTTATCTGAATGCTGGCAGAGCTGGTACAGCTTTTATTTTTGGTCTGACACCTCTGGAGCTTGATTTGTCTTTGTTTGAAGTTTTTGAAAACAGCTTCTTGCAATCTTTCAAAACAAGCTCCTTGAACTTTACTCCTAACTCATCCTTTAACACAAATCATTTATTATATTCATCACAAAACCCAAAAAACCAAACAAACAAATAGCCCCCCCCAAAAAAAACACCAGCTGCCAAAATTTGATCTCCCAATGTTTCAAGCAAGGCCCTGGGGAGTGTCTTTAACTGATGGTACAGTTCTAGTTTTCAGAGTTTTCTAATGCTCAATCTCAAGTAGAAGCTATTTTTCTTCCTTACCTATTCATTCATGCATCCTGACATTCTTTAGTATTCAAATATTATCATTCATTTTGAAGCTTCTTGTGGTTGAATGTCTAAGCACTCTGAGAGCTGAAATGTATTTAAATGTTGTAATGATTCCCTATAATTAAATTTACTCTTTTTAATCAAGGATGCAAAACAGCATTTCCAGCTCTGAATGAAACTTCTGGTTGAGACAGTAAAATGTGTGAAAGCAACTGAATCTGCTTTTGCATATTACAGACACCGCTTCTGACTTGAATAGTTCTTATTATTATTCCCCAACATTGTTCTTGGTGAAAAATGGTTTTTAGAGATGATTAAATACCTACATACATACACATATATATACAAAAAATATGTGATCAACTCTTTCTTACCAAGAATTTCAGCCAAGAAAAATGTCAGCCTAGCAGCAGTGTGGCTGTGTACCATGAAAGAATGGGTTTTGAGCAAGCAAAGAGAGTCAGGAGAATACTGCCAAAGAGAACAGCACAATGCTTTTGAGAAATATGGAACTCCTTCTAACCAATACATTTGCAAGATTTAACATCTTTCACAGAGAAACCAACAAAAGTAGGATATTAGAATGCAGAATTTTTGTTCATTTTAGAGCTCTTATGAGCTCAGTAAAGATATGTTTCCTAAAACATTCATTTTAGCTAAAATGAATTTGTCAGTTCAGAAACCAGTTTTCAGCTCCAGATGAAAAATAATCTTGTTTTGATTTATGTATCTAATATTTCACACTGAAAATGTAAAGCTACAGCAGTTATTTTATAGTGACTTGGATAAGGAAATATTGGGGTAATTTATTACTTTTTTATTTGCTTTATAAGGCTATAAATCAACATTATTGAAAATTACATGAACTTTAGACTGTGAGGGACTTTTGAGGTATAACTACGTTTTACATTTGATTTCTGATGAGATGATGTTAATCTGAATTTTTCTCGGTAATCCTGAATTTTCTTTTGACTTAATCAAACTAATAAAATTTAATTTCTAAAACCTATTAATGCTCTGCAGAAGGAAAGTAACAGTAATGAATTTATTTTTAGTGTAGTCTTTTCTTTTGTTGTTATTTTTTTTTAATAGGACTGCAAATAAACAATGGAAAATGCAGTTATCCTAGGATGTTCATACTTTTCTTTATAGTAGAACCTGATCATAGGGCTACTGTTTAGGCTCTGGCACTGGTCCTGGCACTGGTTATAAGCTCTAGAATTCAGGAATTGTCTGATTGTAAAAAACTAATCTCAACAGAAACTGAAGAAAGAGGCCTCAGACCAAAAAGCAGTTTTAAAAAGAAATTATGAAAACCTCACATTCCATTCAGTTACAAATGTCAGTATCCATTTAGCTTTGTTGTTTAAAGTTTTCCATTGTGTTTTTTTAGCTTTGTTGATTTGTTATTGTGTTGGGTGGTTTTTTTTTCCTTAGTAAAGAATTGACACTAGCTAGAAAACCATCTTGTCCTGTGCTGTGTTCAGATGTAGAGATATAAGTACTGTGTTGCCAATGTATTTTCAGATCCGCCCTGTATCATTTAGCCATTCTGATGGTGAGTTTATTATACCTGCATATTCAGACATGTTATTTTTCTTTCCTGTATGTCCTACGCTGATGTCAGATCTAATTTGAAAGTCTCAAAAATGGACTGTTAAGAGACTGCAGATGGAGCTTTCTACAGCACATATTTGTCTTTATCATGATACCCTGCAAAAGACTTTTCAAAAGAGGGTAGCCTACATTTGGGTATTCTATAACACATGTATCATTAGAGGTAAGATTTCTAAAAATACATGTCCAATGTTAAACTTCAAAGTTTGCACTTTGGCTCTAGGACACATATTTACTTAATCATGAGAGCAGTTAGGAATTTAAATACTGGGAAAAAAACCAACCAAACAAAAAACCCACACAGAAAAAAACATCCACAACCCAAACAAAATAACAACAACCACCAAAACCAACAAACCAACCAAAAAACCCCAACCCCAGACTACTTGTTTAGATACTTGAATATGGATTTAAGATGAAATCCTGAGACTGCAGAAGTCAATGGGAATTTGTTGCAGGTTCAAACATTTAAGATTTTTAGGTATTTGTTCTTAAGAGCTAGACTTTAAAGGTACTTAGCAACTAGACAAGCAGATAGGTTGTAGAATTTTCAGTACCCTGCTGTTTATTTCCATGTGATATCAAAAGGAACTGAACATCCATATACATTTGAGTATCTTGCCTCACTTCTAGTTACACCATCAAATATATAAATATTGTGAACATTTTCACCCAGCTAAAACTCTCAGTCAAAATACAGTCTAGGATTTTAAGTTTTAATCTGTTATTCTTTGGAAAATGTTGGCTTTGTAGTCCTTCAGCATATGCTGCAAGGAGGGCTTCTAGGATTTCTCTTGTGCCCTTCCTGATGAGAACCTCAACGAAAGAGTAGCCTGTGAAATGTGTCTTCCATGACGGACAGAAAGGATGCTGCCAGAACATTGACATATGTTCAGAAAAGCTGTGAAGCCCTCCCACACAGTGGAAGGCATTGCCTGCAAGTGCCATCCTGTCTGGGTGAGCTGTCATCTCTAAGCATCTGATCATACTAAGCCAAGATTTGTGTAGGCCAGTGGAGCAGATAGCCCTAGGGTAAATAGGCATATATACTGACCTACTGCTCAGAGCTGTGGAGCTGGAGTAGATTGAATGAGTAGCTTGGATCAGCAGCTGGATTCTGCAAAGGGCATAGGGAATTGCCATCAAGCATCACTACATTAATTAGAAAAATGTGTGAAATACAATCTGGATCAGAGTACAGTTTGAGACATCTTTTTTCTGTGATTTGGGCTTTCTGTTTACAGCAGGCTTGGGCACATTTCATTACTACTGGAATTTTGCAGGCAACCTTTCAATAGATTCACTTTCCTTCAGATGGCAGTAGCATGCTTTGGGTGGTTATGCCTAAAACCATTCTTTGCACTTGCAAAGCGACACAAAGGAGTCCAGAAAACACCAATGTATGCCACTCCTAGAGTCTGGTCTGCAGTTCTGAGGTTTCCAAACTACATTTTGAATGTTAGTTTTGTGACTGCATAGAGAAAAATGGACTGAGCAAGGAATGGAGGCTCCAAATGACTTCCTTGCTTAAACTAACTTCAGTAGAAGAGAATTGCTTCTCAGAGATGATTTGTCAGCTCATCTTCACATCACCAGCTGCACTCAGATGTAAGGTTCCTTTTGGCACATACTCCACGTGGTAGCGTCTTAGCTGATAATTAAACTCTAATTTCTGAAAAATTTCTACTAGTTGCACCACAGGTTGTAGTTTTGAGTGACTTATTTCAGCTTATGATCTTGGCATGGCTACAAGAAAGCGTAAGAAATATAAGAATAGCTACAGTTTCCCAGTAATTTAGAAGCATTGATGAACATTAGCTCAAACTGTAATGAACACTGGAGGGAAAGTAATATATTGAAAGCTTGACTGTTGCTTTCAATGCAAATTAAAAGTATAATAAGTCTTGTAGCTAGCCATTACCTTCCTTTTTATATAAATCATGTTTCTAATGCTTAAAAGGGTTTTTATTTTTCTGTGCAAAAATGAAATCATTACATATATTTAGAGCAGGTTGTGTAATCCATCACTACAACTCTACAAATCCATTACTGCCCAAGCAGTCTTGAGATATGAAGGCTGATGAGCAGTAGTCTAGGTCTGCTGGAACATGACCGAAACTAAAAGCAGGAAAGGTGCAATGTGTAAGTGTGGTCCTGGAGTCCACTGGCAGAGAACTAGCTGGCTTTCCGTCTTCTAATTTTTAATTCCCAGATATGAATGCCTCTTTGCATGCTGACTCAAATGGGTATGACACACTACATGCTGAGGGACAACTCTTGCACTTCTTCTTAAGCCTATCTCCATTGTCAACACAAGCAGAGGAGATAAAAGCCCATGCCTTTATTGGGGCTATCTTGCCTCTACTGGAAATATGCTGCCTGAACAACTTGCTTGGTCTGTGCTTTTCTTTTTCTTTCTTTTTTTTTTTTTTCATTCTTCATTCTTTAGTGTCATCTTAGTTGTGTCATCTTTCTACTCCTGTTTTTGATGTAGTTAGCAGCAATGTTAGTCCTGTCTCTCTTTTTTGCGTTTTGCAATTCCCTGGGGTCCTGAACATTAACCGTGCTATTAAGTCTGTCATTTGATTCAGACATTGCAAACTCTGGGTAAATGAGAGGGGAAATTACAGTCTGAAAGGGCCTGATAATGATACAAGACCAAGGAACACTTGATGTCACCTAAGGATGGCAAACTCAGCACAGAAAAATAAACTCTTTTTTTTTTTTTTTTCCTTTCTGCCTGTCCTGCAGGGTTAGTTGTCTTCATCACAGGATACTGTTGAGACTCAGAATTCAGAAGCAACTTGGCATTAAACAGCCAGTTTGATATTAGATATAAAATATAACTCAAAACTGGGGATTTAACATTAACAGAAAATCTTTTACTTCATACTTTATCTCTGTGTTTCAGGATTAGAATGAAACTTGCTTGCTAGGAGAAGATACTGTCACAGGGGAGATAATCTGACACCCGCCAACCTCTGAAACTTATAATGTTGGTCACTACTAAAGACATAATACTGAGGTATATGGACCACATTTCTATTTTTCTGGGTGAAAGTTCCTTATTTTCTTATGATATAATAGATGAAGATTATTTAAATACAGATGTATCTAGATAGTTAAATTGCCAAGAGGAAAGAAATATGTGCTGTCATGCAGTTCTTTGAATAATATTGTTTTCCTTTTTCTTACTCCAGAATCCAATGCGATAACATTCAGCTGACCATTGCAACCAGTCACTGTTATGCAGAAAGAATTATATTAGCGCAGTACCCTGAAGTAAGACCATGGATGGAATCTGCAATCTCCTTTGTCTGCTCTAATATTGTTATTATCATAATAGTAATGTTACAGAACATTTTCCTATTAAATAACCATTGCCAAATTTCTATGTGTTCCAAAACTATTTATTTCCTCACCAAAAATCGGGTAATTGGATGACTCTTGTGAATGGCTTTCAGAATTAGTCAGCGTTTTTGAAGTGAGAACACTTTACACTTTCATTCGGTAAGGAAAAAAGCAAAGAGAAGTCTAAATTCCTGTAAAGCGCTTGATGAAGCAACAAAGTGAGGAAACTCCTAATTGCCTTTCTCAGCTAGTCTAAGCATGCTCTGGTATTGCAGCATGCAGATTGCATTATGAGTCCAAGATTTCAAATTACATGGAGGTTGTCTCAGGCTCTTTGTGTGTACATATATACTGTGCAAGCAAATATTGAGTAGCCTTGTTGTGGTTTCATGCCTCTGGATTGCAACGAAAATATTTTCAAATACATATTGAAATAGAGAGACTAGCCATAAAAACCACCTGTTGCTTGTTTTTATCCTTTTCCCACAGAGTAATATTCTTAACCGTAGCTAGTTTGTTAATAATGTAGGTAAAGGAACAACAGGGTTTGCATGGTTATGCTGTATTACGACTCACAGAAGAAGATATTCAGAGCAGTCTGTGGAGGCTGAGAGTGTGCTACGGTCCTTGTTGATTAAGGCTCCTTGAAAAGACGGTTGTGGGAGTGTTCTGGGTTGAGCTGGGACAGAAGGTATTTTACCCCAGAGGAGTGAAGTAAAAACACTGGCACAGAATTGGAGGTTAAATAGAAATACTATTTACAAAAATATACAAAAGCACAAAAGGTACAAAATCTCTATGGTAGGACAGTTAGTCCTTAAATCTACAACATAGGGAGTCCTAGAGATTCTGTTCTGCAGCCATATGGCTGAACTAACCCCTATATACATTTTCCATACTTATGCCAGCTACCCAAATAAGCAGTGTAGCAGTCCAGGCTATGAACTTCTGATGAGATATAAATCTTCCTACTGATTTTAGTCTTTTAAGTATCTAAGGAGGAAAATTCAAGTGTATAAAAGCAAGCTATGTTTTTTGACTGGAACTCTGGATTAAGTTACCAGTCATTGAAATGTCACCAAGGCAGGAACATAAGGCATTTATGCCTAATTTAACTGTAGCCTAGGTGAGAGGCTAGATATTTAGAAACCGAAGAAGTCCCCTAGCCAATAGACTATGCATTATTTGTATTACATGCCACTGTCCCATGGCAGTGTGTTAATGAAATCCTTGTCTTGGATTGACTAATGCAAGGGAAGCATGAGAGAGAGCGCATCTAAAAATACTCTTAACCAAAGCCTCATGACAGAAAAAAATGCCAAGCAAACTCCTACTGCTTGCTTACTGGCTCCCTGTCAGCAGAACATTGGGATATATCTGGTGCATAACATTGCCTCCTACTGCATGTTAGGCAGATTTTGCTGAACTTGGCCCACTTCATCAATGTAATCATTTACCTCCTTTAGTATATAAATATAGTTATAGCAAGTTTGGAAAATTTCTCTCCCTCTCAGGGAAAATTTATTGTTAAAGAAAAATGCTAGAGCATGGAGAAATTTATCTTAAGCCATGACAGCCAATGGTCAATCCTTAATCTTTACCAAGAAGAAAGGTCTGATAGACCAACTATCATGTAAAATATTAGACAACGATTTAATGTTTTCTTTCAAGCTTATCTGACTCCATTTAACCTCCTATTCATGTGATGCTGAACTTTTAAGCCTGACCTTCATTTTCCTTTAATCACAATTGCCCCATGATGATATAAGCCAGGGANCCATTTAAGGGCATAATTCTAGCTTTACCTTTTCTATAGGTTGAAGTAGGTTGTTGACAAGTGTGCCCATTGGCCAGATCCAGCCTCGAGGAAATCTATAAGTACTACTCCATTTGTTTACTACCAGGTGAAAGGATTAGTGCCCTGGAGATCATTAGCTTTCATAAGTCTTAAACTAGAGCAGAAAAAGTTTCATGTCTTGACTCTCTTCTAATAGATCACTTGCTCTCAGCAAGGCATTTAGGAGCAAGCTGAGATATATTGAATGCCAGCAGACTCTTCTAACAAAATTGCTCTGTCTGAATCAGTTAAACAGGGTGGGAAGAGAGAGCTTCTGCCAGAGTTCTACCATGATCTCTCCTAGCATTTGGTGAAACACCCAGGGCATTCCTTAGGGTTTTATAATCAAGATTAAATGCTCCAGATTTTTCTATCCAAATAATGTCAAAACTCTAGACCACATGTAGCCATACTTCACATGGCCTTTTTGTGTTTCATACAGACCTGATGTGAAATACTGATTCTTTTCATGTTTCATGAAGGAAAAAAAATTTAAAACAGATAGTAAACAGGAAATTTTGGGTTCATGTTTTTCATCTTTAAACCTAATGAGAAGGGTTAATATTACTGATGTTTAAATCTTTGCTCTCCTGAAATGCTCATCTGCTGTAATGTCTGAGTGACTGAAAGCAATGAAAAAAACTCAGTCAAACCTGAATAATAAAAACTATCTGACTCTCACAAATTTAATTCCATCCAGAACACACTGAACCCCAGAGTCACAAAATTAAAACTAACTATATTTAACCATATTGTTTTCTCTAACATTTTCAGAAAATTACATTTTAACGTCACTAATGAAGGATTGTTTACTGATTTGGAACAAAATATTGTGAATGTATTTAAGGAACAATAAGAGGAATCTCCTGCTTAATTGGGGAACATTATCATTTCCACTTCCGAAGTGGATTAACTACCAGTCTGAAGGTCAGATATTTTGCCTAAGCAAGTTATTTGTTCAGTGCTGAAGAAACAAGAGCTACATTTCTGTTTTTGGCACTGTATAACAAGTAATTTTCTTATTGAAAGCAAAATTAAGATTCATTACAATCAACTTGTTCATTGCATTTTAAATGCTCAATGATAAAGATAATCAGTTTCTTTTTCCTCTGCTGTGGCAGAGACAAAATCCCCACACAAGGGATATGGGGCAAGGAACAAGCTTGTAAGAGCAAACCAGTGCAGAGCACTATTCATTAGGCAGTCTAGTCTTGGCAGCAGGGAGACAGCAGTTTCCAGGTCCTGATTACAGTTTCACCACCAGCTTGCTGTCCTTTATGTCTCTCCAGAATAGCAATAACAATGCCTAACTGTTCTTCAGTAATGTTAAGCAGATCAATTAAATGCTGTATTATTCTGTTGTCATGACTCAGTCTGAACAGTTTTTTCCTATGTCAACAGTCCCAATTCACTACTTGATTGAAACCTGGAGTAGGGCACTGAAAAGACATTGATCTCTATGATCTTTTATGAACCATCTGATAGCTTTTCATGAAGACGAGGGATGCCCCTACTTTCTAAAATAGTTTTATAGAAATTAGTGAAAACTTCTATAATAATGAAAAAACTCCTTTTCCAATGAAACTGATGAACCAAAGATGGCTCAAAGGTAGACATTGAATTGCGTCTTTTCTCTAGTTTTGGGTTTTTTTGACATCTTTTTTGTGCCCTCTGGTTTAAATGTGATCATGGGAGAGCCTCCACAGCTTACCAGGTCAAAGACAATTGACTTTTTAGCTACTACACAGTCTAACTTCTTAGTTACTGCAGGAAACCCAAAATCAGCCTAGTGTAGAAAGATCGTTCCAGAAACCTATATATTACATTTCTGTTGAATACGAATAGTGTAACTGGGCCAGGACAAAGTATATTACAAAGTAAACACAGTATGTTTTTATTTAAAATTTCTTACTGTGAAGAACACCCCCACACATACACACACATTTAATTCTAACCAGATTTTAATGTATCAGTCCTGCATTCTGAATATAGAGACACAATAGAGATTGCATTATTGTTGTATGTATAAAAATAAATAACACAGTCAGCAGATATTTAAACCCAGGGAGATGTTTTCTCTACAGAGAAGTTAGATGCTGCAAATATTTATTTTCTCTAAGAAGATGTTAAATGGAAACCTTATACTGAAAATTACCTACATCATAGTGCAAACTGTGGTTTAAATTTCCTTCGCCGACTAATAAACTGACAATGATTCTCCAGTTGTTCAAATTGAAGATAGTGGGTTATCCAGAGTTACTCAGAAGATATGGAAAGATTGTTCTTTACGTAAACATCCATATTTTTTCTCCTCAATGACTATGAAAGTAGTCTTTAATCTGTAAATCAATAGCGTGCAGTTTTTCTGGTTCTACAGACAGGAGACTGAAACAAAAGGTGTGAAGTTACCCCATTCATTTTAATGGTGCTAATAAACTCAAAGCCTAGTTGTAACCATTTAAATGTGAATGCTATTAATCAACAGGATAAAACACAAACAGCTTGAGTCCTAGAAATGTAATTACATAGGGGAGAGGGTTCCAGTTTTGGTTGCTGAATGGAGATACATGGAAAGATATGTGGGGCTGGAAACTCCTAACTCTTTGCTTTGGCAAAATTAAAGGGAAAAAAACCCCAACTAGTTAATGCTTCACTGTGGCTCTAGAAATGTATTGCTACCACAATCACAAATTAGGTAGTCTGCAGGAAACGAGTAACTCCTGGCAGTATTGTCATTTTGATGATTGCTAGGAGACAGTAACTTACAAAATAATTTCTCCCAGTTTGATTGCTAAACTCATTTTAATAGCTGCCTTGCCCACATTCTTCCTTTTGGAATTAGTAGGGAAGATGTTACTAACCATTATTTGTGTGGTAATTTTCTTAAGGCCATATAGGTTCCATCACTCCAACCTTCATCATACCATTTGAGGCAAGGGGAGGGATGATACTCAAATATTCTCTTTGGGAATTTGGATACATAGAATGTGCCACTGCTTACTTTTCAAGAACAGTGGCATTTGGAAGGTTCTGAGGATGTCAGAAAGATTCATTAACTGTGCCGCCATGGCTGCTTAACACACATATGGTGACTATTCCATTATATTTTGCACACCCCTCACCTGATTCTACTTCTTGGACTCTCTGTACTGCAAAATGGCCCACTCCTTTGTGGTCTGCTGGCACAGTGAGGAGGTCATTTTGAGTGGTCATTTTGAGCTTTGTGGTTGTGGTCACTAGTTGTGGCGCATTGAAAA
>VXBD01011653.1:29120-48931 GCA_013399975.1 Indicator maculatus
CCAAAGCAGCATTGCCAGCAGAGCCAGAGAGGTGATTCTGCCACTTTGCTCTGCTCTGCTGAGACCTCAGCTGCAGTGCTGTGTGCAGCTCTGGAGCCCTCAGCACAGGAAGGACATGGACCTGATGGAGAGGGTCCAGAGGAGGGACAGGAAAATGCTCAGGGGGTTGGAGCAGCTCTGCTGGGAGGCCAGGCTGAGGGAGCTGGGGATGTTCAGCCTGGAGAAGAGAAGGCTGCAGGGAGACCTAAGAGCAACCTGCCAGGACCTGAAGGGGGCTGCAAGAAGGCTGCAGAGAGACTGTTTGCAAAGGGCTGCAGGGACAGGAGCAGGGACAATGGCTTCAAAGTAGAGCAGAGCAGAGTGAGATTGGATGTGAGGAAGAAGTTGTGCAGCATGAGGGTGGTGGAAGACTGGAAGAGGTTGCCCAGGGAGGTGGTTGAGGCTCCATCCCTGGAGATCTTCAAGGTGAGGCTGGAGAGGGCTGTGGGCAACCTGATCTAGTTGGGGATGTCCCTGCTGACTGCAGGGGGTTGGACTGGATGTGCCTTGGAGATCCGTTCCAACCCAGAGCATTTCCTGGCTCCGTGATTTGGGAGCCAGCACAGCAGTAGCCATTTTCCGCCCAGTAGTGCCCCCTGGCGTTCACCGCAGCTACAGCAGGCATCAACATTCCCAGCAAAACCCCAACTGATTACTTGGGAATCAGCAACCTTTCTGTGCCCACAGCGGTTGCAGCCCCCTCCTCAGAGCTTCAGGAACAACATGCAGTTGTAAGGAGCTTACAGAGCTGTCACAGCTTAGTCTTGCAGACGCTCACACAGCATGCCCCGTGCCCGTGTCGAGCACAAGCGGGTCACAGAGCACACACATCCTTCCTGTTCTAAAGGCAGGCTTCTGGGTCTGGCCTGCAAGCAAACTGTGCTCAGGCCTTCCTTGCCAACTTCCTGACGAGTGAGGATCTCCACATTCTTGCAAGATCCCCCACTGTTCTTGGTCTCTGGCACAGGCAGCTGCAGGAAGCCAGGGAGGCTTGGAAAACAGCCACGAAAGGCTACGCAGTTGCTGGTTTCAGCCACAGACCTAAAGCTCTGCCTTGGTTTCTTCTGAGGGACTGCATCCAAGTGATTGGTTTGACCTTTACAAAAACTTGAATGAATTCCCTGCCACAGCTCTGTTGGGTGGACTGCTATGAGCCACAGCCTGCTTTCAGGGGGGCTGCTGAATACACACAGCTACTACACAGAAGGTTACATAACCTCCTGCTTGCATTGAAATTGCAGCAAGGGATTGCTGAGAACTGTGTTTTGTCCTGGAGACTTCTCTTGGGCACCTTTCTTACCTTCACCTCTGCTCCATCACAGAATTCTATTCTTCTGTTGCTCTCCCTGCCCCAAACATGGATTTATATCTCTAGGCTGAGACATTTGCTTTTCTGGGTGGTGTGTAGGGCATCCTGCTTTTTCTTTTTTTCCCCAGGTGAATTTATGTCTAATTCCTGCCAGAATATTGCCTCTGGCATTCTTAGAAATAACTTTACCCTCTTGCAGTTCCTAAGCCTGCTCTCTGCTTCTTAAATTGACAAGGCATTAGTAAATCTCTTAACATGGAAACAATTTGTCTGTTTTCTCTCTACTGCAACGCTGCAGAGCGTTGGAGTTGTCACAACCTGCCAGCATAGGTTTGAGAACATCAGAAGGGAAGTGGTGTAGCAATCCATCCTCATCCTACAAGCAGGAGGATACAGTATTACCATTTAACTTCACAAATCATAGCATCACAGGATGTTAGGGACTGGAAGGGACCTCCAAAGATCATCCAGTCCAACCCCCCTGCCAGGGCAGGACCACAGAATCCAGCACAGGTCACACAGAAACGCATCCAGACAGGGCTGGAAAGTCTCCAGAGGAGACTCCACAACCTCTCTAGGGAGCCTCTTCCAGTGCTCTCCTCATGTTGAAGAGGAATCTCCTCTGCTGGAGTTTCCATCCATTGCCCCTTGGCCTATCCCAGGGCACAACTGAGCAGAGTCTGTCCCTGTCCCTTCCTTCCTGACCCCCAGCCCTCAGCTATTGATAGACATTGATCAGATCCCTCTCAGTCTTCTCCTCTCCACACTAAACACCCCCAGGGCTCTCAGCCTCTCCTCCCAAGGCACTGCTTCAGTCCCTTCAGCATCCTTGCAGCCCTCCCTTGGACTCTCTCCAGCAGATCCCTGTCCCTCCTGAACTGGGGAGCCCAGACCTGGATGCAATATTCCAGGTGAGGTCTCAGCAGGGCAGAGGAGAGGGGGAGGAGAACCTCCCTGGCTCTGCTGGACACACTCCTCTGAGTGCCCCCCAGGACCCCATTGGCCTTCTTGGCCCCCAGGGCACATTGCTGTCCCCTGCAGAACTTGTTGTCCACCAGCACTCCCAGCTCCTTCTCCTTGGGGCTGCTCTCCAGCAGATCCCCTCCCAACCTGTCCTGCTGCAGTTTCTTCTTCCTTCCCAGGGGCAGGACTCTGCACTTCTCCTTGTTGCACCTCATGAGGTTCCTCTCTGCCCAGCTCTCCATACTTGGGACCTCCAAATGTCACACACTTATGTACCAGCTGTGTAACACTCAAAACTCTGTAGAGACTACTTGAAAACATGGGCCCTCGATGCCTTGGGAACAACCTCCCCTTGCCTCCTTTTTCTCCCTCTCTGGAGATATTTGAATCCCACATGGATGTGTTCCTGTGTGATCCTACTCTGGCAGGGGGGTTGGACTGGATGAGCTTTCAAGGTCCCTTCCAACCCCTAACATTCTGTGATTCTGTGATTCCTGTTTTCCCTCTTTGGTAAACACAAGAAGCTCATTTTGTTTAACCTTTGGTCACCAGCTCAATGACAGTGGAGGGGGAAGAAGGATTTGATTCTAGCATTTTCTGTTCAACTGATTATTTTCTCCTGGTTCCCAGGAAGCAAATCCCCAATTACTGTCAGACAAGACATTGCTGTGTGATTTGTTTTTCAGGTCAGCAGCAGTTACTTCAAACCCAGGCTATGCTCTTCACTGACAGACCCACAGCCCACAAACAAGAATAAAAAACCAAAGTAAAGCCCTCAAAGCTTTAGGAGGCCATCAAACTCTCTCCAGGGCTTGTAAGCACTAAAGAAAAAGCACTGGGAAATCTCCTGTGACCACAGCCCAGACCACTCTGGGCTCTCTGGGGCAGACCACCTCACAGGGAGTCACATCCAGTGCTGCCATTCAGCAAGACTTAGACAAGCTGAGAGTCGGGCAGGATGATATGGAATGGAATACAACAAGGGCAAGGGGAGAGTCTTGCACCTGGGAGGGAACAACCTCATGGAGCAGGAGAGGTTGGGGACTGAGCTGCTGGAGAGCAGGGAAGGGGAAAAGGACCTGGGGGTGCTGGGGGATGGGAGGTTGAGCATGAGCCAGCAATGTGCTCTGGTGGCCAAGAAGGCCAAGGGCAGCCTGGGCTGGATTAGAAGGGCTGTAGTGAGTAAGTCATGAGATGTTCTCCTGCCCCTCTCCTCTGCCCTGCTGAGGCCACATCTGGAATATTGTGTCCAGTTCCGAGCCCCTCATTTCAAGAAGGACCTCAGGGAAGTGCTTGAGAGAGTCCAGCACAGAGCCACAAAGATGCTGAAGGCAGTGGAAGATCTTCCTGCTGAGGAGAGCCTGAGGGAGCTGAGGGCTCTGGAGCTTGGAGAGGAGGAGCCTGAGAGGTGACCTCATTGCTGGTGCTCAAGATGTGCAGGGGGAGTGCCCAGAGGCTGGAGCCAGGCTCTGCTGGGGGATGCCCAATGCCAGCACAAGGGGCAGGGGTGAAAGCTGAGGCAGAGGAAGTTCCATGGAAACAGGAGGAAATCTTTTTTTCACTGTGAGAGTGACGGACCTCTGGAAGAGGCTGCCCAGGGGGGTTGTGGAGTCTCCCTCTCTGGAGATATTCCAACCCCAGCTGGATGTGTTCCTGTGTGACCTGCTCTAGGTGCTGCTGCTCTGGCAGGGCGGTTGGACTGGATGAGCTTTGGAGGTCCCTTCCAACCCCTAACGTTCTGTGATTCTGTGATCCTTCCTTCGGAGGGCTCAACAGGGCAGCGCGCCGGGGGAAGCCGCAGTGCTCAGCACCGAGAACGGCTGGGCCAGCCCGGGCCGGAGCAGGCAACCATCCACCACGTTCCTCCGCCTCCACCGAGTGGCACCGCGGCCGTGCGCCTGCGCGCCGAGGCTCNTCCCTCGTCTTTCCCTCCCTCGTCTTTCCCTCCCTCGTCTTTCCCTCCCTCGTCTTTCCCTCCCTCGTCTTTCCCTCCCTCGTCTTTCCCTCCCTCGTCTTTCCCTCCCTCGTCTTTCCCTCCCTCGTCTTTCCCTCCCTCGTCTTTCCCTCCCTCGTCTTTCCCTCCCTCGTCTTTCCCTCCCTCGTCTTTCCCTCCCTCGTCTTTCCCTCCCTCGTCTTTCCCTCCCTCGTCTTTCCCTCCCTCGTCTTTCCCTCCCTCGTCTTTCCCTCCCTCGTCTTTCCCTCCCTCGTCTTTCCCTCCCTCGTCTTTCCCTCCCTCGTCTTTCCCTCCCTCGTCTTTCCCTCCCTCGTCTTTCCCTCCCTCGTCTTTCCCTCCCTCGTCTTTCCCTCCCTCGTCTTTCCCTCCCTCGTCTTTCCCTCCCTCGTCTTTCCCTCCCTCGTCTTTCCCTCCCTCGTCTTTCCCTCCCTCGTCTTTCCCTCCCTCGTCTTTCCCTCCCTCGTCTTTCCCTCCCTCGTCTTTCCCTCCCTCGTCTTTCCCTCCCTCGTCTTTCCCTCCCTCGTCTTTCCCTCCCTCGTCTTTCCCTCCCTCGTCTTTCCCTCCCTCGTCTTTCCCTCCCTCGTCTTTCCCTCCCTCGTCTTTCCCTCCCTCGTCTTTCCCTCCCTCGTCTTTCCCTCCCTCGTCTTTCCCTCCCTCGTCTTTCCCTCCCTCGTCTTTCCCTCCCTCGTCTTTCCCTCCCTCGTCTTTCCCTCCCTCGTCTTTCCCTCCCTCGTCTTTCCCTCCCTCGTCTTTCCCTCCCTCGTCTTTCCCTCCCTCGTCTTTCCCTCCCTCGTCTTTCCCTCCCTCGTCTTTCCCTCCCTCGTCTTTCCCTCCCTCGTCTTTCCCTCCCTCGTCTTTCCCTCCCTCGTCTTTCCCTCCCTCGTCTTTCCCTCCCTCGTCTTTCCCTCCCTCGTCTTTCCCTCCCTCGTCTTTCCCTCCCTCGTCTTTCCCTCCCTCGTCTTTCCCTCCCTCGTCTTTTCCTCCCTCGTCTTTTCCTCCCTCGTCTTTTCCTCCCTCGTCTTTTCCTCCCTCGTCTTCTAAAATAGCCTCAAGTAACTTTAAGAACAACAACTTTTGTGCACTTAAAAGGTCACTCCGTTTGTGGAGGGAAGGACCCTGTCAGCTTCACAAGAGGCTGCAATACTTTGCTTGCAGGGGTAATGATTATTTAGAGCTGTTTCTTGCAACGTTTCCTACCATGCTGTAGGCGTTTCAGTTGCAGACAGTAAGCAGCATGGAGCCCCCTTGCCTTATGGGAATGGATGGGACAAGGGAAAACCAAGCAGCAGCTCTAAGTCTGTCCTGAACTTTAGCCATTTCTCTGTTTCAGTAATGGGGTAATGAGGCTTTTGCACAGTGATGCTGCTGCAGGACAGGTTGTGCACCAGGCTGGCACCTAGAGCTATCCAAGTGTCACTTCACTGTAAGTTAAAGCAACCCACGAGCTGGCTGTAGCCTGAACAGAGCAAAGATGGCATGAGGCCAGAAGTGGCCTGCAAAGTGCAGGTATAGTTTACTCTGAAATCCTTAGGACAAGAGGCAATGGATGTAAACCACAGCACAGGAGATTCCACTTCAACATGAGGAGGAACTTCTTCAGTGTGAGGGTGACAGAGCACTGGAGCAGGCTGCCCAGAGAGATTGTGGAGTCTCCTTCTCTGGAGACTTTCAAGTCCCATCTGGATGTGTTCCTGTGTGATCTATGCTGGATTCTCTGGCCCTGCACTGGCAGGGGGGTTGGACTCAATAATCTTTGGAGATCATTGAGTCCAACCCCTAACATCCTGTGTGATCCTGTGATCCTTCTGCTCCAGTAAATGGCACTGGTGGCTCAGTGGAAGGAAGGGACATTGAGCTGTTGGGTTGGTATTTGGGGATTGTTTGGTAGGCTGTGCTCTTGTTCCTATTACTTCCTCATTTATTTTCCATCAAAACTCCCTCTTCTGTTGAAAACCCTTAGTTTAGCCTTTGTTTGGTTGAGCACAGATCTTTTAATTTCCTCTTTTAAAAAAAATGTAAAAAAAAAAAGAAAAACACCCTGGATTTTATCATAATATATTTTAACAGGACAGTAAAACTTTCCTTGAAGGGAAGTATGCCACAGGCAGCCTATGCATGCAAAATGCAGGTTTTTTGTGTGTGTGCCTAAAGAACAAGCCACCTTTGCTTGCTGCCTTCAGAAAATGCCTTTTTCTTTTTCCCTTTTTTTCTCTGGCACAGGTTACTCATGTTCTAAATGTGGCATATGGAGTCCAAAATGCCTTCCTCAATGACTTCATATACAAGACCATTTCAATCCTGGACCTTCCAGAAACAGATATTACCTCCTACTTCCCAGAATGTTTTGAATTTATTGAGAAAGCCAAGATCCAGGTACAGTATATCAATAATTAATGCTAGTGGTTATCCTGTTTAGATTATTTATTACCCTCTTTAAAGCAGCATTTTTTTTAATCACAAGGATGTATGGTAGCAAAGGAGTTGTTCTGCCTTTAACTTTTTGAATTTTAAATCAACTTCTGAGCGTTCCTAGAGATGTGGTACTGCTGTTAACCTCAATTTCCTCTGGTACTGCTTTTTTTCCTCTTTGATTATCTTGTTTTAGAGAAATGTTTCTTTAATAGAGCTGGACCTATGGTTGACTTTCCATAAACAAATCCCACCATAACCCCAAGTCACTATGCCTGATGGAAGGATGCTTTATTACTTTCTCTAATTTATCCATCAGGGGTATTGTTTTGAATTAGCAGAAAGCCAGACAGGACTTTTATAGATCTGTGTGGTTTGTCAGCAGCTGTCCACCATTCTAGTGCCTATCTGTCCTCATAGGAGAGGAGCTCCAGCAAGATTTCATTTGCTCCTTCTTCTGCTGAGATCCCACCTGGAGCTCTGTGTCCAGTTCTGGAGCCTCTGTTCCAGGAAGGATCTGGAGGTGCTGGAAGGTGTCCAGAGAAGGGCCACAAGGATGAGCAGAGGGCTGGAGCTGCTCTGCTATGGACACAGATTGAGAAAGTTGGGACTGTTCAGGCTGGAGAGGAGAAGGCTCCGAGGAGAACTTCTTGTGACCTTCCAGTATCTGAAGGAAGCTCCAAGAAAGCTGGGGAGGGACTTCTGAGGGTGTCAGGGAGTGATAGGACTGGAGGGAATGGAGCAAAACTAGAAATGGGTAGATTCAGATTGGATGTTAGGAAGAAGTTGTTCCCCATGAGGATTGTGAGACACTGGAAGAGGTTGCCTGGGGAGTGGTGGAATCCTCATCCCTGGAGGTTTTTAAGGCCAGGCTGGATGTGCCTCTGTTAAATCTGGAGATGAAAAGGGTTGAGGAAAACCTTGATCATCCCTTGAAGCAGCAGCACACTGAGCTATGAAGCTGCATGCAATTATGTACCAAGGCTGTCAGAGCATGCAGTGGTAATTGTGGAGCCAAACAGGGAATTTAAGTTCTCACAAAATCCAGGAAAAGAAATACCTTAGCAAACAGGGGGTGGGGTTGCTTGGAAGCCCTGCCTGTAACCAAGACCATCCCTGACACCTGCTTGTTAAACTCAGGCTTAATGTGTAATTTAATACAACCACTGTTTTGGTATTGACACTATGACTGCACAATCAAACCTCAATGCACCTTATTCCACCACAGAATCACAGAATTGTCAGGGTTAGAAGGCACCTCAAGGCTCAGCCAGTGCCAACCCCCCTGCCATGGGCAGGGACACCTCACACTACAGCAGGTTGCTCACAGCCACATCCAGCCTGGCTGCAAAAACCTCCAGGCAGGAGGCTTCCACCACCTCCCTGGGCAACCTCTGCCAGTCTCTCACCAACCTCATGGGGAACAACTTCTTCCTAACATCCAACCTGAATCTCCCCATTTCTAGTTTTGCTCTATTCCCCCCAGTCCTATCACTCCCTGACACACTGAAAAGTCCCTCCCCAGCTTTCTTGGAGCCTCCTTCAGATCCTGGAAGGCCACAAGAAGGTCTCCTCAGAGCCTTCTCCTCTCCAGACTGCACAACCCCAACTCTCTCAGGCTGTCTCCAGAGCAGAGCAGCTCCAGCCCTCTGCTCATCCTCATGGCCCTTCTCTGGACACCTTCCAGCACCTCCAGATCTTCTTGTACTAGTGGCTCCAGATCTGGACCCAGAGCTCCAGGTGGGGTCTCACCAGAGTGAGGGGGAGAATCCCCTCCCTTGACCTGCTGGCCACACTTCTCTTGCTGCAGCCTATTATCTACCATATTCATTATTTAGGGTGTTGGGGACAAAAAGAAAATAATCTTGCCCTGTCTTTCTTTGTGTCACACTGTTCTTTCCTTCTCTCATTTATCATTTAGCAGCTATGTGATACACATTGCCACTTAATGACCTTGTCAAGGTTTCTAGTTACAGTTTCCACTTCATTTGGAGATGAGACTTGCCCTTCATAACTGCCTAGTGTTGCTTTCTGCCTCTGGTGTTTTATGTGCCAGTTACTGTGTTTTAAGCTAAGGAGTTTTCCTGAAAACCTTTCCAGCAATGTTAGTAGTTTTCTGAGGGGAGAGGTATGTGAAAGAATAGGTGATTGGTGGAATACATGTTCTCCAGGATCAGCTGATGAAGCATGAGACATTCATATGTTAGGATGGTTTGAATTACTTCATTTGCTTTGTCCAAATAGTGTTAAAAGAACTGAGGATAAATTGGATTTAAGAAGCTAATTGTATCCTGGGCTGCATCAAGAGGAGTGTGGGCAGCAGGGAGAGGGAGGTGATTCTTCCCCTCTGCTCCACCCTGGTGAGACCCCACCTGGAGCTCTGTGTCCAGATCTGGAGCCTCTATTACAGCCTCTGGAATGTGTCCAGAGAAGGGCCATGAGGATGAGAGGAGGGCTGGAGCTGCTCTGCTCTGGAGACAGCCTGAGAGAGTTGGGGTTGTGTAGTCTGGAGAGGAGAAGGCTCCCAGGAGACCTTCTTGTGGCCTTCCAGGATCTGAAGGGAGCTACAGGAAAGCTGGGGAGGGACTTTTGAGGGTGTCAGGGAGTGATAGGAGTGGGGAATGGAGCAAAACTAGAAATTAGGAGATTCAGACTGGCTGTTAGGAAGAAGTTGTTCCCCATGAGGGTGGTGAGAGACTGGCAGAGGTTGCCCAGGGAGGTGGTGGAAGCCTCCTGCCTGGAGGTTTTTGCAGCCAGGCTGGATGTGGCTGTGAGCAACCTGCTGGAGTGTGAGGTGTCCCTGCCCATGGCAGGGGGCTTGGAACTGGCTGATCCTTGAATTTCCTTCCAACCCTGACAATTCTCTGATTCTAAGTGCTGTCCTGTTTAAGGAATCACAAAGAGATTCTACTGTTTCATCTCCTGTCTTGGAGGAGAGAGAGATGGTCCCTGGTGAGAGAGCAGGACAGAGGAGAACTTACTGTTACAACCTGCTTAACTTAATGATGGACTATGAGAGCACTTGAGTTTGAGAACCCAGGTAGTGCCTGCACTGGTGGGGAAGCCACTGCCAGCTGCTGTTTGCTACTTCTCTACACCTGTAACTGCTCAAGTCTGTAGATACCATGGTACAAATTCTGATACTGATCAGAGCTCACCTTTTCTTCTAGGCTCCAAATTGGCAGGCAGGTTTTCCATGACATGCCAGGTGACCCATGTCACACCACAGTACTGTGAATGAGGGATTTATTTCCCTTTTGATCTTTCTGTTTAATATCTAATTATAAAACCTCTAAAATCTTAATCTTTCCAGGGAGGAACTCTTAGCTCATTCCTGAGCATCTCTCCTTATGGCTTGCTCTGTCCCTCCTAAAGGAAAAGCCCTGGAACCACTGCCCTGTGGCTCTTCACCAAAAGCTTTACACTTGTTAATTTTTTTCCTTGGTGAGGCTTTTTGCCCAGGGTGTATATCACCTTTTCTCTTGGTGGAGGGTGATTATGCTTCCTTCTGTTCATTAAAAAGCCAACTTCACAGAATGTTAAGGGCTGGAAGGGACCTCCAAAGCTCATCCAGTCCAACCCCCCTGCCAGAGCAGGATCACCTAGAGCAGGTCACACAGGAACACATCCATGCAGGTTTTGAGTATCTCCATAGAGGCAGACTCCACAACCCTCCTGGGCAGCCTGTTGCAGTGTTGTGTCACCCTCACAGTGAAAAAATTTTTCTTCCTGTTTCCATGACACCTCCTATGCCTCAGCTTCCACCACTGCCCCTTGTGCTGGCATTGGGCATCACCCAGCAGAGCCTGGCTCCAGCCTCTGGGCACTCCCCCTGCACATCAACAGCAATGAGGTCACCTCTCAGGCTCCTCCTCTCCAAGCTAGAAACCCTTCAGCTGCCTCAGTCTCTCCTCACAAGGAAGATGTTCCAGTCTTTTGATCCTCTTTGTGGCTCTGTGCTGGACTCTGTAGTAGCTTCCTGCCCTCTTGAACTGGACACAATCTTCCAGATGTGGCCTCAGCAGGGCAGAGGAGAGGGGGAGGAAAACCTCTCTTGACCACAGCCCTTCTAAGTCACCCCAGGATGCCATTGACCCTGTTGCTTATAAGAGCACATTGCTGGCTCATGGTAAACCTTCCATCCACCAGGACCCCCAGGTCCTTTTCCCCTTCCCTGCTCTCCAACAGCTCAGTCCCCAACCTCTCCTGCTCCATGGGGTTGCTCTTTCCCAGGTGCAAGAGTCTACACTCAGCTGTAGTCTGTGTGGTAAGGGGGCATGGCCTGTGAGCATGAGCAGGGAAGTGAGGATCTGCAGTTTGCAGCAGACAGTGCCAAGTGGAGGTGATTTCCGTTGTGAGGAATGGTGGTGGTGTGCTTCACTAGGATGGGATGCAGGGCCTTAGAGTCACTTCCTGCCTCTGCCATGATCTTCTTGTGTTGACTTGAGCAAGTCATTCCTCCAGTTTCAGCTTGGCATTTCTTCAACAAGGATAACAGCATTCAATTTCATATGTCATTGCTCCATTCCAAAATCATTCCAAAACTGGAATGCTTTTGGAGCAGGAACCATTTTCTGCTCTGCATGTTTATTAATAGAGCAAATAATTATAGAATCATGGCATTGTCAGGGTTGGAAGGGACCTCAAGGCTCAGCCAGTTCCAACCCCCTGCCATGGGCAGGGACACCTCACACTACAGCAGGTTGCTCACAGCCACATCCAGCCTGGCTGCAAAAACCTCCAGGCATGAGGCTTCCACCACCTCCCTGGGCAACCTCTGCCAGTCTCTCACCACCCTCATGGGGAACAACTTCTTCCTAACATCCAATCTCAATCTCCCCATTTCTAGTTTTGCTCCATTCCCCCCAGTCCTATCACTCTCTGATACCCTCAAAAGTCCCTCCCCAGCTTTCTTGTAGCCCCCTTCAGATCCTGGAAGGCCACAAGAAGGTCTCCTGGAAGCCTTCTCTTCTCCAGACACTGAACAACCCCAACTCTCTGCTAGGAGAGGAGCTCCAGTTATTACTCCCAATTCTGTAACATAAGACATCAGGTTCCTGGAAAGGAACCTGGGTGATTATAAGAGAGGAAGTGGCCTGAAATTGCACCAAGGGAGGTTTAGGTTGAATATAAGGAAAAATTTCTTTACTGCAAGGGTGGTTGAGCATTGGAACAGGCTGCCCAGGGAGGTGGTGGAGTCACCATCTCTGGTGACTCCACTCCTGATCCATTGTGGACATGGCACTTTAGGACATGGTCTAATGGCCATAGTGGTCTTAAGTTGATGATTGGACTCAATAATGTCGGAGGTCTTTTCCAAGCAAAACAATTCCATGACTCCAAGGTCTTTTTTTTCACTTTTGGTAAAACCCCCATTGAATAATTTGTGCCTCTCAAGGGCAGACAGAGCAGGCTGTTAGTGTTTAGAACAGATTTGTGTAGCCTCAAGCATCTGAGCACTGTGTTGTGTTTCAGCATCTTTATTCAGGATGTGGAGATGCTAAAGTTTGGAGGTTTGGTTGGTTGGTTTGTTTTTTGTGGAAATGGCATTTGGCAGACAGTTTGGACCTGATTGCTCCAAACACATCCTGGGCTGGATCTAAAGCAGCATTGCTCTGGTGAGACCTCAGCTGCAGTGCTGTGTGCAGCTCTGGAGCCCTCAGCACAGGAAGGACATGGACCTGATGGAAAAGGTCCAGGGGATGTCCATGAAAATGCTCAGGGAGTTGGAGCAGCTCTGCTGTGAGGCCAGGCTGAGGGAGCTGGGGGTGTTCAGCCTGGAGAAGGGAAGGCTGCAGGGAGACCTAAGAGCAACCTGCCAGGACCTGAAGGGGGCTGCAAGAAGGCTGCAGAGAGACTGTTTGCAAAGGGCTGCAGGGACAGGAGCAGGGACAATGGCTTCAAAGTAGAGCAGAGCAGATGGAGATTGGATGTGAGGAAGAAGTTGTGCAGCATGAGGGTGGTGGAAGACTGGAAGAGGTTGCCCAGGGAGGTGGTTGAGGCTCCATCCCTGGAGATCTTCAAGGTGAGGCTGGAGAGGGCTGTGGGCAACCTGATCTAGTTGGGGATGTCCCTGCTGACTGCAGAGGGGCTTGGACTGGATGAGCTTTGGAGGTCCCTTCTGGCCTGGACCATTCCATGATTCTATGAATGATTTTTAGTTTTAAAGTGTGAGTTAATTTTGAAGTATTTGATAATTAGAAAGTGTCTTTGGTTAGAAAAATAATTCATTTGGGGCCTGTACATCTGTGTTTAGAGTTACTTCTACATGCTGTGGATGTGGTCTACCTGGACTTCAGCAAAGCCTTTGACACTGTCTGCCACAAGAAGCTCCTGGCAAAGCTGGCAGCTTATGGCTTGGGCAGATTCCCTCTGAAATGGGTCACGAACTGGCTGATGGCTGAGCCCAGACAGTGGTGGTGAATGGTGCCACTGCCAGCTGGCAGCCAGGCACTAGTGGTGTCCCCCATGGATCAGTGCTGGGCCCCATCCTGTTCAATATCTTTATTGATGATCTGGACAAGGGGATTGAGTCCATCATCAGTAAGTTTACAGGTGACACCAAGTTAGGAGCAGGTGTTCATCTGTTGAAGGGTAGAAGGGCTCTGCAGAGGGACCTTGCCAGGCTGGATGGGTGGGGAGAGGTCAAGGGCATGAGGTTTAACAAGGCTGAGTGCTGGGTTCTACACTTTGGCCACAACAACCCCAGGCAGTGCTGCAGGCTGGGGACAGAGTGGCTGAGAGCAGCCAGGCAGAGAGGGACCTGGGGGTGCTGGTGGAGAGCAGCTGAAGAGGAGCCAGCAGTGTGCCCAGGTGGCCAAGAAGGCCAATGGCATCCTGGCCTGCATCAGCAAGAGTGTGGCCAGCAGGAGCAGGGAAGTCATCCTGCCCTGTGCTCAGCACTGCTTAGGTCACACCTGGAGTGCTGTGTCCAGTTCTGGGCTCCTCAGTTTCAGAAAGATGTTGAGATGCTGGAAGGTGTCCAGAGAAGGGCAGCAAGGCTGGGGAGGGGTCTGGAGCACAGCCCTGTGAGGAGAGGCTGAGGGAGCTGGGGGTGTTTAGCCTGCAGAAGAGGAGGCTCAGGGGAGACCTTCTTGCTCTCTACAACTCCCTGAGGGGAGGCTGTAGCCAGGTGGGGGTTGGGCTCTTCTCCCAGGCAACCAGCAACAGAATGAGGGGACACAGTGCCAAGTTGTGCCAGGGGAGGTATAGGCTGGATATTAGGAGGAAGTTCTTCACAGAGAGGGTGATTGCCCATAGGGATGTGCTGCCCAGGGAGGTGGTGGAGTTGCCAACCCTGGAGATGTTCAAAAGAAGACTGGATGAGGCACTTGGTGCCATGGTCTGGTTGATAGGATAGGGCTGGTTGATAGGTTGGACTGGATGATCTTGGAGGTCTCTTCCAACTTGGTTGATTCTATGATTCTATGCCAATGCTTGCTTTGAGCTCACCAAGGAGCTTTTAATACGTCCTAATAGATTTTTTTTTCCTTTTTAGATCAAATTTCTAACACTTGTTGCTGTCTACTTAATGAACACCTCCTTTCCTCTTTGTCTCTTGAAGGATGGAGTGGTGCTGGTCCACTGTAATGCAGGAGTCTCCCGTGCAGCAGCAGTAGTGATTGGTTTTCTGATGCACTCAGAAGGACTGAACTTCTCCAGAGCCTTTTCCGTGGTGAAAAACGCCAGGCCGGCGGCGTGCCCAAATCCTGGCTTCATGGAGCAGCTTCACAAGTACCAAGAACGGAGCATAAAGGCAAATGGAAGCATAAGTGATCATGACTGACCCAAAGGCAGGAGTGGAACAATCTGCTTTGGACTGTTGTGTCAGTGTGAGCTGAAATTCCCCTCCCACACCAACAATAACCAGGCTAGCTCAGTCTGGAAGCGAATCAAAGCTGCACTCACAAGCAGGTCTACAATCTCTGATGAAATGCAATGAATATGTACAAATACACAAAATTCACAACATTTACAAATACATACAAGCAACAGAGAAGCACAACCAAGCTCCCTTTGCTTCCCCCCAAAGGGGCCTCTCTCCCAGGGGGCTCCCCCCCAGGCCCTCCTGGCAGAAAGCAGTTAGTTAGGTATGAGCAAAGCAAACTTAGTTCGCCGAGGTCAGTGTGTTACCTTCAGCCAGAAGAGAAGAACAAACAGCAGCCAGACAGCCCAGCAAGTTGCCCTGACTGTGGACTGCCCCACTTTGTTTTGAGTAGTAGATCTTAAACATTTCTATCTGTCCAATGGAAGTGTTTAGAACAATCATTGTTTTGCTTTCCTACGCCCAACAGTGACTTATTTACACTCTTCAGTTTTCTCTGCTTGAACTTTGAGAAGAAAAATTAAAAAGACAGTTTCAAACCATCACAGCTATACAGTAACAGATGTTGGATGTGCTTCAGTTGGTCATTTTGCAGCCTCCTCCCTCAACATTTTGAAGTTTGTTTTTGGTTTTTTTTTTTTTCTTCCCCTCCCTCCCTTTTTCAGTGTGTAGTCTCAAGGCCAAATCATAGAATCAGTCAGGGTTGGAAGGGACCACAAGGATCATCTAGTTCCAGCCCCCTTGCCATGGGCAGGGACACCTCACACTAGAATGTCTGCTCCACTGACTTGGGAGGTGCTTTTGCCCCAAGAACAAGCTCTTCCTAGAGTGCTAATGAAAAGATGAAATTCAATTTTCCTTGGAATAATAGAAAAAAAAAACCAAACTAAATGATGTTTCTTTTTTTTTAATTGAACCATCAGAAAATGCAGGCAGAGAAAGGAAATAAAATAGCTTAAGTTGCCCTGTTTAATACTAAACCAAATCTCTGCAGTCTAGTTGGTTGTAAAATCAAGGCAATAAAAAAGCTCATCTAATAAAGTGCCTTGCTATTGGATTTTAAATTTATTCTGCATCTAAAGAGGATTTTATTGAATCTTGTGGGCTAGCCAGCCAGTAAATATTGTTGGAAATTAAACCAGGAGGCTCAAAATCTATAGAATTCTTTAATGCTTCATGTCTATCTATGGTTTCTCATTGAGTAGTGCATCTGAAGTGCACTACTATGTATTCAAAGAGCTGGAACTCAGACTCTTGGTTTGGGTTTGCGTTTTTTTTTGTTGTTGTAGATCATTTTGTTGGAGATATAAAAAATGTCCTAGTTCTAACTCACTGCCTTTTATTTGCATTCAGTCCTCATCTCACAGAATCACAGAACAGTTTTGGTTGGAAGAGACCTTCAAGATCAAGTCCAACTCTTAACCCAGCACTGCCAGGTCACCACTAATCCATCTGCCTCAGCACTGCATCTAGAGCCTCCCTCCAAGGATAGGGACTCCACAACTTCCCTGGGCAGCCTATTCCAGTGATTAACAACCCTTTCAATTAAGAGATTTTTTCTAATGATCAAACTAAAGCTCCTGTGGCACAACTTGAGACCATTTCCTCTTGTCCTGTTGTTATTTCATGTCATAGAATCATAGAGTGCCCCAGGCTAGAAGGGACCTCCAAAGCGCATCCAGTCCAAGCCCCCTGCAGTCAGCAGGGACATCCCCAACTAGATCAGGTTGCCACAGCCCTGTCCAGCCTCACCTTGAAGATCTCCAGGGATGGAGCCTCAACCACCTCCCTGGGCAACCTCTTCCAGTGTTCCACTACCTTCATGCTGCAGAACTTGTTCCTCACATCCAATCTAAATCAGCTCTGCTCTACTTTGAAGCCATTATCCCTCATCCTGTCCCTGCAGGCCTTTGCAAACAGTCTCTCTTGTGGCTCCCTTCAGGTGCTGGCAGGTTGCTCTTAGGTCTCCCTGCAGCCTTCTCTTCTGCAGGCTGAACACCCCCAGCTCCCTCAGCCTGGCCTCACAGCAGAGCTGCTCCAACCCCCTGAGCATTTTCCTGTCCCTCCTCTGGACCCTCTCCATCAGGTCCATGTCCTTCCTGTGCTGAGGGCTCCAGAGCTGCACACAGCACTGCAGCTGAGGTCTCAGCAGAGCAGAGCAAAGTGGCAGAATCACCTCTCTGGCTCTGCTGGCAATGCTGCTTTGGCTGCAGCCCAGGCTGCCCTTGGCCTTCTGTGCTGCAAGCTCACCCTGCCTGCTCCTGGCCAGCTTCTCATCCATCAGCACCTCAAACTCCATTCCACATCAGGTATAAAGAACAAGCATCAAAGGATAGGTAACTTTGATCTTGACAGATTTCAGGATGGAATTATTGTCTTAAGGTGGCATCTTTAAAAAATAAAATCAGTAAAACTTTTTAACAGTAGTTTTTTGGTGGCCTTCATGCCAGTTTTAAAGGATTTGATCTATTAATATGCAATGAATAAAAAAGAACACTGTGTTTGAAGAAATGTTGTGCTCAAGTGATTGGAAAGGTTTGGTTTCAAGAAGTGATGGAGTATTTTCTCCTTGTACCACTAATTTGAACTGTCCCATGTTACAGTGTATGAACTGCACTGAGCCACCATGTGCCCTGCATCACACAGAATCAACCAGGTTGGAAAAGACCTCAGAGATCATCCAGTCCAACCTCTCACCCAACACCATCCAATCAACTCACCCATGGCACTGAGTGCCTCATCCAGGCTGCTTTGAAACACTTCCAGGGATGGTGACTCCACCACCTCCCTGGGCAGCACATCCCCAGGGCCAATCTCTCTCTCTGGGAAGAATTTCTTCCTCACCTCCAGCCCAAACCTCCCCTGCTGCAGCTTGAGACTGTGTCCTCTCATTCTGGCACTGCTTGCCTGGCAGAAGAGCCCAACCCCCACCTGGCTACAACCTCCCTTCAGGGAGTTGTAGAGAGCAAGAAGGTCTCCCCTGAGCCTCCTCTTCTGCAGGCTAAACACCCCCAGCTCCCTCAGCCTCTCCTCACAGGGCTGTGCTCCAGACCCCTCCCCAGCCTTGCTGCCCTTCTCTGGACACCTTCCAGCATCTCAACATCTTTCTGAAACTGAGGAGCCCAGAACTGGACACAGCACTCAAGGTGTGACCTAAGCAGTGCTGAGCACAGGGCAGGATGACTTCCCTGCTCCTGCTGGCCACACTCTTGCTGATGCAGGCCAGGATGCCATTGGCCTTCTTGGCCACCTGGGCACACTGCTGGCTCCTCTTCAGCTGCTCTCCACCAGCACCCCCAGGTCCCTCTCTGCCTGGCTGCTCTCAGCCACTCTGTCCCCAGCCTGCAGCACTGCCTGGGGTTGTTGTGGCCAAAGTGTAGAACCCAGCACTCAGATTTGTTAAACCTCATGCCCTTGACCTCTCCCCACCCATCCAGCCTGGCAAGGTCCCCCTAGAGCCCTCCTGCCCTCTAACAAATCAACACCTGCCCCCAGCTTGGTGTCATCTGGCAATAGTGTGACCAGCAAAACCAGGAAAGTGATTGTGCCTCTCTACTCAGCACTGGTGAGGCTGAGTGCAATACTGGGTGCAATTTTAGGCTTGTAACTACAATGTGGACATCAAGTTGTTGGAGTGTGTCCAGAGAAGGGCAATGAAGCTGGGGAAGGGTCTGGAGAGTAGGTCTTAGGAGGAGGGGCTGAGAAAACTGAGGTTGTTTCGTCTAGAGGAGGCTGAGGGAAGACCTTGCTCTTTAGAGTTCCCTGAAAAGAGGTCAGAGAGAGGTTGCTATTGGTTTTTTGCCCAGTGAGGTGGCAGAGTCACCATCCCTGAAGGTGTTCCATAAAATTTGTGGACATGGCACTTTAGGACATGGTCTAATGGCCATAGTGGTCTTAGGTTGATGATTGGACACAATAATGTCGGAGGTCTTTTCCAAGCAAAACAATTCCATGACTCCAAGGTCTTTTTTTTTCACTCTTGGTAAAACCCCCATTGAATAATTTGTGCCTCTTAAGGGCAGACAGAGCAGGTTGTTAGTATCTAGAATAGATTTGTGTAGCCTCAAGCACCTGAGCACTCTGTGTTGTGTTTCAGCATCTTTATTCAGAGTGTGGACATGCTAAAGTTTGGTTGGTTGTTTTTGGTTTTTTGTGTGTGTGGAAGTGGTGTTTGACAGACAGTTTGGACCAGATTGGCCCAAATGTCATCCTGGGCTGCATCAAAAACAGTGTGGAGAGCAGATCTAGTGAGGTGATTCTGCCACTTTACTCTGGTGAGACCTCACCTGGAGTACTGTGTACAGGTCTGGAGCCCTCAATACAGGAAGGACATGAACCTGATGGAGCAGGTCCAGAGGAGGGACACAAAAATGCTCAGGGGGTTGGAGCAGCTCTGCTGTGAGGCCAGGCTGAGGGAGCTGGGGGTGTTCAGCCTGGAGAAAAGTCCAGGGAGACCTAACAGCAACCTGCCAGGACCTGAAGGGAGCTGCAAGAAGGCTGCAGAGAGACTGTTTGCAAAGGGCTGCAGGGACAGGAGCAGGGACAATGGCTTCAAAGTAGAGCAGAGCAGATTGAGATTGGATGTGAGGAAGAAGTTGTGCAGCATGAGGGTGGTGGAAGACTGGAAGAGGTTGCCCAGGGAGGTGGTTGAGGCTCCATCCCTGGAGATCTTCAAGGTGAGGCTGGAGAGGGCTGTGGGCAACCTGATCTAGTTGGGGATGTCCCTGCTGAGTGCAGAGGGGTTGGACTGGATGAGCTTTGGAGCTCCGTTTTGGCCCAGACCATTCTATGATTCCATAATTTGAAGCTCACGTTCTGCTATTTGCTGCCATTTCAGATGCCTTTGGAAAGCTTAAAACTGACTGATATTGAACTGGCAGGCAACCGGGACAATGATTCACTTACCTCTGAACCTGGCTGCGGGGAGGTTGGACTGGATGACCTTTGGAGGTCCCTTCCGGCCCAGACCGTTCTATTATTCTATGCTTCTATGTTTCTACGATTCTATGACGTTCGCGTTTCCGAGGCGGGTGCCAGCGCCCACCGCCAAGCAGCGCCTCACAGCGGGGTCGGGACCGGGGCCGTCCCACTCTGAGGTAACACCTCCCGGCCCGCCGCCCTGCGCGGAGGGTGCGCTGCGGGGCGGAGCGGGAGGCGTGCCGGAAGTGACGGCCGGAGGAAGTTCCGTCCCGTTTGAAAGCGCACGGCGGAGCTGCCTGTGGTCTATTCCCGCCGCCCGGGCCGGCTCAGCCCCCTTCGCCGCCTGTCGCCATGGAGCCGCCGCCCTCAGGTGAGCTGTGCCGCGGCGCCGG